>JBAMAX010002425.1:0-569193 GCA_037043745.1 Chymomyza amoena
CATATTCTACCGGAAAAGATCTCCAAATTTTCCGAATTTGGCCGTGAAGTTGGGATTTGCATCCAGATGATGACCTCGTTTTGCCTTCCACTTCGACTCCGATGTTTTGGATCGTTGTCCTCTGAAGGATCCAGCCATTTTCTGATATGTACCATTGACAAGCAGATGATAACAAAGCCTCATTTTGTTCATTTTTCGGCATTTGGAATTTCGGTGTCAACAAGTTTCTAGAAACGCCTGCCTAGCCCCAAACATGGATCTGACGGGCAGCACGTTCGAAGAATTACTGGTGGAGGTTATGTAGTTTGATGCTTCGAAATGCCTGTAGATCCACTGTGAAAATATGCCAGCCGTGTCTCCAAGCCAGTTACGGCAAGACGAGTACTTGCCGTTCCAGGTATATCTACATCTTGCCAATTTCACGTGAAGTCAGCCGGACTCGAGAACAATGCGAGAATCTTTCGAATTTCGTTTACACAATGCATCAGAAATGAACTTTTTCACTATAATTTCGCAGCAGCAGCTCATGTTATCAGTCCTTCACGTAAAACAAAACAATTGGCCGAAAAGGTTCATTTCTAAAAACCAATCAATTGAAGACTAAATTTGACAATTGCTTGAGTTGGGATGTTGGTCCCAACTGCCGCCCTAACCTAACCTAACCTAACCATGGTTAGATATTTTATTGAAATTAATAAAAATAAAAAAATTTAATAGCAGCTTACATCGGTTATTACATACATATAATTAAATTGAATGTGTTTCAATTATTATACCTTCAATTGTGTAGTTTAGTAACAATAAATTGTGCTTTAATAATTACACCTTAATTGTGTAGTTTGGTAACAATACATATTATAAAAAAAACAAATATTTTATCTATTATTTATTATTTATTATCTACTGCCGAGAAAATTTTATTTTATTAAGAGATACGAAAACGTAAAGTCTGACAACTCGTTTCTTAATTTCATGAAATATACGTATAATCTTGATTGCGTATCAAACGTTTGTAAGTCAACTACGGTAAAAGAAACAACCATCGACTTGACTTTCGCAAGACACATTACATCAGAAACACTTCCTTTCATTTCCTATTTCTCCTATCATCGCCCTATCCTCAACAAAATCACTCAAATAGGAATTAGTTAAGTTTTAGTTTACATGCACGATGTTTTAGCAAACAAAATATATTTCTATAGTTACAATTTGTGCAATTATTATTTTCATTCAATTCCTTGTTCCTATTGTGCAATTTTATAATATTCATATCAATAAATATTCTACCGAGAAAAGGACGTTGTCACGTAAAATCTTCGCCCGTAAAACCGACTTTACAGGCACCAGTTTTTTTTGTGTAGATACATAAGTCTAAAAAGCATTTAAATGGATCCAATTAATACATATTTGAAGACAGTTTCATTTTGGCATATTGCTTGAACGTAGCCGAACAACCGGGCGCTTAATTTTAAACTAGGAAGTCATTAAAATTTATGTTTTTTATTTTAAATAAATATAAATCACCCTTTATAGATTGTGTTTTTACTTTGTACTTTCCCTGGAACTTATAGTTGTAATAATATAATAATTATAATTTACAACCAAACTGCATATTTACTTGGTGATATATGACAAATAAAATGAAACAAAATGATTTCTCGTAGATATCTTTGAAATACAGTCTGTTAATAAGAGCGTCGTCACACGTAGATAAAAAATCAGAGCGTCCTGTTTCTTTTTCTATGACATAGAGGGCACCTCAGTCCTTCATGCTTTTTGTAAAAAGTCAGCTGTCTGTCAAATTTAGTCTTCAATTGAGTGGTTTTTCGAAATGAGTGCTGTTTACGCCTCTCGCTTTGAGGCAATTTTTCTATGTTTGCAGGAAAAAGGACCCAAATTAACGCAAACTGCTGCTGCGAAATATATGGGAAAGTCGAAGCAGTTCGTTAGCAAGTGGATAAATCGTTATAAAAAGGTCGGTCACGTTGATGATTTTCCTAATCGCGGAAGTGCAAGCAAAGTCTCAAAAAAAGACGAAAAAAAGATTCTCGCATTGTTCTCGAAAGATCCAACTTTGACTTTACGTGAAGCTGCTGTGAAATTGAAAGCAAGGTGTTGACATATCTTACGGAACGATTCGCAGACACTTGCTTGCGAATAAACTGAAATATCGCAGTACTTTGGAAAAACCAATGTTGAGTGCAAAACACGTTGAAAAACGAGTGGAATGGGCGAAGGAAAACTGGGACCGCGATTGGAGCAACGTAATTTTTTCTGATGAATCCTCCTGCTGGGCATTTCCGAGCAACAAACACGCCTGGACAACCTCCACCAGTAGGATGCTTCAACGGACTGTTAAACACCCCGTCAAGGTCCATGTTTGGGGGTGCTTCTTAAACAAAGGTTTCGGTACTTTGTTCTTACTTACCGAGAATTTAAATGCCGAAAAAATTAATAAAATATATCAAAAGGCTTTGTTACCATCTGCTAAGCAATGGTTATCAATAAATTTTGCGAATTTTCGAAAAATCAATTGTTCTTATTATTTAACAGTGACCACGCTCTTATGTAACAGACTGTAGGTCTAAAGCCACTGTTTCATTACAAAATTTATAGATGCAAGAACAAGTCAATGCCGTTTTGGCTTTTGATGCTTAACTTTGTTTTAAATCTTTTTCTGTATGCCATAAAAACCTCATAGCAAAATTAACTTATCTTTTCCATAATCGAACAAATGGGCCTAAGAAGAAATCTCAAAATTCTGATAGAAGCTGAAATTGTCTCAATAGTTAAAATGTATTTGCTATAATAAGGGTGTTTTTTTAAGAGGCGCACATGTTTAATTCATAATAAATTACAGAAATATATTTTTAATATCAATGAAACGGGCTTTACTATCATTTGCTAAATGAGTTGTCAGATAAGATGTACCATTGCAGATAGTAGATTTTAAACTAAATGTTTGTCTTAAGATTGTGGTGTGATGAGATGAAATGCTTTGGCAGACATTTTATCCGTCAACTCTACGTCCTAGGCCTTCATCTGTCTAATTCCTGTTCTTCTTAAAATTTATTAATCAATAGCATATGAGATATTCAGTAAATAAAATCAATCAAGCATGGACAAAGATTGACTTGTGAATTATTTATTAAATATTGTAAACTATCAATAGTTGACCAGGCATGGAGAAATACGCAGCGATACTAAAATCGCCAAAGTCTTGATGATACCAATCCTAACAATACTCTTACAAACAAAAAGCCACTAACTTATTTGTATGTTTTCGGCTAACCTAAAAACCTTGAATGCCAAAACGGAAAAAAGTTAATGGTATACATATACTGAAAAGTTACCAAATATATCGGCATTTGAAAAATTATAGTTTATAGAATTTTACAAAACGTGCTAGTACGGTTTTTTTTTGTACAAAACGAGAAACTTTGTTCCTTTGTCTGTTCGATATTGACAATAGCATATAAAAAGTAAAAAGAAAGAGAACCAACAATTAAATGTCCTTTTCAGCGAATGCCCACAGTCAGCGTGAGATTAAAAGAACAAAGAGATGAAAAGTAAAAAAAGATTTTGCGCTGACAACTCGCGAGTCAGAGATGATTTTAAATAATGAAGAACAAAGAGACCACTCGGATGGTACTAGAAATTGATACAAAGTGCAATAATTGGAATTAAAGAAAATGGAGGAACATTTTAGATTTGTGCAATGTAAATGAAAGGCTACATCCGTCCCTAGCACAGTGAGAAAACGGTCGATTTAGCGAAACGAAATTAAAATCGTCTAAAATAATAAAAATATATTCAAAAGAATATTTTCCCGATATAGTAAAGATGAAAGGTACATTAAAATTTTTCCATACAACTGTAGTTAAGATTTTTATCAATTTTATGATGTCAGCCTCCACAACATTACCATTATTGCTAAGATAAAACGGAGGACTCATAATTAAAATATCTGAAGACTAAAATAATGCCTTGATTACCTCCTCCATAGTATTTCTTCGATAAGTTTTGGGAGTGTGGTTAAATAGAAAATTTTGAAAATCTTTATTAATGGCTTCGATGGGCTCTTCCGACATTATACCAATCAGCAGAGGTAGTCTTTCCAATATTTTATATAATAAAACAAGGTAAACATAACCTTGGATATTCTTTAATGAAACGCTTGGCTGTATTAAATCCATTATTTCGAAACTTTACCTCCCAGCTGCTTATATGTTTAGGCATTTCAAAACACAATTTCCTATGTTGGTATTTACACTGCTCTGCATTTGAGTGTGTACAGTCATTACCAAATTCACTATATACGATGTGGCTCTCAATCCTTGCTGCAAATTCTTCAGTTGGTCAGCCTATTGGCAGGTTTTTATATTTTAGGAAACTATTCTGGTTTTTATTCTGAAACCATTTCCATTTTCCGTCAGATAGATCGTTTGTCCCACTGTGTGTAGGTCTAAAAACCTAGTTCTGGAAAAGCACACATCACAAGACATCTTATTTTCAAGAGTATTAAACGAAAATAATTTTTGAAGTCGCTTGAAAGATCCAAAAATTTTAAATAGTGACAGTTTAACTCTTGCATCTTATGCATTGAGTCTCATCCCCCCATTTTAGAAAATTTGCATTTGATATGTGTCATCAATTTGAATGACTTTAATTTAGGATTTTGAGTCTGAAACTTTCTTTGTTAAGCTTAGTTTACCGTGAACTTCTTAACGATATGTATTTTTATTCGGAAGCTTAAGTTTGTTCTTTATAGTTTTTTACTAAAAACAAAACAAACAAAAATAAACTTTAACAAACGAAATCTAAATCGTATCTTGTTTCAATTGCTTAAGGGATGTAATTGGACTTATGCCGACCTAAAAATGTAACACTTTTGAAATTATATGGATGTCAAGAACGAAGTTTTTTTGGCTTACTTTTTTTCAATTGAGATTTTTAAGGCCAATTCTGCTACTAAGATGATGTATTGTTTCATTATGGCGAAATTTTTTTGTAAGACTAATTCTACAACATTTTGGTAACCTTAACATGTTTAAGTAATAGTAATAATAGTAGTACAAAAATAATCGAAATGAGTGGAGATAGTTTTTTTTTCAATTTCGAAAAGTGTTTTTCCAAAATATCTCGATATCCGAGACGAGGAAACATTTTTTGACTTTTTACTACGGCAACGAGTAAAATATGTTGAGGATATATTTTGCTTAAAACTAGATTTAGTATTTCACTTGCGGGATAACCGTCGTTGACGCCTTTAATATATATACAATTGCATAAAAAAAAATTAAAAATTAAAAAATAAAAATCAAAAAACTAACTTTGGACCTTTAATTAGTTTTTCAATACATTTTTGGATCCTTTGCAGCTGGCGTTGCGGTATGTTTTTGATTTGATAACAAATTTAATTAACATTAAAGTGTCGCTGCAATAACAAATAACAAAAAATAAACCAAAAAAACAACCAACAATGGGCTCAACAACAACAATACAACTTTATTAAAAAAGTTTAACGAAACATTTAAATAATTTAATTTCATTTAAAGCGCCACAATTCATTGCCTGCTTTTGAGCGTCAAGTTCTCTGCTGCTGCTGTCGTCACAGGGTTGACCTACTTCACCAGGGCAGGGCACTCAAACTGAAACCAGAAAAGCGTCTTCTTGCTTTCAACTTTCTGTTCTACGTCACTCTAACGCGCTCTCTCCCTACTCCTCGATTCTTTTTGTCTCTCTATCCCTGTTTGGCTTAGTTGTATTTCAAGTATTTACTGAGCATAATTTCGCTGTTCGCTGTTCATTGTCGCCTTTGCATTTTCTCATTAAGCGCATTACGCGCTAACACAAAGGCGACAGCCGCGGGGGGTGAGAGCCAAGATGACAATGGTTGCCGCTTTAAGGGGTTTTCCCTTTATAGATAGAGAGCATCCTAGCACAGCTACGCTTTGGTTGCCTGCAATTTGGATTTTTATAGTTTATGGCACTTTTTTTTGATGGCATGTAATTAAGTAGCCGAGTCTAGCCTTAGGCGCGGACTTCAGCGCTTCATCACTTCCCCGCATCACCACTTCCACATCCACCAGTTTGGCTATTTACATAATTTATAATTTTGCGCACAGTTGTCGCGTTTTTGGGGGTTTTACGACTTTTTAAGCGCCCCTCTCTGCTGCATGCAACGTCTGCATAATTTTCCGAGTAGTTTTTTTTCCAAGTTAAACAACTTGGTTGCAGCTGCCAGCTAGTCCGACACTTTATTTGGCTCGACTATTTATTTAATGTCTTACAATGACGGGTGGGTGAGTTGAAAGGAATAAACTGTTTTCGGCAAGTTTAACTCAACTAGACTCGCCGCATTTCTTTTGATTCCCTTGAAACTTCTTCTTGAAGTTTGCATACATATTTCATTTGTTATTTTCGTATTACGTATACGCACTGTGGTTGAGCGCAGGGTAATTGACTTGCGCCATGTACAATTTATTGCTGACTTCTTATGCATGCAAATTGAAATGCTGCTAAATGGTTGGCATCTTTAATGCCCTTCTTTTTACAAGTGCTTAGAGTCTGTCGGTTCACTAAAAGCCATCATCGGCATGGTGTGATATGTGTTAAGCAAGGTTACACTTTCATTCAGCATGAACTCTTCGAACGTTTTCATCAATAGAATTGTAACGAGGCTATTAGCCCCGTCATATAAATAGTAAATACTAATAATAAATTTCTTTGATATAAGTTTAATTTAGTAATTTTTAGTTAGTAGTTATAAGATTAGCATTAAGATAATTAAAGTGCTTAAAAACAAGGTTAAACATCGATAAGAGGATCGCCACGCCGGGCTGCCAACCCAGGCTGCCGATAGCCGTCTATCGCTAAGACGATAGACGGATGTCGGTAGGCTACGGTATGAGGCGGCGTGGGCGATATTAAAACGGAGAGTAAGTTTTAAGATGGCCACGCGTGCGGACGTGCAGCGGCACAACACACAAAAGACATAAGGGAGAAGACAAATAAGAGAGGTTAGGGTACAGTGAAATGAAGGTTAGGTCATACAATTGAGGGATATAATAGGACAAAATAGTGTTACATAAATACAAGATATCATGGATTAAAAGATTATAACGTGAAACGAACTCTAGTGGTACAGTTTGTGGCGAATACATTGTAGGTACGCGCAGGCCCCTATATTGCCCAGTGTCTCAGCAAACTTATAAATTGTATGTAAGTTGGCCTTGGTATAGGCTGAATTATACCCCAGCACCAGAACTTCCTTACATAATATGCAAAAAAAAAAATATTCTTTAAAATGTTTTCTTTTCATAATTCAACTAAAGTGTCTTATTTATTGTAAAGAACAGTCCGATTTTCTTATCATATTTATATGAATAAAATATTTTTTCATTTAATATTATTGAAATAGATTTCTTTTATTTGCCATAAAACAAAGTCGTGTATGTAAGATCTTAAGAAATTAGAAAGATATCAGTGATAATGGTGAAAAACAAAATTGGTCATATCAGAAAATCAACAAAGTATTTCTGTACATTATTGCTTAATTCATAAAATATATTAGCTTGTGTGAACGAATAGTTCCTGTGTCAAACTTAAAAATTTTAAAATCAATCATAGATTTCTTCGATTGTTAATGGAATCTTTAAGGAAAACTCAAAGCTGTGGAAGTTTGCAAGGCGACGCGGCGGTTGGCATACTAGCCTTGAAGTGGGTTAAGCCATCTATTTATTATTATAACTTAATTGATCACTTAATATATTTGTTCTAATTTTACTTAGTCATCTAAACCAAATGTTTTTTTCAAAAAAAAAAGTTTTTTCGTGTTAGTTTTGTATAAAAAGGAATGCAAAATTAAAAAAATTGAATGCATTTTAAGTATCGGATTTTATGGGGTTTTATGAGGTTATGGGGTTATGTCTATAGCCTATAGACAGATGCTTATGATATAGATGCTATGATATACATATTTTTCAAAAAAAGTTCTTCCAAAAGATCGACACCTTGCTGCGCATTATATACCTGCATTATACTGTATTATAGGACGTCAATGCCAACAAATTTTTTTTTCTCCTAACGTTTAAAATTGAAACCGATATTTTCGAGTACTTTATTACTGAAGGGCTGAGCTTCAGCATATCTAAAATATATTTAAATTTCAGATTTATATTCAGAGTTGAAATAACAATGTTTCCATTGATAGCATTTTGATGTTCTTTGACAAGATAATGTATCAGATGATACAGGCGCAAAAAGAGCAAGAACGATTGGATAATGAAGGTATACTTGGGCCAACAAAAGATGATGAGGACTGAAACAATATTTTGATTAGAATTTTGAGAAATGTCAAACATTACTGCAGATACGGATATGAGAAGCGAATAATCAATAAATTCTGCATAATTCAAAGGAATCTGTTCATATTATACTCAACACCAAAATCGTCTTTCTCGTCCGAATCTTTTTAACCATCCGTATCAATATCGAAACACAATGACTAAACTTTTTTTTTAATTGATGCTGTACATCAATGTGCTTTGATAGTTTATCTTTACGAAAAGTTTCCATATCATATCTCAGCATTTTTAACCAACAGGATCGCAAACGAAGTGTCTAAACGATAACATTTTTTGCTACTTGTCCAAAGACCGCCTAATGATGGGTATCAAAAAACATAATTTGTTAAAACTACTTAATAGTAGTATAGTATAGAAATAATTTTTTTTATGCACCTACGTAAACATTTGCTATTTTTTTTGCTTTTGAATAAACACTTTTTTTTTGATTAATTTTATTTATTTTATGCAGCTTTTTGTCTTCTGACTCTATAGCGCATTTATGACTTAGAACCTTAACAATGAATTGGCGAACTGCCCTTGTAACAATAAGTATCAAACTTATCTATAACTTCACATTTATGACTATTTTCAATTACAATTTAAAGTTTTTAAAGGATTAAATCATTGCGAGAATCTAAAGGGTGCCGTCTTTTGAGCCTTCGCCTATCTGTATTTGTGGCTAGGGATGTTGCAAGTTGATTTGGATGATTAGTAAGTCCCTGTATCTTAAGCTGTGTCGCCCGATTAGTTCAGCTATGGTAGGGATGTTAAGGTCATTATGCAGTACTTCGTTTCTAACAAACCATTCTGCTCCAGTCCATCTTCTCAGGGCCTTGTTTTGCATCGTTTGCAGTCGTTTTATATGGGTCCTCGCAGCAGTTCCCCAGAGCGGTATTGCGTATGTGAAGACTGGTGCTACAAGAGCATTGTAAATTGTCCTTTGCTACGAAGCGACAATTTGCTAGAACTTTTCAGCATCCAGTCCAATTTTTTTAACTTTAATTTACAGCTTTTGACTGTCTGAGTGATGTGTGGGCCGTATGTCAGTCGTCTGTCAAATGTGACTCCCAGATATTTTACTTTGGTGCCTCTTGGTATCGGAGATCCCAGTGTGACCTCAGGGCAGTCCCCTCTTCTGGTGGCAAATGTGATGTGCACTGATTTTAGTGTATTAATGGTTATACACCAGCGTTCCGTCCAGCTCTTGAACTCGTCTAAATATGCCTGTAGTAGTTCTGATGCTTCAAGCTCAGATGGACTGCTGCTCAGTATTGCCGTATCGTCTGCGTATGTTGCTTTTAGCAATCCAGTGTTAGGTGAGGGCAGCGGGATGTCTGCCGTGTACAAGGTATATAGTGTGGGGCTGAGAACACTTCCTTGAGGAACACCTGCTCTTACTTGCCGAATCGTTGATATAGCTTGTCCTTTTGCGACTTCAAAGCTTCTACCTTTCAGGTAAGAGGCTAGCAGTTTGTAGTATTGCGGGAGAGCTGCTCTTATCTTGCTCAGGAGTCCCACATGCCAGACGCGATCGAAGGCCTGTTTGACATCTAGAAAGACTGCTGAACAGTATTCCTTTTTTCAAAAGAACCCAATATGTGATGGGCAACTCTGTGTATTTGTTCCGGGGTTCCATGCTGACTCCTAAATCCAAATTGGTGGTCTGGTATTGACCCTCTTAGATCCAGCTGTCCAAGCACTCGTCGCAAAAGTATTCTTTCAAATACCTTGGATAGTACTGATAACAAGCTAATTGGTCTGTACGAGGCAATTTGTCCAGCGGGTTTGCCTGGCTTTGGAATCATCACAATCATAGCACATTTCCAGCAGGCTGGGAAGTGTTGGATGAGAAGAATGTCATTGCACAGAAATACAAAATGTTCGATTGTGGATTCTGGCAGTGCTCTGAGGATTGTACCATCTATTTTATCGTGTCCCGTGGCTTTTTTAGCTTTTATATTTTTAATTAATTCCAGGACCTCATCCTTGGTGCATGAAATTTTATTATTAAACTTATTCCCCAAATTTATTAAAAACTAAAATCAAGTATATGTATCGGGGAACACCAAACAAATGTGAAATTCTATTCTATCGTTAATGCTCATTATACAGACTCTGTAAAGAGTATCGAAACTTTGTTTTGTTAAATTGTTGCTTTAGTTGTTGGTTTCCCATTGTCGGAGCATTTAAGTGGCATCCACATAAATGCGCTCTCTGTATATAAATGATTGAATGAGTGAGTGGCATTTTGTTCGTATAAAAATGAAATGAAATTTTTTTGTTTTGTTTTTTTTAGTTTTTATAGAAAACTGCCAAGTGTACAAGGCTAAGCAAATTATAGTGGCTTGAGTAGCTTATCCTAGTTTCAGTTTCCGCTTTTTAGACAAATAACAAACAAGTACCGTATATTTATGTACTGAAAAGTATAAATAAACGAAGTATGTATATAAAATAAAAACTTGTGTGCTTCTTGTTAGAATTTTATGTAGCTATTTTTATGTTTACCTTCAGTCAGGCGGCACTATGTATATGGAAGAATCAAGTGGCTCCTATGACCACCGGAGGCAGTAAGTCCTAAATATAAATGTCAAAAATATTGAGACAGATTTGTCAACACATGCGGAGGCATATGACCCGAAGCGTTGTTTGAGCTTCACTAAGCATACCAAGTGATTAGGAGCAATGAGTGCCACAAATGAAGCTGATGACGTCTCCGTGGGAGGCAGAGAGAGAGAGAGACGCGACAATCAAGCAAGTCCCATTTAGGCAAGTCTCAATGTTGACGGAGAGACGCACGTGCAATGAAAGTACAAATCAATTAAGCGTTAAAAAGAATATACAAATGGGCTTACTTTCTCTTCACTCTCTTGCGTTCTCTCTGTAATTTTCTCTTAATCTCCTCCTGTTGCTCTGGCATGAATATATTTCCATTAAACCGCAATGGCGGCTTTGTTTACTTGAGCGTACAATTTTTATTTATTCGATGGTATTAGTAAAGTTGCTCAAGCTGCGAAAAGCTCTAAGAGTGTGAGTGTGTGTGCCTGTGTGTTTGTGTGCGTGTGTGTGCTTGTATGTGGGATGGAGTGCTTGACGTATACTTAATGTTATCATTGAACGCTATTAACGAAACTCTGATTTATTGCAATTTAATTTTGTTTCCATTTCGGCATGCATTTTATTCACACAAATTATGTGCAGACATGACTGGGGCGTGTTTTTTTTTTTTTTGGGGTTTTCTAGCTTGCTTGTTTGTGGGCGTGCTCAATAGACCCAAACTCTGATAATTTATTGCTTTGGGTGCTTGATTTAAAGATACTAAGCGGGATAAGGTTGGAATTTAAATGTTAGCATTTGCTAACTTATCTTGGTATTAAACAGCCTTACTGAGTGTATTTGAGTGAGTTTAGTCGCTTTATAATGATGCTTTTTAAATTCAATTTAATTCGGTTTTACATGATTACAACTAATTCTTATGTAAATTAGTTTGCCATGAGTTTTTGTTATTTGCCATATTGAAAAACTTTTATGTCGACTTTTGGCTCACAAATGGTTTATATGTACGTGTGTGTGTGTGTGTGTGTTGCCAGCTGACTTCAAAGGGTTAAAGCGATAGCATTTAAAATGGGTTTGAATAACAATTACATACATCTATCTACCTTAATGTGCTTCAACAACTTTATGCTTCTGGCCATGGAAAAAGTGGAACAAGCCTTTGAGCCAAAAAGTTCAAGTTTTACTGCTATATTTGCATTTATTTTTGTTTGTGAATATGTCAGTGGCGTCGGTGGTAGGAGTCGTTTGGGCATGACTTGCTCTTGTTCTTGATTTAGGTAGCTCGTTATTCTATTTTTAAAAAATTTTTATCTGTCAGCATATAAAAAAAATTAGATAATTCATAGCACTAGATGTTTCTGTCTATTATTGTGATTTTATAAAAATAAAAGCCCACTTACTTGAACCATTAAATCCAATATAAAATTAAATTTACAAATTGCTTTATTTGCGGAAATAATGTAAACATATAACTTGAAGTTAGTTTAAAGTATTCCATCAGAGTATAGATGGAGAAATTATGAGAATAATTTTATAAATATAAAGGAGTTTGATTCTAATATTTAATGCTAAGGAAAACAATAACAAGAAATAAATAAAAAACCTTAATTATGATGGGATAGTTTCAACAGTTATAAATTAAGCAGGTTCTTAACGGAAGCTAATTTTGATCGTGCGAGAAATAACTTAAGCAATCTTTCTAATATAATATTAATCATGCAGTTAAGGATCATATTAAATATTTTATTCGCCGAAGTTTGGTTTGTAATTGAGTTCGCGCACTTCTTTTAAATAGGTTTTTTTTCTCTTTTATATAAATCATCATAAATGGTAAAATTTTTTAATTATGTTTCAGTCATCTGAAACTTTTCCAGTTATCGAGCAATTCGACATCGTTGCTTATAAGTAACACGAAGGCGAATGTCAAGCCTCTACATTGATTTCATTCTAAATTTATAAACAACTAGCCGACCTCCTGCACGCTCGCTTCGCTCGTCTAGATCTTAAATTTCTTCGAATAATTTATTTTTGTGGTGAATTCACGAAATTGCATTATGATCTGATCATATGTATTTTATACAGAAATCAAAACATGAATTGTATGCAAAAATCGCAAAATTCCTTTCGTCTTAAGAAAACTTTCTTGGAAAGGAATAACTAAATCAATATTAATTTCTAAAATTGATGAAATTGTTAATTATCCTACCGAGTTTTTAAATTCACTTGATTTGCCAGGAATGTTAGAAGTGGCAACCCTTATCTTTTAGGGGTATGAAAAATAGATGTTGGCCGATTCTCAGACCTGCCCAATAAGCACACAAAATTTCATGAGAATCGGTCTAGCCGTTTCGGAGGATTATGTTCACACAAAATCCAATATTCACAAAAATGCGTATATCTCACGAACCAATTCACATAAACACATCGCAATAGGCTTAAAAACTCCGCATTGACCTCTAACACACGCAAAAATCAGATTTCAAATTCATCGACGTTTATAATTTTTGTGTTTCCTTTCGACAAAAACAATTAACTAAAAAATATTATTATAGTTAATCTGACAATGTACACAATGCCAACCTGAATTAAAAAAAAAATTTTTATTGGAAATCAAATTGTCCTTTTTAGTATTTTCGTCGCAATTTTGTTATATTTTCTCAACCTTAAACAATCCTTGGACTTCCACGAACATTTCAAGACCAAAATTAGCCAAATCGGTTCAGCCGTTCGTGAGTCCATAAGCTTCAAAGGAACATAACATTGTGACACGAGAATTTTATATATAAGATAATAGTTTTTTTTTATTATTATTGACGTAAGCTCACAAACAGCGAAAACAATATTTTATATTTATTTTAATGTTTTTGCAATAGAAAATTTAAAATCAGTTTAGTTAGATAGAGCGAAGATTTACATTGGACTATTTTGTATACTAGGTCATTATGCCAAACAGAATCATATGCAGCTTTGACAAGCCGATAGAGCTCTTCTGAGAAAAATTTTCTTTCATACAATTTGCAACTATATCATGAAGTTGGATACAGTTTTGGGAAGACCTTATCCCGAAATAAACTTTAGATAAGATGTAGTTTTCTTTCAGATGATATAAACCCGGTTTTAATTAGGCTTTTCTGGTTGTATGATTTTGGTATTTATACCATAAAAACTCTGAAAATTTAATTTCGTCCTAAACACTGACATCATTTTTATTATGTACTATTTTTTTGTTTGATACTTTATTGTTTGAAGTATGGTAGTAGCTCATATCCCCTATCGCAAAAAAGCCATCTACGCCACTGGCGTCTATTAGCTACATCTATGCCGTACATACTATACATCATAGATTTTATGTTCTTAAGGCTTTAACGAACATTGTGTGCCCATATGTGTGCTTATATACAAAGCTTATACAAAGCTGCCCCTTTATGTATGCTACATTTTTAGACATGCAGATTAGGTAGCTAAAAAGTGGCCGCTTCAAATAAATTCTAAGGTAAAGTCAAAAATAGACAGGACAAAGATAGATAGAAAACTTTTCAACCTTTTTAACACTTTTATTTTTGTTTTTGTTACTGTCAAATAGTCAAAAAATCAAATGCTCAGCTTCCAACAAAGTTCGACAGAGCAATTAACTTTAGCAGACAAACAAGACCTTGAAAATCCGAAAAAAACACCCGTAAAAAGTGTCAAAATATTTGTGAAATTAACACTTTGTATTGTTGTTGTTGATTTGTTGCAAAATTTTGTTTGGCACCCCCCAACAGGGAGCAGCATTGGAGAGGGCATCGAGAGGCGTAGATTTTAACAATTAGTTTGAGTTATTTATAGATTTTATTGATGAAGTGGCTCTTGGCGCATGGTTTGTTCCCAAATGGTACTTGGGAGTTTTAATTATGTACTATTTGGGCAAATACAATTCAAAATCTGCCGAACATTGAACTTGCCAACTGGAAAGGAAAGTGGACTTAATGGGCGCACTTCAATGCGTTTATTGACATTCAAATTGCCATCATTTTGAACGACTTCTATGATTAATTGGCTCATTATCAATTGGGCATCGATAAGACCAAAATGTTTTAACATAAGATTCAACTTGCACAATTTTGTATATAACTTGAATATTATTTATGCGACGCAGATAGATTTAGTGGGAAACAATACTTTGAAACATGTAATTTTGTGCTCTTAAATTCAACGAAAAAGAATCTTATTAACCCATTTGGAAATCTTATATGAATCGGGATGGGGATTCTGATAGCGAAGTGTATAAGAAGGCATCCATTTATATTCTAATACAAAAAGACAAAGAAAATATGGAATCTAGGCGTAAGGTCAACAAAACCAAAATTAAGTCAACCGAGTATACTGTTTAAAACTTATTTTGCGTCTTTTAGTAAAGACGGAAAATATTTGTCTGAATGGATGCACAAGTAACTAGCACAATAAAATTGTACATACTTAAGTAGCCATAAAAACTCAGTAACATAGTTCGGTATGAATTAAAGAGATCAATTACGATTATTTTTCGGAAAGTTATGGCTATTCGAAGTTACGAAATATATACCTTCGACGCCATTAGCATTTGCTTTAAGCCTTTGAGACAATAATTTTTTGCTGTGTAATTTCTCTTATTTATTTCATTTTCTAATTTAATTTTCGTTCTCAGTGACCACAGACCATAAACATTTTAACGCCATGTACATAACCTCAAAAAACGAAAAAACTTTTTTTGGTGTTTTAATAACATTAATAACATGAGTTACCTTGTTCTTGTGTTGAAATAAATTAAGATGCTGCAAATCTTACGATCTTAGAGGCCAACAAAAAACACTTTTTTTTGTCAAAATTAGGTTTTTTTTATTCAACATAGTTTCCATAGAGGGCGATAAATCGATTATGGCGATCCTCCAACTTTTCGATACCATTTTTATAATAAGATTTCTCTTTAGCCTCATAATAAGCTTCCGTTTCGGCGATTACCTTCATTGGAGCTAAATCTCTTTCCAGCGATCATTCTCTTGAGGTCTGAAAACAGTTACGGTAATAATTTTATGGTTTCGTGGAATTTATAGGGCGTGTTAGTATTCTGCGGAAACCACATGCAGTTTAGATAATGCATTTTTTTTAAACAAAAAATCATTTGAGCTTACTTCGATATCGAATATTAGTCACTATAAAAGGAGATCTATTCTCATTTCGAAACAAATATGGAATATAAAATAAATAGATATTTCACACAAAAAACATATAACACAATTTGGGTTAATTTTACTCCATGTTTTGTTATATAAGTATTTATGCAAAAGCATTTATTTATTATATATTTATTTATTTAAGGAGTACAACTAAGCACAGTTGACATTATAGTAAATTTTAGAAAAGAAAAATGGCGGACGTAAAGTCGGGCGCGGACGACTTTAGGATACCCTGTACCACTAGCTTGTAATAAAGTCCGATTTCTTCACAAAAAACCAAAAACAAAAGAATTTTTAAGCAAAAATTTTTTTTTGACCGATCGTTCCTATGGGAGCTATATGATATAGTCAACCGATTTCAATAAAATTTGACACAGTGCTTAAATACCTTAAAAAAGATATGAATGCCAAATTTATTTCAAATATCTTTACAAACACACAAAACACATCGAATTTTTTATAAAAAACGTGTTTTTGGACCGATTGGTCCTATGGGAGCTATATGATCTAGTCAAACGATTTGGATTAAATTTGGTACAGTGCTTAGGAACTATAAAATACTCACGAATGTCAAATTTGGTCCCAATATCTTAACAAACAAACGAAACACAACAAATTTTGTTAAAAAATCGATTTTTTGGAAGATCGGACCTATGGGAGCTATATGATATAGTCAACCGATTTTGTTCAAATTTGGCACATTGCTTAAGTGGTCTAAAAAATTTCCAAAACGCCAAATCTGGTTAGGATATCTTTATTAAAAAACGAAATATAGCGAATTTTTCTTTAAAAAGTTATTTTGGCCGATCGGTCCTATGGGAGCTATATGATATAGTCAACCGATTTCGATCAAATTTGGTACAGTGATTGGGAACTATAAAAAACTTTCGAATACCAAATTTGGTTACGATATCTTTATAAACAAACGAATTATTCATCTAAAACGCTTTTTTTTTGTCGAGGTCGTCTCAAACACCCCATGGGAGCTATATAATTTATCCCCGATATCAAAAAAATAAAATAAACTTGACTCCTATGGAATAATATGGGATCTAATGTGAAAGTTTGGTAACTCTAGCTCTTACCATCTCTGAGATCTAGGCGTTCACACTGGACGGACGGACGGACAGACGGACGGACGGACAGACGGACATGGGTATATCGACTTCTCTATTCACCCTGATCATATTTTAGGTAACTTTGGGGTGTCTCCGACGTCTCCTTCTATATGTTACATACATTTTCGGCTTGCACAAACTTAATATCCCCCTGGTACCATACGGTACAGGGTATAACAAGAATACCTCTAGCTTTATTGACGATGTGGCAAATATGGTTAAATTTAAGGTTATGATCGAATAAAACATCAAGGTCGGACACACTCTCGATGCGTTTTAAGGCAGAAGATTCTAAAGAGTAAGCAGCCAAATAAGGAGAAGAAGGATAAAACCTCATAATGTTACATTTTGACTTGTTGAGAAAGAGTTGGTTTATAATGCACCAAGATTGCATGTTATCAAAATCATGCTGAAGAAGTAAGTGCTTATTTTTAGCGGAATAGGACAGACAAAGTTTGATATCGTCCGCATACATAAGAATTCGTTTGAATCAATTTTTAGAATTGCCTTACGAAATATGTAAGGGTATGTGCAAACATTGAAATTGCATCTTTTCGCCTGGACGCGTTGATTTTGTTTTTTTAAATTTCGAGAAAATAAAAGAAAACAAAGCATCTTTCAGAAGTAAAGCACGGCCAAATAAATTAAATCGTTTCTAGACTGACCCGTCTTAGAAACACAATTGCAAACTTTCTCAAAAATAAGCAAAAAAAGGTTATTTAGGCCTCATCGTATCTGGGAGCCGGTCTAGTTTTGGATGATAAAACGAAAACATTATATGTGGTATACTTCCAGGGAGAATATTCCCAAGATGCAGAAGCGCCATATAATTACCTGTTTTACTCCTAGCAAGTTTCCTTTTTGACTTTGCGGTGGTGGTGGGAGAAAATTTTCCAACAAGATATGGACAAGACAAAGCATCAATCCATACAGTCCACAAGACAAAAGCCTATTTATGCCCAATATCAGCCCGACTCAAAAGCCCCATCGAAGATCTATGGGGAATATTTTCTAACAATGTCGACTGGATACATTGATACATTCGCAAACTTTAAACAGACTTTGCCCAAAGATTGGGCGACAATAGATGTAATAGGGCTGAAAAATTATGTTACCTCGTTGCCAAAATGACTTAACCAGGTAACAAAAACAAAAAAGTCTTCAAAAGACTTTGTGAGTACTGAAGTCGAAAAAGCAACTATTGCCACTTATAAGGTAAGTAATACTTCTCTAAATTGAATAATAATTTTATATATAGAATCCTTTTTTTTTTTTAATTAAAAAGATTGGTTCATGTTTGAGATACAATAAATGTGTTGACCTTGATTAAAATTTTTCCTGAAAATAAGCCAAATTCGTGATCTATAAAATTCAGAAAAATTTGATCGTCTCAACTTTAAAATGGCCATTCAGTCTAAATAAGACGACTTATCGCGAAAAAAAAGGCAAATTCGTGTGGCTCTCCCAATTATCCGATTTAAAAGTTTTTTTTTTCTTAAATTGTCCAATCTCTTATTGGCCTTCTATGAAATTCTGCATCAAAGAAATCCATTTTACCTTTTCGTGAATGACAGATTTAAAAGATTTTTTAATCTTTTTTTATATTTTTTAATTAGTTTTTGTGGATTTATTATTTTAACGAAGTTTTTCCATTATTATTGAGATGCATTTTTAGAATATATTTTTAATAGACACCGTCGACTTGGATTATCAATACCCGTTATGGTAAAAAAATTATATTACTATCAGGCGTGGATCTACGATTTGGTCTTGCGGTGGGTTATTAACTTTATTTTTTATTTATTTACTTAATTATAAAGAAGAAGTTAATTCTAAATTATAAAAGGTTTGTAGCCAGAGCAACGTTGGCCTTCACGCTATTCTTCACTACGTAATGTATATTTGTCAAAGCTCGCAAAAGATTTTCAGTTCATTTTTCCCAATTCTTTTTTAGACGAGGGGGGTCCAATGATTAGTGCATACCCCAATGCTTGCAAGCAGTGAACAAGCAGTTTTCAATTTGGCGCATAAATTAAATTTCACATTTTTGGTTAAAAAATATGAAGAAAATTAAATTTCATGTGTCTCAGGGCTTTGATTAAAAACTTGTTCAAAAAACCGAACCATTTTTGACATAAATATTGGTTTGAGCTTACAATTCGCAATTGGTTTAAGTATTAGTTGCCTTAAAGTATATCATTTTTGACATAAATTTTGGTTCGTGTTTATAATTCGCAACTGGTTTAAGCATTAGTTGCCTTAATACGTACAGTTTTTTGTTGACATATTTTAATTTTAGTTACTTTTAGTAATTTTCTATTATTATTATTATTTAAGTTAAGTACTATTATTGTTAATTCGCTGTCAATTAGTTTGCGTTTTATTAAAAATGGAGCTTAGCTTTATTCTGTGGATCAATAATTTTTTTTCGATATGAATTTTATAGCCTACAGTCTTACTTAAGGCTTCACCGCGATGTTCGACACTAATAGCCGGAATACGGCTTGACAGTGGTTTGATGTTGCATTATCCAAAATGTACTGGGGTACCTGAGCTGACTTTCCAGAGCCGGTTGCACTCTTAACGATCAGAACTTGGTTGTTTTCCCATAAATGCAAATTTTCGGAACATTCTAAATAAATTGGTAGTGAATCCCGTTCTCGCTTAGGCTGGGGAGAGATTTGTAGAAGATGTGGCGTTACAAGTGATTCTGGTATGTTCTCAACATATTTTTTGAACTACGTTCTGTCGCGCGTATGCAGAAAAAATTCGGTGGTGGTTACGTAGCGTTGGATATTGTTTTTTTTTTTTGTATGAGGATTTTTAGTGTAGGTTGTCTTACTGACTTCCCAATGTCTTCGCAAAACTTTGCCTGCCTTAAAAGTCGGGCAGGGATTTAGTCGTTTTGCGAGCAGGCTGCGGTCTCAACAATTTTTCGCTGTATCTGCTCTTCAACTGAGTGCAAGTCGAGGTCTTTATGCAGTGTGGAACCGCGTACGTACCAGGGACATGAAAGCCAGATCTATCCGGATTTTATTTAACGTGGTATATGACCTTGTGGGATTAAAACCACGGTGTTCAAATATGCAACATATAACACAATGAGTCTAGAACAATGCGCTAAACTAACGCCCCTCAGAGCAATCAGCCGAGACTGATATTTCTTTGGTATCTATGAAAGCATGCTGTCGGGCATGCATTTCCCTCTGGTAAGAGGTGAGATGTATCTAGCATCTCTTCTGCTTTATGGGTAACAGCACCTGGTTGAGAACGCAACACCACGTCGAGCCAAACTGACTCTACCCGCGATGTAGGTTTCAACCACAGCCACCACGAAGCTCCCAAAGGGGCCAACCGCAATAAGTGTGCTTGGAAAGTGAACTCAACCCGTGGTAAAAAATGTTAATGTTTAATAAAAAATAACTACTTATTTTAAAATTTTTAATTTTATTATTATTTGGTGTGAAGCGATATGCTTTTATTTTTGTAAGAATAAACACATTACTACAAAAAAAGTTATTCAAAAATTTTCATGAGGTACGTAAACCAAGAAAAAAAAAGTCCTC
Organism: Chymomyza amoena; assembly: GCA_037043745.1. Lineage (NCBI taxonomy): Eukaryota > Metazoa > Arthropoda > Insecta > Diptera > Drosophilidae > Chymomyza > Chymomyza amoena. The sequence goes on from JBAMAX010002425.1 coordinate 20,784, forward strand.
CCAACTTGCAAAAATCATTTTACTACACGAAAAAGTGCTGCGTACTTAAACTTTTTTTATTTATTTAATATTTTATTTCAAACTTTTTCATATTTTGTTAATATTGTAATTGAACTTTGAGAAATGTGGTGTGACTTCCCTTTAAACTGAACTTTTGCTGTCACGAAATTTAAGTTACTTAAGAGGATTTTGGTTTTAATACAATAAACTTTTTCCGCTGAAAAACGCATGAATTCTAATAGAATTTTCGGTAGCTACATAATACTTAATACAAATAAATGGGCATAAATCCATATCTAAACAGGTGGAAAAGTTGGCAGCAAAATCAAATTCAAGGTTGAATTTAAAAATCAAGACCATACACGGAAGCTTAATAATATAAAAGTGCATTGAACTTTGTCGGCAATAACCATGACACCAAAAACTGACCCAATGGAATACATTATACACTTAAATCCACTGAGCGGGCAACAAACCATAATCATAGACTTTTATTAAGACAGAGCGGCAGTCACATGGACATGGACACACTACCCCACAATATTGTTTACACAAGGACCTAGCTACTATGGGATTTGGCTGTTGGCCAAGAGTTGTTGCTAGGAAATCCTTGTAAATCGCAGTGTCATACTCAAACGCCATCCTGTCGAATACCACATGCCAGATACGAGCAAGACTCCTGTCATCAATATATATATTTATAGCCAACGGAATCAACCACAAACTGGCCGGCCAGTTAGCCAATCAGCCAGTTAGGCAGTTCGTTTATTGGCCAGCCAGGCCAAAATCATCAAAAGCCAGTCTAAAAGACGACAAGGCACAGTGGTCGAAATAATTGTCTTAGCTACGTTTAATTATATTTTTAAAATAAGAACGAAATCATTATGATTTCTTGTATGAAAAATAGAAGTGCGCGTTGAAAATTGTTTTTACCAAAGTATTACCCGGCAAACTTTTATAGATATAGCCAACTATGTTATTTTCCGACTTTCTGTAGACAAGTGTATATTTGATGCATATTTTTGGAAAACTTTAAATAATGGTTACTCCACAGTAATTACAATTATTGAAACTTCTTAAAATCCTAATACCTGCAGTAGTATGTATTATTTTCTTTTTTTTATGGGGTGAATATTTTAATCTCTGCGATATCCTCGCTAGTTTAATATATTGTTCAAAACCTATATCAATTTCATCATCAATATTGTTATCTTTGCATTCCGAGAGAATAGCTTAAGCTGCATAATGTTATAACAATTCAAGAATATGCTGAGAATTTCGATTTAAAAAACCGAAGAAATAAAATTATAATACTATACAAGTCCTAAGTATTGGATAACATGTTTTGAAGTTGCTGAGCCTTACAATTTAGACTATTCTTTGTAAAAATGATTTTAATCGTAAGCATACAAATTATTTCATGTCCTCCTTTTTGGTTTATTTTTTGATGTGATAGGAAATATTTTTCTTTTATTTGAACTGAATTGCACAATTTTTTTGTGGAAACAAAGATTCGAATTAAAGTAAGCCATTTCGATAAGAAACATCGGGAAAATAAAAATGTGAATGAATGAAAGGGTTAATAAAGATCCCCATGTTCAGACCAAAATAGTTTATTATAATAACATAAAAAAAGGACTGCTTCACATTAAAACAAATCTTTTCAGAAAAATTTCATGAATTCCTACAAAACCGACTTAAAAAATAAAAATGATTAAATAAAGATTTTCGGGATTAAATTCGCAGAAAAGAATTTATTGCGATGGAAAGCAAAAATACATTTTTTATTTACTGCACTTTCAAATTTGATGTAGATCAGTGAACGAAGGTCTCATTTTGTAGATAATTTCAATTACTTTTACAACATATACGTGAAAATTCCCAAAAAACCTACCTGTTTTGAGATATTTGCAAATTATTCGAAAAAAAACAAACATAATTTTAAAATTATAACCTTAAAAAGGATTTGTTTGATAGATAATTTTCAACAATTTCGAACTTTAAAACACGACTATAAATTTGACACAAAAAAAGATATCATACAAAAACTGTATTAATATTTATTGCCAGGGTTGGTGCAAGTTAACGTACTCTCAGTAAGAGTAAAGTTACAAAAGATAAAGCTCATTCTCTAGCTGCACTCAATGCCGTTGAGCTAGCTTTGAGAATTTATTGATTTGATCTTTTATACGTCAAAGCTTGGAGGAGCTTTGAGCTTTATTTGGAAAGCTTAGATTAGGGTCTCTAGATTATGTTAAACTGAATTTAACTATAGTTTTAATCGTATATCACAATGAAAAGAACAAAAAGCAAATAAAGATATTTTATATAAAAAAACAAAAATATGAAATAGACAAGCTAATTTGCACGCCCCCTACTCACAAATACGAAAACTTGCTTTAAGACTTAGAAGTTTTATCCATTAAGTATTTTTTTTCAGATGAAGCTCTTTGTTTACTGTATTAATAAAAATATTTTTTAATTATTGTAATTACAATTTTAACCACTGTGCATAGCTCCTGGGACTGCACGTTGCCTGTCAGCCTTAATAAAATTTATGTTGTGACCATTTTTAGCTATGGCCAAATAATGTTGTTAACTCATTTTTGTATGGACTTTCGATTTCTGAACTGATTATTTCCAGCCAGCCAGTCCCAAAGGTCGCATTTGAAGTTTTCTCGATCTATGGCTTCTTAAATGTTTTTAATGTTATTTGCCACCCTTTGGGAATTTTGCTTATCCGACTACTAAGCTCTACGCCTGAAAATATGCTTTAATTTAGTCTTGCAAAACTCACTGCAAAGCTTAAGCTGCTTTGCTCGCCCACATTTGCGTATTTATAGTACTAAATAAAGCCTCAAGTGTTAAATAAATACTACATCAGGCTTTACCGAGAACCAGTTTAATCGTTTTGTTGCCTTGACGAGCGTCCATGTGAACCAAAGTGCGTTTGAGTGAGAAAGTAATTGTCCTTGTGCAAATTTACTTTACTTTACTATGTACACTTTACCAGACGTTTACTGAGTTAATTTCTGCTGCCCTCTCAACACATTCGATGAGTTCTTTGAGGTAAGTTAAAGCTCTTCCAAAATGCAGCTTAAACTCAAAGAAGCCTTGAGTTAATGACGCTGCTTTGTGGCCGGCCGCCTGGTGCTTAACCTTCAGACGACGCGTCGACATGTAAGTAAGTAAGTAGCATACTTTTAGGTGCCCCTTTTTATACCCTTTACTTAGAGACAACACCAGCCGTACATTTGGTATTAAGTTAAGTGCAGAAATTGGCTCGAAAAAATATATTTTTTTTTTCAAAATTATTGGAAAAAAAAAAAAAGTGTGGATGATTATTGGTACAGTACAGTTGAAAAGTAAATCATGTGATTGCAAGTTTTTATCAAAATCGCTGTCTTGATTTATTCATGACGTTCTGCTTTTCTATTTTAATATCGCTATTTTGTTTTGAAAGGAAATCTTTTATTTAGTGACCTTTAGTGAACTTTAGACCCAAATTCTGTTGAATTTGTAAACAACTTATAATGATTTTTTTTAGTAAGATCCAAGCAAATTAAAGGGCAAGATCACGTTTGACAGTCTACAGAAGAGTTTTTACTTTTGTTCGGGATATCCTATGAATATTTATGTTTTATTTCTTAAAAAACATTGATGATATTTTTTTAATTCTATTTTTTCTTTCAGAGTAGTCTTAAGGATGTGATTTAATTTTATGCATTTTATTTTTGTTTACTTAGAAAATTTGAATTTTCCATTCAATTCATTGAATAGTTTTACAACTAAAAGACTTTAGATGTTAATTTTTTCAAGCCGTTTACGAATGGAAGCGTTGATTCAGATAAAAAAAAAATGGTAGGTATATCCTTTGAAGTGATTACTGACTCAGATCTTTAGTTAAGAAATTTTATGGAAATATTAATGACATTCAGTCTACACAATTTAAACACAATTTTCATAATTCTTGGTACAATATTTTTATTGTATTTTTCATTTCGAATTAGTAAAAATTAAAAAGGTTCATTTTCCACAGAATTTTTATTTATATAAATATAGCCGGTTTTCCGGCACGCTCGCTTCGCTCGCTCGTCTAGATCTTTATTTTCTTCCAATGATTTATTTTTGTGGCGAATTTACGAAATTGCATTATGTGCAAATATTGATCTGATCATATGTATTTTATACAGAAATCAAAACATGAATTGTAAGCAAAAATCGCAGAATTCCTTTCTTCTTAAGAAAACTTTCTTGGAAAGGAATAACTAAATCAATATTAATTTCTAAAATTGATGAAATTGTAAATTATCCTACCGAGTTTTTAAATTCACTTGATTTGCCAGGAATGTTAGGAGTGGCAACCCTTATCTCTTAGGGGTATGAAAAATAGATGTTGGCCGATTCTCAGGCCTGCCCAATAAGCACTCAAAATTTCATGAGAATCGGTCTAGCTGTCTCGGAGGAGTATGTTCACACAAAAACCAATATTCACAAAAATGCGTATATCTCACGAACCAATTCACACAAACACATCGCAATAGGCTTAAAACCTCCGCATTGACCTCTAACACACGCAAAAATCAGATTTAAAATTCATCGACTCGTTCATGAGAACACCGATAGCACGTAAAACATAAGTTTCTTCTTATATATAAAATTCTAGTTTCACAATGTTAGTTACCATACTCCTCCGAAACGGCTGGACCGATACTCATGAAATTTTGTGTGCCTCAATAAAATAAAATTTATAACGTTTATAATTTTTTTGTTTCCTTTCGACAAAAACTATTAAATAAAAAATATTAGTTAATCTGACAATGTACACAATGCCAACCTAAATTAAAAAAAAAATTGTATTGGAAAATCAAATTGTCCTTTTTAGTATTTTCGTCGCAATTTTGTTATATTTTCTCAACCTTAAACAATCCTTGGACTTCCACGAACATTTCAAGACCAAAATTAGCCAAATCGGTTCAGCCGTTCGTGAATTGTGACTGTCAAATAATTAACAAATAATTTGCAATAAAATAATAATTGCGACTATAAATTGAGATGTAATCTACCCTATCTTTTAAGTTGGATCAAACTGCACACGGTGTGCAAAAATTGATTCAAATCGGTTCAGTAGTTTATGAGTTCATCGCGAACAAACAACGTGACACGTAATTTATATATATTAAGAAGATAAAGTACAAGTGGATTCTAAATTTTAAAATATTTATAGGCAAAGCAACAGAGGAATTCAGGCTATAATTTAATCTTAAAAAACTCTTTTGTGTCTTGTGTGTGTGGTATATATTAGCAAAATTTTGTTTTGTTTTAAAGGTGTATATTTTTACCTTCTTCTCCTTATTCTGACCTGCTTCGAATTTAAAATAGGATTTATTTCTTTTTTAATAAATCGTCATGAATAATATAATTCTTAAATTATGCTTTAGTCATACGAGAGAGCTGGGCATCCGATTCATTTCAAAATCGATTCTCTTTTCTGACTTTAAAATCGATTTTTGTTTATTGAGCATCGATTTTTTATGTACATCATTTGCGGATCAATTTGTTTGAGTCAGAAAAACGGTTTCTGGCTCTCAGCGATTTGATTCTTTGAGTGATTTTAAATTATTTTTTTAAAATAGGTATTTTTCAAAATATTTAAAAATCGACCTAGGCCTCTCTCTCTTTTCCTCTATCCAAATGTATATTTATTTGCGGGTTTCGGTGTCGAGGAATCGCATCTATTTATAATTTTGAGCGACGCCAGGGGCCGTTTTTGACATAAAAAAATATCTCAAAAAATTTAATAAATGTTAACTTAATTTGTATGTTTTCTATTATTAACTTTTGAATCAAAAGAATTATTAATTAAAGTTACGAATTTTTGTTTTCGTTATTTTGAATTATGGATATAAATTTAAGTGAATTTTGTAAAAGGTTCTTCTTTGTGTATAGATTTCCTTTCCTTTGATTTCCTGCGGTTATTTTCGGAGGAAAATATCGATTCTCAATTATAGAAGATCGAGCCCAGCTTTACTACCTAGGTGCTGGAAATATTTAAATTGTGCAGACAAGTAATCTAAGGCATTGATTCATTTCATTTCATTTTTTTTCGCGAAAGCAGTGGTACTATTAAAGATAAATACAAAAATATAAACAAAACTAACTTTTAGTACCGATCAAACACCTCTACGTTATGCTGGAGTGCAACGTGAAGCGCAGAGCTGAAGCTAGATGGAAAAATCTAGACAGCTGTCACACAGCGAAAATCATGCTGGCTCATTACGGCAGGAAACAAAGTAACTTTATAATGAAACTCTCACGCACTGAATGCAGGACCATTACGGGTGTGCTAACAGGACACTGCCTCTTAGCGAATCATGCGCATAGGATGGGACTAACGGCAAGCGAATCATGCAGGATCTGCAGGGATCCGGAAGTCCCTGAGACCCTAGTACACGTACTCTGCGACTGCCCAGCCATCTCTAGACATCGTCTGACCACCCTAGGAGAACCAGCGTTTGTCGGTCTCGAAGAGGTGGCCAGGTTACAAGTTGGGCGGCTACTTAATTTCGCTAAAAAAGTCAAATTTTTAACCGACCATCACTTTGCGTAATAACCTCAAATCTGGCACAGCTAAGGACCAAAAGGTCTATGCTAGGCTGCACTCTGTTGTGGCCGGCCAGTGTAACCTAACCTAACCTAACTTTTGGTAGTGGTAAAAAAATGGATTTGTGTTTTTATTTGGTGATAGAATTGTTGCTATCTTAAATGCCAAGTTATTTGAATTCAAGATAAAAATTTGTCTAAAATTACATTAATTTCTATTTTCTGCTTTTGCTGTTTTATTTTTTTATTCTTTATAATATGTTTTGCTTATAAATTTTGAATTTTTTTCAATTTTTGAGTTTCCCTCATGTCGTCTCTAAGCCATTCCTATTCTATAGGGTGTTCGCAACTCGGCTGGGTTTGTCGTAATTCCTCGTTTTGTTATTTTTTTACACATGTTTAATTTTGTTTGGCAAATTTGCTTGTAAAGAAAGCTTAGGGCGTCCACAATTTTTACGTTAGATTAATGAGTTCTTGGAAGCATCGTTTAAGCCCATTTGTAAACTGCTTATAAATATGGCTGGTTGTTTGTTATTGCATATGCCAGGCGGTTACGTATACGCCAGATTGGACACAAACGTCGAAGACAACGTCAACGCCGGCTTTAACGCCTTTGGGCCAAGGCTGTGACACTGAAGCCAGACAACAAATTTGCATTGCCAGAATTGCCTTTATCATTTACATACATATTTACTCTCATAAACATAAAAAGAAAGAAAAAAAAAGTATATAAAGTGGTATAGAAGTAAATAAATATTTCTACGCATATGCTTGCTATGTTGTTTTTATGAATTTATTTATGCACATTGTATTATTATTATTATTTTATTATTATATATGCTGCACAAAGAGTCAATTAATTTAACTAAAGCCAAAAGCGCCATTGTTATTGCTAACGCTACATTTCCTCACTTATACATGCGTATCACACTCAAACACTTAAACACACTCACACTCAAAGACGCATTCAAAAAAACATTGAAAGTATATACAAGCATATTTATATATATATAGTCGGTAAGTAAATAGGTATTGTATATCGCGCAACATGACGTCGCACATGGCCAAGCTAAAAATAATAATACAGCTCGAATATAAGTATGAAAAGTAAGCCAACAAAAGTCCTTGAGGTCCAAGAGGGCGGGCGTACTGCTGCCAGTTTACTATTTACTACATGCTCCCTGAGCCTGGACTTGCATATATAGTATATATAAGTGCTGGAAATGAAATTAGTGCCAGGGTCATTAGCGCATATGTGATTATCTTCTTGCACTAAAAGCGAAATGTTGCCGATTATAGACGTTGGCGCCTTTTGTTTACAGATAAGGCTGCTTGCTCTCTTCACCGAGTACACCCAAAGGACAACTTTAATTTTAAAGCCACATAAGCTTAGTTTTGAGATATGACGTAGGTCACAGGCGAGTTTATCCATACGAAACGGATGTAAGCGGAACAAAAAGCATAGAGCAATCGCAACCCCGGTCCTATCGATAGCAAGCTATGAGCCCATCATTGTCCTGCCAAATGTATCTAGAACGTTGTTTAAATTGCAAACAATAGCTGCGTGTGTGTGTGTGTCCGCATAATAAAGTTGGGTTTACTAACAAACAATTCGACTCTCACACACAAACACACAAACACACACACCCACTCTTACACAAATATACTCGTAAAATTGAGCTAGGATTTTTTTCTTTCCACTAGGACCAGACATCTTTGATTGTGTGCATTGCTTTCTGTTTGCTGAATCCAGAACCAAAGTAACAAGTGATGGTGAATAGCGAATAGAACAACAAATAGCCCGGAGTTGACTCCTTCAAAAGCTCTGCGCATTCTGAGAAATTCGTGGCAACATGTGTTGCATGCAACAGACAAATGTTTAATTTGTTACATGCACTTGCGGAGATTTGGCCTAAAGGCATTCCAAAAGTATGCGGTAGAGATTGTTACAAGTGCTAAAGTGGCTGCGCCAAAGAGTTCTGAAAGTTCTATTTATTTTAGTTTGAGTTTCTGCTCCAGTGCCCTGCAAGCCTTTAATCTTATCGTCTTAAAGCCGGTTTATAGTTCTTCAGCCAGAACCTTTTGTCTAGAGGGATACGGCTTACCGACGTAGAAATGAAGTCCGGAAAAGATAAGCAAACATATTTTTTTTATTTATGACTATATTTTATTTGTAAAATAATTTTAATAAAACAAATGCTTAACAAATCTACAATATCTTTTTCGTAAGGTTGCAAATTTGTAGGTATTAATTAATTTGAAATAATAATGAGCTTAAAAATTTATATTTCTTCGGAGCATTTTTATGCACTTGTAAGCTTACTAAGGTAAATACTCTTGAGATTACTTTCATCATAGATACTATATTATTCCTGTCTTTAAAAAAGAATGTATATCTCTCAAGTAATATTTCTCAATAAAAAATACACCTTTGGATTTAATTCTTTGTAGGCAACTTAAAGGTCTCAAATTCGTAAAATTCGTGCTTTTAAATAAATAAGTTTTTGTTCACTTCATTTTCGGTTTTAGCGGCCCGCTGACAATTTTACTTCGGAAATGACTTTAAGATGTTGAAAATACCAAAATTCTTAAAAATTCTTGAAAAAATACTGTTTTTTCATGTAAAACATAACTATATATTGGTCGCCTACTGAGGGAGCTCTTCGGAAGCTTGTGACTCAATTTCAAACCCAGCTTACATTATTGGACATAAAACCAGTAACACGCATACGTAGAGTGAGGACCAGAGGCTCTTTTCTGGTAAAAAAATTGCCGCATCTGGAGTGAAGACCAGCCAAAAGCATTGCAAGAGCTACCAATGCTTCCCGAAAAAGTCAGTGTTTCGTGTGGATTATGGGCCTGTGGTAACATCGAGCCGTACTTCTTCAAAGACGGCAATGGCCGGAACGTTACCTGTGAATGGCGAGCGCTACCGTCTGATGATTGACGACTTTTTTTTGCCTAAATTGGAAGAATTGGACATGCCTGACATGTGGGTTCAACAAGATGGTGCCACATGGCACGCGAAACAATGGCCCAATTAAGAGCCGCCTTCGGTGAACAGTTTATGTAATGTTTTGGGCCCGTCAATTGGCCGCCTAGATCGTGTGATTTAACGCCTTTGGACTATTTCTTGTGGGGCCATGTTAAGGCTCATATCTACAGGGATAAACCAGCAACGATTGACGCACTGGAAGCCAATATTGAAGCATTTTTTCGTGAAATACCGGTCGATATGTTGGAGAGACTGTGCCAAAATTGGAACCTGCCTTTTAAAGAGTTGTCAAGTGTTTTTTACAACAAAATTTCTTAAAGCTATATATGTATTCAGGTCCTTGTGATGTTACAATCAAATAAATAGTTCGATTGTAACCAAAAAATGTACAAAAATGTTACATGTATATTCTATAGTTTAACATACAACAAAAAAAATAGGAGGGGATGGGAGATCAGGTTTCTTCTGATAGTTGAATTCGATATCACAGTTTATCAAAGCAATGTAATTATATTTATTTATTACTAGCATCAATGGCCTACGACTCGAGTTGTATTATATTTATACAACTCCAATTAAAAAACCTGAAAAATGCTAATCAAAGCAAAAAAAGGATAGATTTCCGGATAGCCCCTTGCTTTATATTTTTTCCGACTGAAAAAGGCTAAAATGGCAACACTGGTAAGCAGATACGGGAGCCCACAGTTTGTTGAAAAAATATTCAATTACGTCAATCATGCTAAAAATAAAAATGTAATACCGCCGTGGCGGTGCCCGGGTACCTTTGATGCTAACAAAGCCCAAAAATTGGAGAAAGGTTCTAGATTATAAAAATTAAAGCTTAATCTAATAACTACTTTTTAAAACGTAATGATGATGCAATACGTTTCCTTGACCAAATTTAAACATTTAACTTCCTTTTTTTTCTTAAAGATATTGAAAGTGAATTTAGAGATTTAACAGCAAGCACTTAGTATTTTAAATCCAAAAAAAGTGAAGTTTCAGTTGACAAACTAAAACAAACAATGCTAACTTCAGTGACTTAAAAAATTTACATTTTATTTACCCCTCACACGTGGTAAAAAAAAACACCTGTTTCTGTTGTTGTCAGTTGTCATACCCAACCAAAGCTGCTCCCATGCTCCTGAAAAAATGTAAAAGCTCATCTGCTAGTCAAGCTGACAAGGAGTTAATCCTCTGCTTTGTGCCACAATCGAAACTTTGCTGTATTGAATTTTTTAATTTTCGATTGGGTAAACCTTTTCTGTTCGTTTTTTTTTACGTGGGAGGGAGTTATGCGACAAAGCTGTCCCAGCACAGTGGCTCACTAACCTTTTTCTGCCAACCATTTTTTTGTTCTCCATCCCAGCTCCATTGATAGATTAGCCATCTATCTACGCCCAGCTAATTTTTGATATCAAGCTGCATAAATTTTCTGTCTGCTGCTGTCTTTTTTTCTGCAGTGTATAATATTTCATGTGCCTTAAAGTTTGGTTTGGTTTTTATTTAGACAGTTTTATAGTCTCGATACGATCTAGTTAGTGCCAATTCGAGTAGCAAGTTTCATTTATCGAAATTTTGGGTGCTTTGGCTGGAGTTGGAGCATGTCAAATGGCCCTAAAAACGGTCACTTTTCCGGAGACATGCAAATACCTTCAGCTCAAATCAATGACCGTCTTGGCTGGTTAAGTTTTGCAGTTCTCTGAGTGTAACTCAGCAGCTGGAACACTCTGCTGGTTGCCTTGGTTGCCGACAGATTCTAATCAGCTCAGCTTGCCATATGTCGTCTGGGGTTTGCTTGTGTCCTCAGCTGCTTTTCATTTAAATAAACAAATCTTTTTGGCATGCACCCACAGCACCCCCAGCACCCCCAGCAATCCCACCCCAATACTCCAACAATACATATTCAGTTTGATCGATTGGCGCTCTTAAACTGAGCTTACACGCACACTCACACGCTCGAGTATCTGTGTGCGAGTTTCCGTTTGGACTCCTAGTACAATGGATGCTTCTTGGCGTGACTTATACGATGGGGCGTGTGAAAATTTCATTAGATTTTATGCGCCTTATATTACCAACGTCTGTTATATGTATTTTTTTTTGTTACAACATTTACTGCCTTGTAAGCGTCTGAGGGATGCTCATTTTTTATGGCCCATCACATCTGCCCCCCACCCAGCAGCGCAAACCCAGCGGAAATTTAGTTTAATCGAAGTTATTGTCACGACTTGCGGCTCTGATTGATTGCCCATTGATAAGCCAACAAACATGTGGCATGCAAATTACCAGACGTGAAAGTGCTTTGGATACCAAAGAAAGTTTTACTCTCGGTTCCATTTTGGCGAATATTTTAATTTCCAGCTGGCATACAAATGACATTTGCCTTTTATTGTTAGCTCTTGCTTTCGAACGAAATGAAGTTGAATGCCATCGCCATCGCCATCCAATGCGAAAATGAAAATGAAAATTGTAGAATATTCAAATGCGTTACAAAAGCGTGGCGGCAGCTGTTGCAGAAGCTTTTCTTGTTATACTCTTTCGAAGACCTTAACAGAGTGTTTGAACTATAGCACACAGCTTGTGGAAGAAATGCGTCTTTATCTTAATCTTTAAGACGTTGTCAAAGCTTTACTGAACACTTTGAGGAGAGATAGAAAATCTGCGATTTGTGATTTGTTTTTTCTAAAACAGTTTTACCCCTTTGAAAAATAATTAATTCGTTTCAATTTTTCAGAATTTTGTACTTCTTTATTGGATTATTGTGTAATGGACAGCTTCTTATAAAGTAAACCCTCATTTGGTATGGTACCTTGAAATTTTCTTATGATTTTCAAGTAGCATAGATGTACTCAACTTTATCAATTAGATAAATTCAAGAGTGCCATTTGGTATCATGAAAACTGTCAAGTACCTGGGCATTTACTTAGATATTTTTTTGTATAGAGCATATTAACGATCAAGTGGCCAATGTCAAAAAAGCAAACGCAAACAAAAAGCTTTTAAAATTTATATCAAATAAGGTACTGCATGACACAACCAAGATAAGCGGAATTGACAACCATATTTAAAAACTTATTAGACAAGATATTCGTGAACAAGAAAAAAATATCCTCCAAGCGCCATACTGCGCCAATGATTAATACCTTCTGAGAACCCTAGAAATCGGTTTCCCCCTCATGAAGCATTTATTGCTTTAGATAGAGGGGCCTAATTTAAAGCCACAACCGAATCCCTCAATTCTATCGTCAATATAGAAGAGCAACTGCCAAAAAAATCCAAATTGACCAAGAGCGAAATCTCAGATCTAGTCCGAGCATTACACAAAAAGATGCGTTGCTTAAAACATCAAATTCTGGTGGTTGTACTACAAACGGAATTTCATTCCAACTTCAATGAAATTTCTTCGTTTTCATTTTTGGATTTCTGGAGCATGGGTGATTAAGTTATTCGAGAAACATTTATTATTTTCATGTATCTCACCTTACTTGCATGAAAGGGCTAAGTCGAACTTCTATTTAAAATTTAAGATATCTTAAAACAAAAAAAATTGAATGTAAATATTTATTGGTGTTAAGGTTTTTACTCCCATCCCAAAGTAATACCTCAACACTAAAAATTATATTGTTCAAATACTAGCTTAGGAAAATTTTTATGCAAAGGAAATAAAATAAAATAATTATTTCTTTACGAATCCATAGATATTAGTTTTCAAATATGATTAACATTAATTACATAATAAATATGAGATTTTGCCGATGTTTTCTTTACTATAAATCCAAAATAATCGGTACTTTCTAATTTTGGAAATAGAGATTTAGAAAATATATTACTAACAGAGAAGCTAATTATGCTACAAAAAAAAACTTTCACTGGAAATCGGAAAAGTCAATGCAGTGCTGTAAAAGTAAACTCTTGAAGACAATTTTTAACTGAAGATACATTTGTGTCTGTTTCTGGATCGAAAATGGAAAAAATCAATATAGTTTTGCCGAGTTGCTACGAATATTTTCAGGTAGTAAGTGATAATTTCCCTGACTGACTATTTTGGCTGCCTCCTTTGGATGTAGCATGGGTATCTCTATTGATACCTGTTCGAAGTGAGGTCATTACTCTTGCTTTAATAATAGAAAATTTCTCTTTATTATGCTTCAAGTGTAAGCAATATTCGGTACTAGGAGTTCAAATTCCAATTCATTCTCTTTTCCATGTGATTTTCAACGCCACTTGTGACTTTTTTTGATTTGCCGTCGCGCTACTTCAAAATGCAAATAAATGGCAGCAAAAATAATATAAATACGCTTTGCAATTTGTGGCAGAGACTGAAACAGAGCTAAAGATGGCGACAACGAAGTCTGGAATGATTCTGAGACTGAGTCTGAGATTGCAGCTAAAGTCATTCGCATGATAAGCATTGTGTGTAAACTTTTTGGCTAAGCTGTTTGGCAAATAAGTATCAGAGAATAAATTGAAATATTGAAATAATATCAAAAAGTATAAAATACCATCAGATTATTGCAAAGTAGCAGCTGGAAATCGTGACACAGAGGATGTCATCCGCATCAGATATCAGATTCCGCTGATGCGGATGCTGGCTTTGCAAAGTCAATGCATAAGTTATTTTAATGGGCTTTGTTCCAAGTTGTTTTCTCGATGAGCCGTGTCGAAATGCAGTTATGAATTTTGGTTAGCACTCACGCTTCAATGCGTAACCACCAAATCCATACCCATACCCATACCCATTCATACCCATAATCATAGCCAGACTTACCTCGTAAAAATAAAACGAATTCAAATTGTCCAAATCACCCGCATGCTCCGATATTGTTGTCGTGTTGTTACCCGCTGACATTGGAGGCGTCTCCAAGTCGTTGGCTGGCGCAAATGCAGACATAGACATGGAGCTGGCGGTTGTTGGCGCCAGTATCACGTGTGAGATCGCAGGTGTTAAGTAGGTGAGATTAGCTGGGGATGCTTGTGTTGTGGTTGCAGTTGTTGCCAACTCGCTGCCATTGGCGGAGGCTACAAGACGCTCTGCTGCCGACGCTGCCTCAGAGTTGGAGGTGGAGGCAAGCGTATAGGAAAGCGAGCTTTCGAATAGTCGTAGATGCAACATTTTGTTGATGCTTCAAGCTGATGCACTGCGGCAGTTAGAGGTAGGCGCCACACATTGGCCTGGAATGCCTGAAAAGTAAAAACATTGAGAAAAATTAAGCTATAATTTATGTGTATATGGAACGTATTACTTATAAACATTTTACATGTTGTTGTCCCACAAATTATGCACGCCCCCAAAACTTGTTAGACGTCCTCAGTTTTCTCTATGCAAGTAAGTGAACAAGTGAGTATTTAAAATGGTCCTTGCCCCTGGGTTAAAGAATGCTCAAAAACACATAAATCCGAAACGAAAATCTGCATAATAAATACCTTAAGTACTTGCTGGAATAAAGCAAACATTTGTGTTTCAGTTGACATAGCTTTGTGTTGTTCCAGCCATGGGCTATATAGTCAGGCGCCATGTGTGCGCCAGGGAGTAAATTTAATGACACAGGTGCAGATGCCATTGCCAGTAAATTTAAGGGGGGACTACGAGCAGGTTGGTGCCCCAGCATGACTGGGTTGTGTCTGTGGGTGCCCCAGTGTCTGTGGCTAAACATGCAAAGAATTGTCTACAAATTTACCTTCATTTATCAAACATATTTGCGCTCAGTTTAAATATTATAAAAAGATGGTGAACGTTTCAGTCTGGCGCGGACGACTATGGGATATCCTATACCCCCACATCATATATTGTCAACCGATTTTATTCAAGTTTGAAAGCCGGGCGGGGGTCTCATTGGTATGCCCTATATTCGAAAGTTTTTAAGAGTGTTCCAGCATTGAACAAAATTTAATCGAATTCGGGTGCCTTATTGATAAGTATAGTCCCCATAAAAATATCGTAGTAAAATATTGCAAAGATATATCTTTTGGAGTGCGTAAGCATTATATCGGATTTGAGAGCAATGTGGTGATACAGGGTATCCCAAAGTCATCCGAGCCTGCCTTTAAAAAATGTTTTAGTTTGTTGCAAAATAAAGTTATATGTATACCTTAAAAAATGTGAGTAGAACTTTAAGTAAAACTTTATGGAATTTTGCTTTCGCAAACTTTCTTGAATAACCATCAATCTTAGTTCTTCAGAAAATAAGTTGTCTAGCATCCACATAGTCCACACTAACCCGAAAATAGTTTTGCAGTTGACAAGTTAATAAAACAAGTTTGGCAGTAATTACGACTAGTATGGTTAGCTTTTATTTTAGAGACTTGGTAACTTTATTTCGCGTTTGGCAATAAACTAAACTGGTACACAAAACTGTGATTTGATATTTCTATATGACTGGGCTACTGATAAAGATTTTGAGGTGTTGAATCATAATCCGGGGTACGAAAAACCCCAACACCCAATGGTTTTGAGATATTTTTTGGGTTATCCCAGAACCCTGATTTTTATTTTGAGTAATTTAAACGAAATTTAATAAAGCTGTAAAATATAAGACTCAGTTGACTGCTCGATATAAGGTCTTTTTTTTTATAGAACTGGTATCAACAGCCGCGACTGTATATTATTACTTTTTTTAGATGTAAGACAATATGTAGAATATTCTTGTAATAGATTAAAAATACAAAAATTTTTTTATTAAAAAAATAATAAATAAAGAAGGTTTGGGGTGATTGTGCTGCTTGCCACCGACTAAAGTTACAAAGATCGCAGAATAAATTGCTAAAAATGAAATTTCATCTACCATTCGATTTTTCAATTCTCGTCTACTCGAAGAAGCAGATACTATCTATGCATGATTGATGAAAAATCCGTCTGGTTATAAATTTATATAAAATATGCACATCTCATTATCTTAGTAGTTTAAGTTTTTTTTTTTTTGCTTTAGGGTTTTTATCCAAATTAATTACCTTTAAAATGTTAAAAATTCTTAAACTGTGATATAATTTGACATCTGAATTGTAAAGCTTCTTTTATAAACTAAACTCTATAAAATGTATAAGATAAAATATAATGAATTTAAGGTATTCACGGGAAGACATTTTAGGTACTTTTATGTTTTAATTTATTCCTTAAGGCAAGTGCAACTTCCTGAGTAAATAGGCAAAAATCTAATATAGTCGATATAAAGGATTTTTTTTTGTGAGCTACAAACAAGTTTAAATCGTTATTAAATAATTAAATATATTTTTATTATCAATAAATCGGGCTTTATTGGATGTGGCATTACATGTTTGAAAATTAATTCGAATGTTTGCCAAAGGCCTTTTGCTGCCAGTGCCTAGAATTTAGTTAAGTTAGTTTTTAAATTTACTTAACTGTATTAAATAAATGAATAAATAATTCGAATGTTGATTTCCAGGTACCAGTTATTTATAAAAAAATTTGCAAGCGTTGCTCTAGTGCATCCATAATGGCAAACCAAATTAAAAATAAAACAACATCCGCTGTAACATGGATTGTCAGATAAAGCGGTGTTGTCAATTAAAAGTTATGAACCTCTAAAAAAAATACACTGTAGTTTAGTAAACGAAGCCAGAACGAAGCAGACGCCATCTGCTGGAAAAAAAACTTATTTGACGAAACTTTCAAGTATCGTTGAGGACCTTGTACTAAGTCTAAATCTGAGCCAATTTATGGATAGGGGCATTGGTAATATTTTTGGATGATATATTTTTATCAATGAGACTTAGAGTCATAATTAGAAGGTCGAAATTGATGCCAATAAAATTATTTATCAAACCAGACTTGAGTCAATAATTACCATTGTGAATACCATTCCACATTTTCAGTATTTATCTAATGCGAAATCAAGAAGAAATCTTTCTTTAGATTATAATTGTGCTACGATATTGTTTTATAATTTTATAATTTATACAGGGTGCGCCATTTGAATTTGGTCGATGGAAATATTGAATAACTTGAACAATTCTCAATCGATTTTGAAAAACTATTTATTTTTATAAAATTAGAGGCTTTACAATTTTTTCCATTCAGTTGCCAAAAACAACGTCAATCAAATGACCTCCTTTATTGCGGATACAAAATTCAGCTCTCTTTCTGGCATTTTCCATGACATTTGCCAGCATCTCGGGTGATATCGCAGTGATTTCGGCTCGAATATTGTCCTTAAGCTGGTCTAAAGTCTTCGGTTTGTTGGCATACACTTTGCTTTTTAAAAATCCCCACAAAAAAAGTCCGGTGCCGTTAAATCGGGCGATCTCGGTGGCCAGTCAATATCCCCCCTTTCGATACCACACGTCCTGGGAACTTTTGACGCAAGCAGTTCATCGTTGATTTCGCGGTGTGACATGTCGCGCCGTCTTGTTGAAACCAAAAGCCTTTAAGACCTTTTTCACGCATTTCTGGTAAAACAGAGTGTGCCAATATCCATCGATACCGATCCCCATTGACAGTTTCCCCAACTCTGAAGAAGAACGGACCGATGATGGTTTTTGAGCAGACACCGGCCCAAATAGTCACTTTCTGATCATGCAGTGGAGCTTGATGGATAGTATGAGGATTTTCTTTCCCCCAAATGCGGCAGTTTTGTTTATTTACAGTGCCAGATAGCGTGAAATGGGCCTCATCAGTCATTAAAATTCACTCCCAAAAATCGGGTTCCGATTCACTCACTCGAATAACGTTATTGCCGTAAGCCACGCGTCGCGGATTGTCTGTTTCCAATAATCTTTGGGTTAACTGCACTTTATATGGAAACATATCCAGATCATCTTTCAGAATCCTCCTCAAAGTAGTTCCACTGATGTTTAGTTGCTGCGACCGGCGGCGGTACGAGACAGAAGGATTCTCTGCAACACTCCGTTGAACAGCTTCAATATTTTCATTTGATCGTCGAGGACGTGGTTGATTTGAATGTGGACGGTCCGCTACAGACCCGTGATTCTTGAAATTTGAAGCTAAGCGACGAATAGTGTCACTTTTAGGCGCAGAACGACCGCGATACTTTTGACGATACGCACGCTGTGTTGCAACAACTGAACGATTACATTTAATGAACATTGTCACTATTTCCGCGCGTTCTTTGGGCGTGAATCGATTCATGGTTAAAATTGTAATGCAATAACCTTTCCAAAATGTGTTCGACGACGTCAATCGGTTGAAATTTGTCAAAGTTATTCAATATTTCCATCGACCACATTAAAATGGCGCACCCTGTATAATTCATATAAGTGTTGCTGAAGCAAAGCAAAGTAGTATATATTGGTTGTATAATATTATAATGGGTGTTTTTTAGGCGCGTCTGGATTTGAAACTTAAAAAAAAGCATATAAAAATTAATCTAATCGTATCATTTAATATTTGCAAATGATCTCTTGCTTGGAATCACCATGACAACGAGTTATGAAAAGCATCCGTCAGTCCAATTGTTGAAGAAATTTTCGAGTATTTGGAGTCGTATTTTTGTAAAGGGTCAAATCATTTGCTTACCGAAATGAGTTTTCAGTAAATAATAATGATACCAGAACTCTTAGACATCGATGTCACTTTAATATAAAAATAAATATTCCTTAAGCATCGCTCTGTATCGATGACAATTCTCGATATCACGATGTGAATCGATATATTTAGATTTTCCTCAACATCTACAACAGCGATATTGTCTTCGGACCGTGCAGCTCTCATTCTGGTTAGTGTTCGGACATTGTAGAATGTCAAATAACTTCGAATGATAATGAAAAACAAGACAAATAGCAAGTTCTGCTGAACGATTATTCGGTTCATAAATTGTTCAAAGAGTTCTGTAAGTTTTTGCAATAGAACACTGGTTATGATTAGAAATCTCGAAAATTTGAAGGCCTTCTTGTAATTCTTAACATGATGAATTGCTACTTCTTACTATATAAAATTAAATTGAAATTTGTTAAAAGTGACAACTGGTTGCAGGGATATCCCTTTCAGAAGCCCGCACCCTATTAAAAAAAACACCCTTTATAGCTCGTTAAAGCCGGCTTCAGCATAGTAAATCCATTTCAAATTACTGATGGAAATACTATTCCTTTACTTTACACTTTCATAATTGCTGCAGGCATAATTATAAAGTTAATGTACTCTTTTTTAGCAATAAAGAGTAAAAAGTTTAAAGAGTTTAACTCTGGGTCTGCGCACACTGAACAAATCCACGTAGCCTTCTTGGCCGGTAAGTAATAACAATAACTTAATAAATTAGCTGTTAACCATAAAACCCAATGTGCCGTGGAACCAACTGCAAATAAGATTAAACGCTTTTGATATTTTAATGTGCGTTTTAATGTGATATTTAAATTTATATCCCATTTACTCATTTGCCGATGCTTTGAACCAAACTAAAAAATGCGTAAAAATGCAAATAAATTTCATTTAAACTCAAAGTTCTTTGCCGTTCACAATATTAATGGGAACAGTTGATGATGATGAATTTATTTCTTCTTTTTTTTCCCATCATCATACACACATGGAACTATAAACTAAGCATTCAACTATTTCCAAATGATTTATTTTCACACGTTGGCACACGGTGCGTGGATGTATTCAAGTTCCGCCTGATGGACGGGTCCGGCGTCTGTGTCATGTATGAACCGCCTGCTTTCTTTTTGACACATTCAATTTACTTGGTTGGCTGCGGCTTTTCTTTGCCCCTTTTCTACCCCTTCTTGCCACACATTGGTTGTAGTCTCCCATTTTCTCAGTTATAAATTTATTGCATTTTTTTTTTTTCATTTGGCTTACAGCCAAATTCACCGCTTGCTTAACTTTGGTCTACGCTCTCCAAGAGTCTTTGTACGTCTGTCTATCTGTCTGTCTGTATATCTTGGCTGTCGTCTGAATATACGTTTTATGACGTGGCGCCACCGCGGGTGTTGACAATGCGTGTGGCTTCTGTTAGTCAACCCCCAGAATGCCACATCAAAACAATTACAAAAGTGTGAAAATATATCACAATTATATGTCACGCATTTGATGTGAAGCAAATTTTATGAATTCCTCGAGTAGGAAAAGCAGTTGCTTAGGATTTCAGTCAGTAGCTCCAAAATTAGCAGAAAAAAGGTTCTTTAATTATAAACTAGGTCAATGACAGTACAAAATTTTCCTTGAGTCATGTTTGATGTCAAAAACCGTACCACAATAGGTAATAGCTCCCCACACCATTACTCGCGCCAGCTCGACTATGTAGGCGATTCAAAATGTCTTCCACCTTTCTTATTTTCCAGAAATAATTTCATTTTGTGCCAGCATTCTCAAGCAACCTTGCTGATAGAAGTGGTAACGGGGGATTGTGGCACAGGCCTAATGGCTGAAGGACTGCACGCAACCCATCACAACTTCTGCCTCAGCTGCGGAGACGAGGTGGAGACAGAAAGCATCCAACACCTGCTATGCGGCTGTTCTGCGTTTTCAAGCAGAAGAACCCTGTTTCTGGGTAAACCATTCTTTGAAGACCTGGGCAATTTGGCTAATGTGCCTATCCGGATTTGGTTACTTTTGTCGAGTCCTTAAAATGGTTCTGCAGTAGGAGAGACTGAGGTGTTGAAATGCCAATAGTTTTTTATCCTCCTCTAGTCTTTTCTTCTTCTTGTAATTCTATCCTAAGTAGGCAATTAGGCAACCTAACCTATTTATAGTTTTTTCATCCGATAACCAAACATAGCGCCAGTCATGATTCCAGGTCATATATACTCGTAAAAAATTGAAATTGCAGGCTATCGCAAGGAACTGCCTCCTTAACTGATCAGCTCTTTTTACCTGTCCCATAGATAAGCTTTCAGCAATGCAAGCTTTTGCTCCTATCACTGTGCTCGCGCCGTGAGAGTTCGACACTTCTCTTAAAATTACTTTTTGTTCCGCACACGAAAGCTTTCTTTTCAGCTTCTTCTGAAAAAATATGGATGTAATTTTTCAGATTCGTTCGATTTTTATTATGGTTTTTATTATTGACAACGCACAATCCTTGCAGATCTTAATCTTTAATTTTGCTTCCGTAAAAAAGATCACAGATAATATCATCATCAGCATGTTCTGTATCTCCCACGGGAGCATAGGGTCTCGAGTACAAAAAGTACTAATAGTAATAAAGTATTAATAATAATAATTAATAATACTAATAAAGTATTAATAAGAATATGTTAAGGTGAGGACGCAAAATGGGATAGAAAAACTCCTTATCCTTATCTTTCCACCGCATTTTATTTTTTTCGGGTAGAGAGCATACAAATAGGACAAAAAGTATAAACATAATCATTGCTGCTGTTGTAAGATTTGTAGTTTTGCCCTAGGGTGTTGATTGTTTTCTTAGAGCATATACCATCATTTTTTACATCGATAGAGAGGTCTGGATAAGGCTGAATAAGGAATAAAAAAGTTATCCAACGATATTGAAAGACCAACGGTAAAAATTAATTAAAAGTTAAATTAAAAATTTAAAAAACCCCCGAACTTAAGTAATTTTCATTTAAAAAGTAAAAAATAATAAAAGAAACTTAATGTTAAAGTACCTAAGAATCTATTAATAATTCTAAAAAAAATACGTCGCGTTGGGGGACACGCGAGGGCAGACATCGTTGACGGTCGTATCTTACATGCAAATTTTTTGAAGTAATTCTATGAAAGTTTTTGAAGTATTTTCTTAATTTTGCTTTTAAGTTCATCTTTGTTGCTTAATTAGACTATTTGTATTTAAATTGTTAGTTTAGGAGCGGTCCCCCAACGCGACGTATTTTTTTTTAGAATTATTAATAGATTCTTAGGTACTTTAACATTAAGTTTCTTTTATTATTTTTTACTTTTTAAATGAAAATTACTTAAGTTCGGGGGTTTTTTAAATTTTTAATTTAATTTTTTATTTCATACTTTTTATAGGTAGGTTAGGTTAAGTTAGACTTTAGTATATTATAATATACTTACTATAATTTAAATTCTTGTTAAGGTATAGATTACATTTAAGGTCAAGCTCATTTGCTTTTTTTTACGCATTCTCCCCACTTTCACTCCCCACAACTTTTAAACGGCTCAACCGATTTTCATCAAACATGTCTAGGAACACTCGCACATAAGTCACCTTTAATACAAAAAAAAATAAATTGAAATCACTGCATGCGTTCGGGAGTTATGATGCCACAGACAGACAGACAGTCAGACAGACAAATTTTAAGCCAATCGGACAAAGTTGATGTTTTTAACTTCAAATGGCCATAACTTCTAAACGAGAAGAGATAGTGCAAAAATAACCTCAGATTCGAATCAGTGACGTCGTCAGTTACAATAGGACTAAATTTTAAGCCAATCCACTATGGGGCAAACGACCACTTTAGTTGGCCAAAACCCATATTCTAAAAGTCGTTAACAATTTTTTTTTTAACTGCAATGCATCTTAGAAACATGAATCTGTAATGTTACGTACCAAAAATTTTAAAAGATCGCGCCGCTGTTATGTTATCAGCTGTCAAGAACAGATGTTCATAAACAAAAACAGGTGCTTGTCAAATATTATTTTTTTACATGCAACTTAAAACTGCTAAAATAGACCAATTAAGCAACAGAAGTGAAATTTTGAAGATGCAGCTTAACGAGAGTGGTTTGTATCATGTGTTTGTGAATTTGAATTGCTTTAATTAATTGTGCCGTTCTCCTAATTGAGTGTAATTGGTAACCATTCAACAAGCAAAAAATTGTAACAAAAATTAGTTTTCAACTAGAGCTACAAAATGAGTCGAGCTTTTTCGGCCAATAAAGTTTGTTGTTTTTGTTAGTATATTAAATCATCTTTCAAATGCATGTTATTCTAAAGTGCAATTTTGCGCACTTTGGCGCAAATTTAACTTTGTAGGTCAACAACTAAGATTTGAAAATGCGAATTTGTTTGCAACGTGGAAGGCAATGGGGACGAAGAGTTCAAAAGAGGATGCCATTTTTAATTGTTTTAAAGCGGGAATAACTGGTACCATTTCATTTTACACGCAGGTTATAAATGCAATGTTAAAAAATGGCGAATATCAAATCAAAAAGACATAACAGACATATTTGAAAGGAAAGAAGAAGTATTTATGAACTCCTTTGGAAGAAGCTTTCTCCGAAAGTTGATAAACACAAAGTTGGTGGATTTGGAAGCCCAAATGATGATAATACCGCACGTCGTGCCTTGAGTGAACCAAAAATCTTTGCGGATATCACCGTCATTGACGTAGGCCTATTTACAAATTTAACGACTATTTTAATATGTCTGTCAAGTCAGTTGCCAATCAATGTGGAAAGATTTCAAAGCTTATGTTTTAGTACTGCAGAAATTATAATTGATAATTATCCTTGGTTGCCCCTGACTGCAACAGTTCATACATTCATGTGATATCATAGAAAATAGGGTTCTTCCAGTAGGGTACTTTGGAGAGGAGGGTGCCGAGTCAAGCCATAATATGTATAAGTCTAATCGATTGCATCATGAAAGGAAAAGAAGACGATTAAATAATTTTTTGGATGTGTTTCTGAGAGCAATAGATACATCAGATCCAATTATTTAATCAATAAACCTGGACAGTTATATATTTATTATCAAGCTCTTCAAATAGTTCAGGCATGTCTTTCAATCAGTAGCGTATCCACGCCCACTTTTTTCATATATCTACATTTATTTGGATATAATAAGGCAAATAAAATAAATTAAACTAAAAAATTTTGTTTTATTTTAAAGTTATTAATTAATGACACTAAAAGTGGTCGTTTGCCCCATAGTGCAATCGGACAAAGTTGATGTTTTTCTCCCCACTTTCACTCCCCACAACTTTTAAACGGCTCAACCGATTTTCATCAAACATATCTAACAACACTCGCACATAAGTCATCTTTAATACAAAAAAACTAAATTGAAATCACTGCATGCGTTCGGGAGCTACGATGCCATAGACAGACAGACAGACAGACAAACAGACAGACACGTCAAACTTATAATACCCCTCTTTTTGCGTCGGGAGTTAAAAATAGAATTAAAATAACTTGTTTTAACAAAATTTTATTTTTTTCAATTTCAACATTTAAAATTTTATATTTCTCAATTCACAAAGACTTTTGTCAAAGATGGACTTACTGAGTCGCACGAAAACATTCATTGAAAGACTTCCTAGGCATGATAACCATTTAGCACTAGGTCTATTAGAAAATACATACTTATGTAACCGGACCGACAGATTTTAGATATATTACGTTAAGTTTGATCTATTTATTTAATTACTAGTGAGCCCGGCAGACGTTGTTCTGCCCAAACTTTTTGAATACTCTTAAAATGAATAAACATCGTAAGATTCTCTATTTAGCTTATCTGCAACAATATAAGAGTTTTAAATTAGTTTGCAGCTCGATTCAAATTTGCACCATTATTAGTCGAATGTCGCGCTTCACGGGTCTGTCTTAGCCGAATTCTTTCACGTTCATTGCGATCTTCACGTTCCGGGGCAGTACGATTAGATTGATAATTAATTTGATTCGTTGCATTTCTTCCAATTGAAATACATCGTCCATTGATTGATTAGAGACGGCATTCCCAATTGTCCTAATGCTTTATTAACCATCGCCAAGCTTAGATCTACAATATGAATTAAAGCTTTATTGTAAACTTCCGGCGTAAATTCCATCACGGGATTACGTTTCGCTTGATGTACTCGAAACAAAATATCTTCTGATAAAAAATCTTGATATTTTATCCACAATTCAGGTGGATTTGATGGTAAAACATGTTGCCAAAATAATCGCAAATAGAACACGTATTTGATATGGATGAGCAGTAATAGCAGCATTTGCTAAAGTTTGATCCCAGTGCAAATCATTTTCCAACAAATTCAATTTTTGACATGCCTCTCGATACGTTGCTCACAATACGTCCTTCACTATTCTCAATGATTAAAACGATGTTGGACCTCGAACATTGATTAACAAAAATACCAGTTTTTGTTAGTATGCCAGCATACACACAAAAACCTATATTCACAAAAATGCGTAGATCTCAAGAAACCAATACACACAAACATAGCAATAGGCTTTAAACCTTCGTATTGACAACCTCTAACACACGCAAAAATCAGATTTGAAATTCATCGACGCGCTCATGAGAACATCAGTAACGCGTAAAACATAAGTTTCTTTTATATATATGATACATTACTTTTTGTTGCAACTAATGTAATACGTTTTTACATTGGCTGACTTTGGTGAATCGCAATCAATCCTGTTGTGAATTTTAATTAGTCAATTCTTTTACTTATTATCCACGAATAGATTGTAAATAAAATGAACCCAAAAAAAAAAATTCCTCAATTATGTCAATCATCACTTTTACTAAAACGTATTTTTATTGCTTTGTTATATGGGGTATAAATATGAATCAAATCAGTAAGGTGCAAAGATGTAGAAAACACATTTTCGATTTTATTTTATATAATAATATTTTTTAACTTGATTCTTCGCAAAAACTTAATCTAAATCTAATCTAAAGTGGTTCAAATAATTGCCTAAAAATTGTCTTCTCTTAAGTTTTTAGTTGTGCCAAAAATTGTACATTCATAAAAATCAAATCTTAAAAATGAACTGGAACCACTAAACCGAACCGTATCAAATTAAGGTGCTTCCAAGCTCATGCCAGTAGCATGTAACATATGTAAGAAGGGCTGTTAAGAAGGGCTGTTGAAAGGGCTGTTGGAAGGGCTGTTAGCAGAGGATCAGCAGGCGCTGTTAAATGGCAAGCCCGCCATTTAGTGAGAGAGCTGTTAGCATGCGGGAGAGTAGAGAACACACAGCCGCGTTGAATGGTCGACATAATACAGCCGCGTTGACCAGTTGAAATAAAGCCGTAGTATACAAAGCCGAAGTATATAATATAAAGCGGATTAATGTAAAGCTGTAATACATAAAGACGTCACGTTTATATCAATTTTTTGGCATTCAACATACAATAAAAACAGATATTAGCAAGCCTAATGTATGTAGTTGTTCACTTTTAGTTCCAAAGAGTTTCCATAACTCGTTATTTGTATGGCCCTAGCATATTAAAACAATTTAATTTTGTTGACTTTATTTGGTAGTTAATTAAGGCAATAGATACATTTAATATAAACTTTAAGTTTGTTTGAATTTGAAAATTGTTTGGGTTCCATTGCTCTTTGTTTGTTTGTGTTTATGTTGGTACCTAGGCAGCTGTGCCGGAAATTATTTTACAGAATGTTGTTAAAATTAATTAAATGCTACACACAACAATGAACAAATTGGGCTAACACACACGTGAGTTCTATACACACACCAACACAAAGTTGGTCAGCAGTTGGCATTTGGAAAGAGTATATAAATATATATAATAATAGTCGACTACAAACAATGAAAATTATGCAAAAGACTTTGAAATTAAATAAATGAAAATATTTTACACCAACTCAATTCATTTGGGCTTTGCATAAGTTGTTGTTGTTGTAAAGTATCTGCAAACTAAGTGTTAATGCGCATTTAATTTGCATAGAAAATGGCTTGAAGTTTTGGTCAAGTCAAAAGCTTTGTAACATTTCCCCAGTCTCATAGGGGCTTATTCGCATTAATGTGATGGCTTTGCTAGTTGTTATGCTATTTTAATACCCTAAGACCTTTGAATGAAGAAAAAGGATCCTTCATACGTCAGATAAACGTAAAGATCTCAATGACATCATGAGCAGTCTGTCAACTCGATAATTGCTTGTTTAAGCAAGTGTTAGTTGCATCTGTACTAATAAGAGCTGACTTCTGACAGACTTTTGTATACAAAGGGTATACAACTGTCTGTCAAAGCCTCAATAGTATCCAAAATATTGTAATGTTTATTTGATTTGTTTTTCTTTTTCTGGCATCTATTTGATTGACATATTTTGACTAAGCTGTCAGCAATGCCGCTGTCTACAAAAAGCTACAAAATACTCCAAGTCTGTATAACTTACAAAAAGCTGACATTGACCAAATTGGCAACAACTTTAAACAAAACATTACAATTTGATTGGAAAATGTGCCAAATTCATTGAGGCATCCGAGACTTGATTGTCCTTATCGCTGTCTGTGTCAATGTGCCGCTTAAAAGTACGCAATGGGTATTTAATTTCATCCATAGATAACTTAAAGTACACAATAAAAATAAAAAAAATTACCAAGTCTGGGCACGTGTGCGCCCCTTAGATTTAACTCTCAGCAGGATTCCACACGCATATACTCGCATTATGTATGGAGGATGCCAGCCTATGCAGACACACTTAAGTGTAATCAATGCTACGCTTGTCACATAAATCTGACAATAAACTTGGAGCCGAATGGCAGCAATGACCCGCAATTTATATATTGCGTATACGCAAAATTCCTTTCAAGTAGACAGTCATTGCGCCACTTTTACTTTCTGCACTTGTGTACAGCGTGGCGTATGCTTAATGTGCTGCAATTTAAAAGAAACAACTCCTTTCTCTTTTCTACTGCATCATATGCTGCAACGTTTTTATGTTTATGCATTTTTTGGTGATATTTCTGAAACTCTCGACTTTTGCTACTGAGCTTACTTATTATTATTGTCCTTGCGTCGCTTTGGGGCGCCATTATGTAAACCATTAAGTTGACTGCAATATTTTTATTTTATTTTTTTCTTTTTGCTGTGTGGCTTTTAATATGCTTGTGACAATTGTCGAGCAAACACACATATTGCCACAGGCAGCAGTGTCGCCATCGCCATTGCCCTCGTGGTTCTCGTCGCCATCTTCGTCGTCGCCATTGCTGGTCTCAAAAATGAAAAATTGATTCCACTGCAGAAATATGGCATTGCCTGACAAGGAATGGCCAGCGGGCAAAATTACAACTCTATTGGGTCACTGTCATTGCTTGTCCTACACTGAGAGAAATCATTGGAAATTTTGAAAGCATACTAAAATAATAAATTGAATTTAATTTCTTAGCCGATATCTTATTGTAAATAATAAATTATCAAAGAAAGTAAAAGTGTTTAAAAATATGAATCGGACATTTTTATTACAATTTTAGAGACATTTTCTCTAGGTACTCGTAAGAAAGACTGATGGGCTTAATTGTTCCACTTTGGAATAAATCCTGTCGTTTGTTATTTAAGATTTTAAGCCAATTTTTTTTAAATTAAATATATTAAGTATAAGTCCGCTATGACTGGTTTTTATTCTTCAATCATTCAAATATTTTTTGAACCCCTTTTTTTTTACCTACCAAGTAATAAAATGTTATAAAATGGGGCAAGTCCTTTTAACGCAATCTTCAATCAAGCAATGGATTTTTTACGTCTTTAAAAATGTTCACACTTTTAAAATTATTTTTTAAAGAAAAAATACTGTGTAAATTTAGTATGGTAGTATTAAGAATAGCAATTTTTCAAAGTATAACATATGATAAATTAAAATTTATAAATTAAAATTATCACAGCAAGAAAACGACAAACTCCAATACTAACGTAAAGTAAAATTAAAAGATGGCGTACGTTAAAATCGGTCGGGAACGACTTTGGGATACACTGTACCACTAGCTTGCAATAAAATTCGATTCCTTCACAAAAAACCAAAAGCAGAAGAAGTTTTAGAAAAAAATTTTTTTTTGACCAATCGTTCCTAGCGACTTCAATTCAATTTGATATAGTGATTAAATGCCTTAAAAAAGATCTGAATGCAGAATTTAGTTCAAATATCTTTACAAACAAATGAAGCACATCGGATTTTGTATAAAAAACGTTTTTTTGGACCGATTGGTCCTATTGGAGCTATATGATATAGTCAACCGATTTGGATTAAATTTAGTCCAGTATAAAAACTCATGAATATCCAAATTGGTTCCAATATTTCAATAAACAAATGAAACACAACAAATTTAGTTAAAAAATCGATTTTTGGAAGATCGGCCTCATGGGAGCTATATGATATAGTGAACTGATTTTAATCAAATTTGGAACAGTACTTGGGAACCATAAAAAGACTCTAACTACTAGATGTTGTGTTACAGTGTCGTCATGGCCGCTACGAATGGTGCATCTAAGACCTTTGAAACGCCGAGACCAGGCGCATACACCTATGGGAGCTTTTTGAATTACCACTCGATATTAGGAAATAAAGCAAATTTGTCTCCAAAGTATAATTTGTTGATATAATGTAAAAGTTTGATAAATCTAGCAATTTTACACAGCTCAGAAAACGACAAACGTCCAATACTAACGTAAACGTACAAATATAAACAGACATGGGCGTATCGACTTCTAAAATCGGTCTGGTCATATTTTACGTAACTTTGGGATATCAATCGTACCACTACATTGCTATATAATACATATTTTTTAAATTTGGTTACGATATTTTCATAAATAAACGAAATGCATACGAATTAAACAACAAAAAAATTGTTTTGCTTGGCGGTTTTTTCAATGTGAGCTAGGTGAGTCCTTGGCATCATTAAAAAACATTTGATTTGCCAAATGTGGTTACGATATCTTCC
The DNA here is from genome assembly GCA_037043745.1 of Chymomyza amoena. NCBI lineage: Eukaryota > Metazoa > Arthropoda > Insecta > Diptera > Drosophilidae > Chymomyza > Chymomyza amoena. Next base: position 50,900 of record JBAMAX010002425.1, read on the forward strand.
AGTGGCGTCGGAACCGGGGGCTGGGTGGGCTTCACCCAAATTGATGCTATTCAAATTGAAATTTAGCAGATTATGGCACACACTGTTGTAAGAACTCTTGTCAAGGATATAAAAGGATCACCACGACGGCACAACTGACTGTTCTGCTAAGACTAACTGTACCCCTTCCAATGCTTTGTGGGGAATGTTTTGATGGAGCGCCTAATATGTCAGGAAAAAACAAAGGTGTTATGAAGATCCTGCAGGATGAGCAGCCAAACTGGATACATGTACGAGTTTATACAACAGAAAATGAGCCCGAAGAAAAATTGCAATGTGTCCTACTCATTGGTGCGTTCGAGTTAAAGCTCTTGCAAGGTATAAGAAAGAGTACGCCTGGGTCCGACAAACGTTACAGAAGATCATTGATGAACCAGATGCATTATCTCCCGAAAGGATAGCGACAGTACGTGGATGGCTTAAAAAATTATTCATGTTCGAAACTATGTTATACTTAAATGCAACAATTGAAATATTTGGTCCGTGCGAAGCCCTTGCCAAAGCGCTGCAATCTCCAAAACAAATAGCAGCTGGTGTGCTACGATCGGTAGAGATCTTGATTTCACAACTAGAGGCCATGAGAACTTCAACCGCGTTTCAGAAGATTCATCAAGCCACAACACACGTGGAACGGCACTTGGTTTGAATTCTCCAACTACTTCCAGAGAAAAAAGTACCCAAAAGATGGGAATACACGACAAATGCCGTTCCATCCACAGAACTCGTTGCTGTAACAACTTTCAGAAAAAATTATTTCGAAGTTCGTGATTTGATGATCACAGAATTAAAAGACCGTTTCATTCAAGAAGAACTAAAGACCCTGATTCGACTTGAAAACCTGATTCTGAATGCTCTTCATGGAAAAGACATTCCGAGCTCGCATAATATTCGAGAGTTATTGAAACCTTTCCCGAATGACTTTGATGCAGATCTCCTTAGAACAGAGCTAAAAAACTTTCCCATTGGACCCCCGTCCTGTATGTTGTCAAGATTTTGCTGAATTCTCGCCAAAGAATCCAAAACTGTCAAGTTAATGCTTCAGCAAGTCCTTCAACTGCTTATCATCGTGTTGACTGTACCGGAATCAGCTGCTACAGCGGAACGTTCGTTAAGCGCTCTGCGACGTTTTGAGACATACCTTCGCAAAAACGACTTAATCACGTTATGATATTGCATGTTCATGAAAACTTGACAGGCGGACTCAATCTACAAGAAATAATGCGTAAATTTGTTTCTAGAAATTACGAAAGAAAACGTGTTTTTGGTCGTGTGTACACTTGTTTTTTTCAAATCTTATATCCAAAAAAAATTATTTTTTTGTACTATTAAAACATGATTTATCTGAGCCCACCCATCAAAATTTACCTTCCGCCGCCACTGATATCTTCATAAACAAACGAAACATTGATGGATACTCTAACAACTGCTAAATGACAACTTTGGTTACGACACCCTAATAAACAAACGAAATTCAATATATTTTTTAAAGGTTTTCAAAAGTTGAGGCTTATCATTTCACATATATCTATAACTTTATTAAAGATCATCCCATAAAAATTGCAACTGTAACAAAAAATTTGTCAATTTAGCCCAATGTGCAAAAACTTACAAGGAGCTTTATTACCAATGATGCATGGTTCTCTGAAGTTGAACGATTTTACAGTGTGAATACCAAAACAGATGTGCATACAAGCTTCGGAGATTGTTAATTGGTTTTTGATTTGGGGTCCCTTGATCTAGATTGGTGTGCGCATTTAATATTGTCTTTTAATAAAACTTGGTATATACTTTTTCACAGGAGCAAAATTGCCTGCTTATGTGTGTTATATACATACGTTTAAATATTATTTTTACTTTGGGGGTATAATTGAAAATTGACAACTCAATGGAAACTCTTAAACGCATGTTTGTATGTAATAATTCTCAATCCTTTCTATAATACGTTGATCTCGGGAGCGTTCCAAGCTGTAACAAAAGATTTTTCCACTTATTCTTATAGTGTAGCCCTCTCCACTCCGCGCTCTCTGGAACTATTTTGTTGTTGTCGTTTATGCTGCTTTCTTTATGTATATAGATGGCCATTGCATATGTGCAATTGCAGTTCATGGCAATCAGGACAATAACGACGAAAGTTTAGTATTTCATTTCAATTTTATGGAGCGTGACGCGTGCTTGCCACATAAAGGACAATTTGCCTGTGAGTGAGTGCGTCAACGGATGGAGAGTGAATGTGAGAGTGTATCCTGTGAGTAAGCCAATGAGTAGCAAAAGCATTTTCTTTGTGAGCTTGCCTTGGAGTACAAATTTAAGTAGCTGCCACTTATAAAGCCCATCCAACTGTTGAAGGCTTTTTCCTAAAAAATCTCTGACACCATTCGAAAGTCTTAGGCAGAATCCACTTTACAGCTGTGCTTAAGTTCAAGAAACCTTCTGCGGACAGCTTTAAGCCAAATAAGAAAATGCTTCTTAATTTTCACATTCAGGACTTTAATGCAAATACAGCCAGTGGAGCAGCCAAAGAAAACACAAACCAGCAGATCCAACTGGAATCGCTTGTTAATGCACGCGACTAGACTTAAGGATCCACTAAATTCAAATTTGTATTTAAATTTAAATGACAGTTGTCTAGTGACTAAATGTTATCAATGTTGTTGTTGTTGTTGCTGTGTAAAAAACAAAACTTTCGCTTGAATTAAAATAAAAAGCTGCAAATGCCGCAATTTAGTTGTCTTGACAGAATAAATTTTTCGTTATTCCTACAATCGCAATTGGCTATATTAGTTTTTTTGTTGTCTTTGTAATGCAAATAAAAAGTCTCTACAGGCACGTCGAGACATCCCTTTATCTTCATCAGCAATATTGTGCAATTCTATAGAGCTTCAGGGCTGCAAAATGTACATCTTGAAAAACTTTAATATAGTTACTACCAAAGCACGAAAGTCAATTTGAAAAAAAATCGTAATTTTCTTGATGCGTTTTTTTCGTAAGATGAAAAATATATAAAAAGCCATAAGTTGTATTCGGCTTAAATATATTTTCTTGAGTTCCAAAGTTGAACCTAACAGCTAATAGCTGCTTTTTGTTGAGTTTGGTTAGAGATTTCATTATGGATAGACTTCTACCAGAACAACGATTGCAAATGGTTGACATTTGTTATCAAAATAATGGTTTCATACGCCAGACTTACTCTAAATTAAAACTTTTGTTCTTCAATGAAGCCCATTTTTGGTTAAATGTCTAATATTATTATTTAAACTTGTGTAGCTCTAAAAAAGCAACCTTTTTATATCTTTCTTTATATATTTCTAACAAAATTGTTAAGCAATTTGAAAGGATATAACTAAGATAAATTAATAAAACATGGCAAATTGGCTCTTTTCTAGTTAAATCGAATATTTGTTAAAAAGATTTATAAAATACTCCTTCATTCAGATATCTCTTTAAAATATCTCTTTATTTTAAAAATAATTACTGTACCTTAAATTCTAAATTCCATTTAACCCAACTCAATTCAACTAGATTGAATACAATTCAAACAATCCAATTGAATTCGCTTTCCATTTCCGGAGTCATACCGGCCAATAGTTTACTACCATCCCTATCGAAGATGTGGGAGAAGTTGATTGCCGTTCCGAGTTCTGAATCAGTGGGGCGACCTCCCAGGTCACCAGTTTGGTTTTCGGGCCGACAAGACTTATGCACCAGGCTTTTCATGATTTTGGACCCGGTCTGGCACGACGATTTCCTTTACAAGGTAAAAACGCTTCTTCCGCAACCGTACTTCTGTCTGCTTACGTCCTATCTAGACTACCGTGCTTTTAAGTTCAAAATACGAGACAACTTCTAACTTGACCGATTGAAAACTGGAGTCCCGCAAGGCTGCTGCTCTGCTCGCTTTACACTGCTGATCTACTAGCATTGACAATGAACACATGAAGACTCTCTCGCAGGGCTTAATTGCGCCATTCTCCATAGCTTCAATTGCCGACTTGAGGAGGCTTGCGGCATTCAATGGTAAATCTACACTCTGGTTAACTGGTGCAGGAGATGGAATTTGAAGATAAACCCAGGAAAGACATCAAACCTGTTCTTCACACTCAAAAGGATAATCACCCCACCCATATAGCTAGAGGGTATGATACTGAAGTAGCCCAATCATTGTAAATACCTTGGCATCACGCTGGATAAGCGACTTACTCAGACTCAGTGGTCATAACAGTGAACTCTCCATGAGTCTACTTCTCGCTAGGTCTCTTAGCCGGCAGAAAAAACAAGGATTCACTAAAACGATTCAGTTGTGATGATTCTCCACCAGTAAACCTCGTGCTGTGCGCTTGAAGTTAAGCTTTTTTGGACTGTTATTACTGTTGCGGTTAAGATATATCCATAAAAACTTGAAAAATATGAAAAACTATTAAAATAGCAACTTGAATAAATACCTAAATTGCATAAACAAATCAAGAGTTTTGCATCGTTTCTTCAAAAAGTTTTACTTTTAGGCCAAAACATTACCCTTGACCTTGACACAACAATAATGCAGTCACTCAAGAGCACCACCTATATATCCTCAAGCGCAAATATATCTACTATAGCTATTACTTATGCCTGCAAGAGTATTAAAGCCTCGAATTCCCCCAATAATAAGCGCTTTATTTTCTTTATTGACGGCCAGCAACAAATACATGTAAATACGGTAAGTAAGTATTTGAATTTGTGTAGACTCAAATTGAAAATTGAAATTGCAAAGTTCGAGGCAAAATGAAAAAGTTTTCCAAGTCCCCGTTGGCCAAATGTCTGCACGGCGGCTTTGCTTTTAGCCCTTCTTTTCTCGTACTCCCATTGTGTATTTATTGCTTTGTTAGTATTTTATTTTATCAAAAGCGCCCATTATACTATTTGGCGTGTGTAAGCAATTCTATTTAAATTCCCAGCACCTGTAGTATAATAGTCAAAAAACTATAAAGCTGCCGCAGACAAAGCAAGATACAGATACAGATACATAGATACAAAGATACAGACCCATAAACCCGGCGTCGGCAGCTGTGTGAGCAGCGTGTGCCAGCTGTGTCTACACGTACACACGTACACACATATTTTCATGCATGTGTGCTTGAGTAAGTGAGTGTACGAGTGTGTGGGTGAGTACATTTGCAGCTGTATAAACTGCCAAAGTTGGCCAAATGAAAAAATGTGCTCAAGAAAATGCGTCAAAACATTTGCCACTTGAGATTAAGTCGTCGTCGTCGACGTCGACATAGACGTCGACGCCGGCAGCATCGTCGGCATTGTTGCAGTTTGTGGGTTGTGGGTTAGTCACTTTTGTGGTCAGGTTTTTTGGATGTGTCTGTCTGCTTGTCTGGAGGCCTAACACATTGAAAAATGTGCACAAAAGCCCCAAAAGCGATAAGTTGAAAGTTTTACTTTTTATGTTATTTTTGGCTCAGTTATCACAGAGCAGACATTATGACTTGGTAAGAACTTTGGCTTACACGTGTTTGCCAAGCCCAAAGGCTAAACTGTGCCACCAAAAATAGCTCTAGTGTTTTACTGGATAAGAGGAATCTGTAGTAGGCAACATGCTTTAGCTATTCTTTTCCCTTTGCGCTTTTCCAAGGCACTTGGCGTTTTCCTAGCTGTCAAATGAGTACGTTATATGTGATATGTGTCCGGCCTAAATGTGTTTCCTAATTTGCCAAGTTACAAGCGAAAGCAAGTGGCAAAATGCGTATACGTCATGTGTTCAGCGGACACATTTTTGTGGGCGTTATGATGTTATGATTAAGACATCGCTACAAATAGATACAAATTTCGCATATATTTGAAAAGCAAAGTCCAGGGGTGGCTGTTGGTACGAAAAATTAAATCATCTGTTTTAAAATCACATATATAAGAAATGTGTCCTATAAAACTTTAAGTGATAGGGACAGCTAGTATAATAAAAATAATGTATTTAAAGAATTAGAGATAACTAAAGATAATTGTTCCCGGCTTACGGCAAAGGAGTAGAAGTTCGAGCACAATCAATCCTTATATATAATAATTTCAAATTTAAGGTTGGGTTTTTATATGTGTTTTCAATGTATTTAGTTTACTTGTTGCGTTGGTCGTTTTATTCTTATTCTATTGAACTTTTATAAGCTTATGTTGCTAACATTGGGTGTTCTACGTTAACATGTTCGATTACAAAGGTGATGTTAAGTAACATTTATGTTAGCTTTAGTATTTATCTTTAAGTGTTTAACAGAGCGATGCCTTAGTTAACAGTCTTATTTTAGGTTTACGTTGTTTTGATTTTAATAAGCTTATATTTAATTGTTAGGCTCCAGCAATAATAATAACAAATTATAATTTTTCAATCTTTCATGGTCTTTGAGAGGTGAGAAGAAAAGACAGAAGAATGAGAATATGTTGATCAACTTTTTTGTTATATGCTTTGGGTACAGGAAATAGACATTCTTATTGTGTAATTTAAGTCTTTTTTGTAGTTTTAATAAGTTCCAATAAAACAGTCTCCATGAACTAAAATGTGTGTCTCAATATTCTGACAATATACTCTGTCTTATCCAGTGTAACTAATCGCTTTCAATAAAACTCAACTTAAATTTCATTTTTTTCATATTTCTCACATTGATATATGTATAAATTGTTAACCTTTAAATAGAAATAAAGTTAGGAATATTAAACTAAAATCTAAGAAGGACAATTTTATCTGGAAACTATACCTTAGCATTCATTTTTGAACACACATATTTTTTGTAGAGCTATTATATAGTGGCCTTCGGTAGCGAACTCGTTTTAACATCGCTAGCAAAATGTCATTCAGATTATTATTATTATATGTAGATATAAAAAATGAGCCCAAATGTATCAGTAGGTAATGAAAGTGACAATTCAAGTAGTAGAAACAGTTCAAAACAGTTAAATACAATTTTAAAAATTAAAAAAATTCACGAACTAACAGGTGGGTCAAAAAGTCTTTGGCCTGACATAGAGATGGCGACTCCAGTTAATTATCCTTATGATTTTTCGATACTACCAACCTTCAAATGCATCCTGTCAAAATTTCAAGTCAATCTGTTTATAATTACCCAAGTTACAGACGTTCAAGTGACGCTACTTTTGTGTTTACAAAAATCATGGATTCAAAGCAATTCCGTGTTTTGATTTATCATTGTTTTTTGATGGGAAAAACACCGTCACAGCCCACCAATGGCTTGAAAATTGTTGTAAGAATCTGCACCATCAAAATCAAGTGTTAAATACTGGTTCGCTGAGTTTAGACGCGGTCGTACAGACACCGATGATGCTGAACGCTCTGGTCGTCCAAATGAGGCAGTTACGGCAGAAAATGTCGAAAAAGTCGAGCACAATGATACTTTCCAACCGCAAAGTGAAGTTGCAAGAGGTAGCTGATGCCATAAAGTTATCAAAAGGTACCATTTTCACCATAATACACGAACATTTGGGCATGAAAAAGCTGTTTTCAAAGTGGGCGCGTTTCCTCAAACCAGAAGAAAAACAACACCGAATGAAAACTTCCCAGAGATGACAAAATCAGCGAATTGGGCTTCGAATTGCTTCCCAACTAATCGTATAGTCCAGATCTGGCCCTCAGTGATCACCACCTTTTCAGCCAGCTCAAAAAGATGATCTGTGGCAGGAGATTTCGCTCTAATGAGGAGGTGATCGCCGAAACTGAAGCGTATTTTGGGGCCTCGAAACTTCGGCCTACAAAACCGTTATTGAAAAGTTAGAGAAGCGGTTTAATGCTTGTATCTCTGCCAAAGGGAAATACTTTGATGGATAAATATGAATTACTGTAGAAAATTGTGTTTTTTTTAGTTAGGCCAAAGACTTATTGACCCACCTGTTATTTATCATTAACAGGGTAAACCATCTTTTATTTTTTTGTAAACATAGCTTTGGACTTGGCCATTTTTATACTGTGCAGTGTCGTTGAAAACAAACGAAGATCCAAAAGAGATATTTCGACTGTCGTTTGCGGCGAAACAATCACTGTGCTATTATCGACGGTCAATCGGACAATGCAGTTTCCGCAGTGAAAATTCTCTGGAATTGAGTTATCACGTATTTATATTTGTGCACTATTTGGGAGTAAGACCAATGGCGATCTCAAGCAAACAGTCTTACTAAATTTATATCTACGAAAAATGTATGGAAAGTACATTTACATATGGCCAATAAAGTCGGACAGCTTCTAACAAAGTATTCCTATTAAATGGTTAAGGACAAATTATACAAAAAACTTTAGCTGAGCAACTAAAAAAAAACTATTAAGTTCCTTTGTTTCAATACATTTTTTCAAGTCATTTGGATTATTTTATTTTTTAGTCTTCCTCTCTTCCTCTGCTCTTCCTCTTTATACTTGATAATTACAAGGCATTTGCACAACCAAAATCTTTAAATATTGTTATTATGTAGCATTGCTTAAGTGAAAAATTTTATTTTTTTGAAAGTATGGCACACGTAACATATGTAAGAAGGGCTGTTAGCAGAGGATCAGCAGGCGCTGTTAAATGGCAAGCGAGCCATTTAGTGAGAGCGCTGTTAACATGCGGAAGAGTAGAGAGCACACAGCCGAGTTGAACGGTCGACATAATACAGCCGCGTTGACCAGTTGAAATAAAGCCGTAGTATACAAAGCCGAAGTATATAATATAAAGCCGATTAGTAAAGCTGTTTAATATAAAGGTGTAGCATATAAAGCCTTCACATTTATATCTATTTTATTCCAGATATTAGCAAAACTAATATCACATGTATTTATTTCGTTAGTCAACAACCTCATTTTCACCATTTTTGAAAATATTGCACAGGTAATAAGCCAGAAGTGAAAAAAATAATTAAAATACAAATTGTAGTCCAAAGGCAATTTTAAAGAGAGACGGATTTTCAAGTAACTAACAAAGTCTCACCCCCACGCTAAATTAAAATATGGCCTTAATAGAAAAAGTAATTAAAAGCAAAATAAATGCTTACAAGACATATAAAATGATGCCAGTTATTCGTGCCGGAACCAGCTAGGCTAAGGATGGTTTGGTATCCCTCGAACCGACGCACATTCAACACAGAGCTATATGGTAGTGTGTTCATTTCCCATTAAATTTGACTCAACTTTAGCCCATTATAGCGCCTGTCAAATTGTCAACTCTTAAAGCAACACGTTTCCATTCAATGCTGACTTTTGGTTTTACTGAGTACCACCCTACCCCCTCAAGTAAAAAAAAAAAATTCAAAATGGCCAGTAAAAGCTGACGTCGCACATGGCGTATGAGTAATATATATTTGCTTAAAACACAAATGACAGGCCTTTCGGGTAAACTGATACATTAATAATGCGACGATCTAAACGTTTTGACTACAGACACTTATTGGCAGACATGTCTGCCACATTTGAAGCGTTATACTGGTCTGTAGAGGAAAAAAAAAACAGCAAAATGGAGCGCAGGCAACTTTAAACTTGGCAAACAAGCCAAGGAGCACTCACAAGCCAACCTTGGCCAGCCCAGGAGGCCAACATGCCTGAACATGGCTGCACATTTAATAGCATTTCCACTGGAGCGCCACTTAAGCGCCTTTATCGAATGTTTACATTAAAATGATTCGCACTTGAGGGCGACCAGGCGGCATTCATTCAACCTTCCACAGTTTGCACCTTCAAGTGGAGGGTCTTGGATGAAGTGAAGAAAATAAAAGCATAAATTAAGTGAAATAATTAAATTCATTGGAAAAAAGGAATGTTGGGGTGAGCGGTGCTTCAGCAGCTGGCAGCTGGCTACTGGCTTGCTTCCTTCCTTCCTGCACACATTTTATTAAAGAGTGTGTGAATGGTTAAGACTATTAAGTCAATTATAAATAAATTAAACCGCTTTCAACAATTGCTGTCAGGACCTGGCACAGCAAAACGGGCTGCTGCCCTAATTAGCACAAAGGCTGGTTCCAGCTGTCTTTGGGGAAATTATTATTATTATTTATGTGCTTCTAAGGTAAAATCCGAAATCTTGTGTAAATAATTGTTTCTTTATGTGAAACGTTAAGTAGAACCACTGGGGATTGGAACTTCATTTAGACCCAAAAACTTCATCAATATTATAAAATATGTGGGCTGGCATTTAATTCAATAATTCATTAAGTTATTTAACAGCAGCTACTGGGTCAACTAGAAGACTGCTAATGAATACCAAAATGGTTGGCCACAGGCATCAAACGCCCACGTTTAAGTCTATACAACCGCACATCATTTATTTACTATAAGTATGTACTATATAGAGAGCTGTACATAGTACAGCTGCTACATAGTATAATTTATGCGGCCCAAAGTTGATTCGGTCTACACGTTTTTGTATTAGCGCAGAATTTTGAACTTGACTTAATTAGACGCAAATGCAGAAAATAGAAATCGCCGTCGCCGTCGCCGCCGCCATTGCCGCTCCCTATGGCATTTGCTCGAAACGCTGAATAATGCGTTCGGAGCATCGAATCTGTTGTATCTCTGGTAACTTTGGTTTCTTCGGCATCTTCGGTATCTGTAGCTGCCAAAAGCGCGTCGCCTGTTAATTAATCAAAATACTGTTGAAGCTGCGTTGGCTGGAGGCGTGTGAGCAGGTGGGCGGAAAGGCGAGGCTTGCCAGAGCTTCGAGCTGGTCAACGAACCTGTCACACTGAGTGTAAACAATTAAAGCTGTGCAAAAAGCCATCAAAAAGAGCATCACATCAATTGAACGTATTTAATTAAAAACTGAATAATTTAGCACATATCGCCGAGACTTTTATGGACATCAAGCAAAAAATTTCATTACGACTGTTCAAATATACATTGGAAATTTCAAAGAAAGAAAAATAAGTTTCGAAGAAAATGCAGCTGCATTTACAATGGCGCCTTGGCAAATTTTCCAGCTGGAACGCCTGAGTGAATGAATGCCTAAATGATGGAACTTGGCAGCAAAAGCCACATCACACACCCTGAGACAACATCGTGAAATGCGGTTTTTATTTCGGGTAGTCTCAGCTAGTCAGCGGCATCTGCGACAACATCAAGGAATGTCAATCACAAATCCCAGGCAGTCAGTCATTTAGTTAGGTCGTAGACATGTCAAAATCGCTCGAGTGTAAAATAATTTGTCTCGTTTTTCTTCTGCTTCACTAAAATCAATAAACGCTTGCTCCCAAAATAAAAAAATACCTCCAAAAAAGGTGCAAATAGCAGTCAAAAAAAAAACAAAATCAAGCCAGCCGCTCATTAGCCACACCTTAACACTTTCACACTCCTCATTCACCCAATCATTCAATGAGTCCCTTTTATCATCTAATTTTTATTAATTCGATATGATTGTCAGTGTTTTAAGCTCGCGCTTTTTATTATTCAATGTCAAATGGTGCTATACCTGTTTATAGACAAGAAATCTTCTTTATTTTTTCTGGTATATTTATTATTGGCAATCAACCCATGATTCTAAGGGTTATAATCCAACATTTATGATAAAAAACACAGTAAGACATCTAAATGTCTAAAATTAATTTTTCGAGGGCAGTTAAATAAGTTACAGTAGTAACTTAGACTTCTCAATAACCCTCTGATAGACCACTCCGCAAAGATTACCCCCTATTGACTATAATAAGTTTAAATCACTCGGCAGTATGATTTGAATTTTCTTTGCATAGTCGTTTTTTGAATTTTAGTTTATTTTTAAGTTTTGATATAGAAATTCACTCTGGCTCTCCTTACAGAGCTTGTACATTATTGCAGTGAAAGAAGGCATGGAATACTGTTGGAGCCTAACAATTAAATATAATTTTATTTAAGTTAAGGCCATGTTAATCTAGTATACATCTCTAAACTAATCACCACTCAGTTAAACACTTGAAGATAAATCCTAAACTAATCAGAAATGTTAATTAACACCACCTATGTAATCGAACATGTTAACGTAGAACACCCAATGTTAGCAACAAAAGCTTATAAAAGCTCAATGCAAGCCGGAATTAAGCTATTTGTATACCCTGTACCGTATGGTACAAGGGGTATATTAAGTCTGTTCAAGCCGAAAATGTATTTAACGTACAGAAGGAATCATCGGAGACCCTCCAAAGCTACCGAAAGTAGGATTGTGAATATGTTGAAACTAAATTTGGCATTCAGAAGTTTTTTTAGAGTACCAAATTTGATCAAAATAGGTTGACTATATCATATAACTCCCATAGGAACGATCGGTCCAAAAACCGTCTGTTTTTGGTTGTTTATGAAGGAACCTTATTTGACAATTGAATGTTTTATTGTGCTTTTAAGTAATATACCGGATTTTATTTCAAGCTAGGGTACAAGGTAACCCAAAGTCGTCCACGCCAGACTTAACGTTCGCCATATTTTCAATTGCATTTTATAACCATGCACACTAAATACATTGAAAACTTGATTGAAAATCCCAATCTTAACAAGTTTTATTTTCGGAAATAAGGATTGGCTGTGCCCGAACTTTAATCCTTCGACAAAAGCAGAGAGCAAATACCTTAAGAACTTATTTTGTACAATTTTGAATATCTAAAATCAAAACCTTTTCCATTTGTCAAAAATAATGCATACTATCCAAGATGCCTTAGATAGAATGTAAACAGAATGTTTGTCGTTTGAAGCTCACGATAGTCGGAATGGATAAACCTGCTTTTGGACCTTTTTTTATGGAGTTGTCTTGAACGAAGTCCCCGACTGCGTCTGGTTATCGCATCTTTCCCACTCACGAGACCAAAATATGCTCAAAAAAATATTATAACTTCGACTTTAATATTTATTTTGCTCTTAAGAGGATGAAGAATGAAGCTAGACAAACATGCAAAGTTTTGAGCTGGAACCAGACTTCCACAAAAACTCTCATTGATTTATCAGACTGGTTAAAAGTATTAATATATATTTTTCCGCATTTTTGATATTTAAACATTTTTTTATTTTAACATTTTCGTTTCATCTCATTGGTTTGTTTGATCTTGATTGACGCTAGGTGTACTATATACATAGCAGAGGCAAATTCAGAAATATCCTATCCCATCTGCCTCTTCCAGACAACATATGAAATTTAACGCGATTCCCTTTAGCTTTTCAATTTATTTTTTTCCAAGACGTATTGTAAATGCCATACACGTAAACGACTCTGACTACCGAAATTTACTCCTTTTATGTTGGCTTTTACTCAAAATGGGTTTACATGTGTCGCAGGTTAGGTAATTGTGGGCTTAGAATATGTGCCTAGAATTTGATTGCAACACTTTCTCTATAAAACATAATCAACCAAATGCAAATAAAATTGTAGGTGTTTGTACGAAAAACGTGACTTTATTTTATTTACGGATACTTATTTTTAGAAAAGACAAAGTAGAGCAAAGTATCAAACATTATGTATTGCATAACCCACTCGTAATTGGAGGCAAATCAATCAATAATTGAGAAAAGGCAATTAAACTTGTGCAACTATGCGTATGAGTAATAGTTTGGGAGTAGAACGTTTTCAACCAATTTTCCAACAATTACTGCTATTGATTAAAGCTTTTCCAAGCAGCCTAACTACTCTACCAGAATATCGACCATGCTTCAAGCATTTTTCACAACTCTTTAAGCATCTGTAGTAGCTCATACACACAAAGCAGAGCCATTTTACAATCCTCCAATCTTCTCCAGAAGCGTATACAAAACAAGGGCGTTTGGTAAAAGTTTTTGCATTTAAATAAGTTGCACAAAAACTTTATTTGCACTCGATTTCAGTTTGTCTGCATTACAACAACGACAACGACAACTACTTTATCCCGATTGCATATATAGTATATAGATACTTGGCTTTACATGGAAAGCGTTTTACGCTTATTCCAAAAGATATGAATTATATGAAGAGCATGTATACATATATTTACTGTGCTGATAACTATGTACTCGGCATTGAGTGCAGGGACGTGAATTTCAATTGACAATTGCATAAATCTCGTTTGCAGTTCGTATCTCTCGAACTCTGTCTCTCTGTTTGGGTTCTGGCCAACTTTTGTTGCATCCATTCCAGCAATGTTTAGAAATAGTAAATTTAATTGAAAAAATATTAATTTTTGTTTCGGCCAACAAGCACTTACATTTGTTTATACGTTTTCATGCTGACTGAAATACGAATGCATTTAACAGTAGAAAGCAGCCGTATGGAAGTTGTCATTCTACAAAAATTTCATATGATACAAACAGTTCCGTGCATTTTGGACTGGTACCGACATGAATGTATCATGATTGAGAGAATAATAGACTGCATGAGTGCATAATGCTAATGAGTTGTCGACACATTATTATTCTAAATTCCTAGCTGTTTCATTAACAATATTTTATTTTAAAATAGTTACGTTGTTGGCTTCCTTCTTTGACCGATCGACCCTATGGAGCCGGTAAAACTTGGGGATCTGCAAAAACTTTCGAAATATCTATCTAAAATTTTCGTTTTTTTTCAAGGTCGTCTGAAATAATCTTGTTATCAAAAAAATAGAATAAATTTGTATCCTATAGAATAGTTAGTTATCATTTGAACCGAACTGCTTATATCAATTTTTGGGACATGCAAATGATCTACATCTTATCCCTTATATCTTATCTCATATGTTTTCAAGCATCCCAATAACTAAAGATAGATTTCAAAAATATTCTTTTTAACTTATTCTTTTCGATATAAGATATTTTATAGCTATTTTTTTTCCCGATCCACAATAAAAATAAGCTTAAATTTGGTCGCGTATTTACAGAAAAAATTATAAATATATATAAGAAGGGCTGTTAGCAGAGGATCAACAGGCGCTGTTAAATGACAGGCGAGCCATTTAGTGAGAGCGCTGTTAACATGCGGGAGAGTAGAGAGCACACAGCCGCTTTGATCGGTCGACACAATGGTCGCGTTGACCAGTTGAAATAAAGCCGAAGTATATAATATAAAACCGATTAATGTTAGCCTGTTTAATGTAAAGCTTTAATATATAAAGCCGTTACGTTTATATCTATTTAATATCACTCAATGCTTGGACAGCTGGATCTAAGATGGTCAATACCAGACCACCAATTTGGACTTAGGAGTCAGCATGGAACCCCGGAACAAATACACAGAGTTGCCCATCACATATTGGGTTCTTTTGAAAAAAGGAATACTGTTTAGCAGTCTTTCTAGATGTCAAACAGGCCTTTGATCGCGTCTGGCATGTGGGACTCCTGAGCAAGATAAGAGCAGCTCTCCCGCAATACTACAAACTGCAAGCCTTTTACCTGAAAGGAAGAAGCTTTGAAGTCGCAAAAGGACAAGCTATATCAACGATTCGGCAAGTAAGAGCAGGTGTTCCTCAAGGAAGTGTTCTCAGCCCCACACTATATACCTTGTACACGGCAGACATGCCGCTGCCCTCACCTAACACTGGATTGCTAATACCAACATACGCAGACGATACGGCAATACTGAGCAGCAGTCCATCTGAGCTTGAAGCATCAGAACTACTACAGGCATATTTAGACGAGTTCAAGAGCTGGACGGAATGCTGGTGTATAACATGTATTAATACACTAAAATCAGTGCACATCACATTTGGCACCAGAAGAGGGGACTGCCCTGAGGTCACACTGGGATCTCCGATACCAAGAGCCACCAAAGTAAAATATCTGGGAGTCACATTTGACAGACGACTGACATACGGCCCACACATCACTCAGACAGTCAAAAGCTGTAAATTAAAGTTAAAAAAATTGGACTGGATGCTGAAAAGTTCTAACAAATTGTCGCTTCGTAGCAAAAGAACAATTTACAATGCTATTGTAGCACCAGTCTTCACATAAGCAATACCGCTCTGGGGAACTGCTGCGAGGACCCATATAAAACGACTGCAAACGATGCAAAACAAGGCCCTGAAAAGATGGACTGGAGCAGAATGGTTTGTTAGAAATGAAGTATTGCATAATGACCTTAACATCCCTACCATAGCTGAACTAATCGGACGACACAGCTCAAGATACAGCGATAGACTTACTAATCATCCAAATCAACTTGCAACATCCCTAGCCACAAATACAAATAGGCGAAGGCTCAAAAGACGGCACCCTTTAAATTCTCGCAATGATTTAATCCTTTAAAAACTTTAAAACAGATATTAGCAAGTCTAATATCACATATACCTATATTCAAGAAAACGTTTATTGTTCAAAAGAAAAGCTTTCTTTTCCAAATAGGCCCAGTTCTAGGGTTCAGTTGTGTCTTCCTTCAATGTGAATCAAATATCATGGCATCATCTCTAGGCAAATTTATAACTGCAACGATGGAACCTAGAGAACTTAGCCCCATCGTTATAATTGACATTTGACTTGAGGGTGCCCGGACTCGGACGTCGAAGGAGCTACAGTTTTTTTGGTGTTGAGTCGCACTTGACAATGAAACAGTAATGGTAAAATTTTAAAATGGCTTTGATGTCGATTGTAGCATGTGCCGGAAATGTGAAGCTTAACGAGTCACATGCAAATGTGGTTTGGCAACCGCTACATGGAGCTCAGACTCTGATTCCTACTGGCCCATTAAAAAAGCAGGGCATATTCCCCAAAGGCTGATAAAAAAATTTAATTTAATTTGTACTCTTCCGTAAGGTTTCTGTACGTCTTTGTTTTTTTGTTAAGTATATTTTAAATAAGAATTGCAAGCGAAGGCTCAAAAATTGGCAATTGCTGGATTAAAAAAATACTTTTGCCAAACTCGATTCCCATTTAAAAATAAGACAAAGAACCTTTTTCGGATAAACTTTGTAGTAAAATTTTTTTAATTTATTACTAGTAAGTAATTAACTATATGCTATCGGTGATGTCACAGAAATTTTGAAAGATTTCATTTTCCGAACAATTAATTCCGAATGTTAACGCTTTTCCTAGAATGGCTGCCACTTTTCTACAATTTTTTTTTTCGAACATTTAGACCTTTATTTAAATAAATAAATTTTAAAAGCGATTTCGCTCAGTATGGCAATCCTTCGGGTCCAAAACTGTCATCAGCGTTGTAAATGCCAAAATTCGTTTGATTTTATTTAAAAAAAGAAGCAACATTTTTACTTTCATTTAACACCGAAAACTTTACTAATAGTTACTATGGGAAATATGCACGTAAAGGCAGAATGGCATATTTTTTTATTAAAAAATAATATAAAAGAAACTTATGTTTTACGTGTTACGGGTGTTCTCATGAACGCGTCGATAAATTTCAAATCTGATTTTGCGTGTGTTAAAGGTTGTCAATAAGGAGGTTTTTATTTCGATGTGTATTGGTTTCTGAGATATACGCATTTTTGTGAACAGTCCAACATCGTTTCAATCATTGAGAACAGGAAATGCCGTCTCCTAATCGATCAATGCATGATGTATTTCAATTGGAAGGAACGCAACGAATCAAATTAATTATCAATCTAATCCAACTGCCCAGGAACGTGAAGATCGCAATGAACGTGAAAGTATTCGGTTAAGACATACCCGTCAAGCGCGACATTCGACTAATAATGGTGCAAGTTTGAATCGAGCTGCAAACTAATCTGAAAATCTTTTATTTTTTCAGATAAGCTAACTAGAGAATCTTACGATGTTTATTCACTTTAAGAGTATTCAAAAAGTTTGGGTAGGACAACATCTGCCGGGCTCACTAGTTAAAAAATAAAAACTATGAATTGAAAAATTAGATTTATCAAAAAAAAAAGATCCAAATAAATCAGTAATTGGATAACCTTTTAAATAAGTAGCAGTCTATTTGATAAAAATCGGTAGTATAGAGGAATTTATCAAGTTTCAAACATATCTTTGCCAGCAATATTTGGAACTGAATTGAAAAGAAATTGTTTTCTGTGGCATAGCTAGAAGACTGAATTCTTTATTTTACATATATTAAATCTAACAATTTATATATAATAATTAAAAAGTTGATGAGACTTAAATTTTTGTCATAACTAAGAAGAGTAGAGAGTACGTATGTATAGCCGGAATGTCCTGATAGTAACCGTCAGACAAATTGTGTTCCTTTCTTGTTTTCAAATGTAATGAAATTATCAAAATGCAGCTGTTGTCGCTGCAAGTTTTTCAGTTGTCTGTTTGTTATGGTTTGTGCTTTGTTTTGGCCAACACATTAAAATAAACACACAACACCTACACACACACACACACACACACACACACACACACACACATCAGATCACATAGATATGTGTAACATATAACAAACACGGATGCGTTAAGGTAAACAAACAATGTTTTGCCAATGCTACTATGGATGGGCTTGGGCTTGTCAACATGACAACAAAAATATTCTGTTCCAAATTGTTGTTGTTGTTGCAGTTGTTAACACAAAAAGTTACAGCAAATTGGCTGTCTGACGTTTATCGGGAACAGACCTCCGCTTCATCAGCTAATTAAGCTGGTGGTGGTAGCTGGAGCTGGGAGTGGGTGAGAGTGTTTTATTGTCAACACCGATAAAAGTGAAATATGTCCAGATTTTTAGCTCATGGAGTGCGTCTGAAAGATTTATGTTGACATTTAAACTTGACTTTGTGCGGGCTAATTTGGCATTAATGAGCAGCCAATTTCTTTTTTCTTTTTATGGAAAAGCAATTGAGCAAAGTATTTTTCTAAGAATAGAAGTCGTAAAAATACTCAATAAGTATGAATACTATCAGCACATAATAATAATTTTATTATATGGCGCACATTACGCATACGCAACGTTGTGCAAACGACATAAAGCTAAAGATAACAGCGATACGAAACGCGATTAACATGCACAGAGGAAAGCTTTAACAGTGTTATCTTTTTTCCACTGAAATAAAACGCTTTTGTAATTCCTGAATAACTTTACTTAGTAGCGTAGGTAGCTTTTTGTGATTGGTAAAGGGATTCAACTAGTTGGTAACATATATTTCGGACATTTTCAACATACAACGAAAGTTGTAACTTTTAAAAGTCAAATAATTGAAAGTTCATAGTTTTAAATCCTTTCGGGTATATATATACGATATACTCGTATACGCTTAGTATGTTGGAATTGGATAGAAACAGGGACTTTGTAGCTTAGCTGGACTGTAAACGCAAAAATAGTGATTCTCCAAAATGGGACATCGGTTTATTCAAAAAAATCATTAAAAAATGCATACCCTGAATACATCATTCACTTTCAAGTCAGCTACTTCCTTCCTTACACTTAAATTTTTCAGATAAATCAACGTTTTTCATCTTTTTTATCTTTTCACTCACAAAAACAGGCCCTTTGTGATACCAATAATGGGAGTAAGTGGTAAGGATATAGAATAAAATAAAAAAAAAATGTGTTACACTAGATCGACCACCCTTTACTATATTCCGGGCAGCCGTTCCGATTAACTTATTGGGGTACAAAGCTACAACAAGAAATGCTTACAATTTCACTTAAGAAAAATTTGGCAATATTTGAAGAAAAAATTTGAGTCTTCAGAAACTCTAGAAAATTTGATTTATGAGTTCAGCTGTAGACATTTAAACATTACGACGATTTAACTGTCATGGAATACTATGAAAAAGAATTAAAAATTTAAACGAAATTTGTGAGTATTTCTCTAAATTTTAAGGAAAGAACTTTTAGAAAACTCGAGTGCTTTTTAAATATTCCAGTTGCGTCGAAAGAAGATTGTAATACAATTTTTTTGTTACAAGCTGTCTAATGGAGAAGTCAAAAAATAAAATTTGTTAAGTGCAAAAGGAAAGCTTTTTGCAGGAACTTTTTCGAGTCCAGCTTTAAGTCTTTAATATTAAGTTTTAATAAGAAGCTTTTTATTGGAGCTCAGAGAAAAGTAAATGTATTTGATGGAAGCAAATTTTTAAATATTTTTCATAATTTTTTAATCTTTCAAGTGTAGAAATTGAGAATAATAATTTTGAACTGAAATTTCACGATTATGTATTACTAAAAATATTTCAATCTATAGAAGTGGAAAGGTATGTAACTTTTTTATCTGTATCGCAGCAGAGGCATCGAAGGACAAAATAATAAATAGCAATTCTATAAAAATTAAATGTAAACAATACATATATAATTTATCGAAATTAAAAAGGGAATTTAAACAAAGTTCATTTTTTGGATCACATTAAAACGAATTCGGATAAAATATTTTTTTTCTATTCCCGAACACTGCTGAAAGTTATTATTATAAGGGAAATAAGTTTATAGGGGCTTACAAGTTTTTATACGATAGTATTTTGCCTATATCGCTATTTTTAATACACAAAGTCATCGAAGTAAATACAACTTTGGAATGAGAAAGCAAAGAACTATAAACCACAATAAGCAGATTATTTGATTTATATAAAAATAAGCATTTTGCAGAAAAATTTCTAAAGTGCTTAAATTGGTAACCAAAAAAAAAGGCTTGTAAATTGCAACATCTGCAAAAAACGCTGCAAATTGGAGAAAACAGAAACATGACGATGATTTTTAAAATTTATGAAAATTGATTATTTTTAAGTTTAACTTAGCGTTAAATAAAATTTAAAAACAAGAAAAATTCATCTTTCCAGTGAAGTCAAAATTGGGAATATTTGGGATTAGTCAATGTTCAGCAAAACTAAAAATGAAATTTTGTATTTTTTTTATTTTAATAAGTGAAGAGCCTGTACATTAATTTTGTACCTTAACAACACATGGATGGTAAATTAATACAAGCCAAACCCCATAATGCTGTATGAGGATTTTAATTGTACGTAGTCTTACTGCCCAAATGTTTTCGCAAAGCCTTAAATCGCCTTTAAGCCGGGCAGGGAGTAGTCCTCTTGCGAGCAGGCTGCGGTGTCTTAACAATCTTTCGCTGTATCTACATGTGTGCCTACCAATCTGCTCTTCAACTGTGTACAGATTCCGGTCTTTGTGGAGTTTGGAACTGCGTGCGTACCAGGGACAGTTGGTTATCTGTCGTAATTCTCGATTCTGCAATACCTGAATGCGTTTATAGTTCGATATGGCAGCAATCCCTGAAACCTATACTCCATAAAGCCATATCGGAAGAATACAGTGCACATAAACTGCTCTTTTGCATCTCAGCGGCAAGGTTCTCCTCTTTTTGTAGAGCCACCGCAGTTGTAGCAGTCTGTGACGACATTTTTTAACCGTATCTTTGAGGAGTAGCCAAAGGTAAGGTGCTTGTCCAAAGTGATGCCGAGGTATTTAGCTTGTGACGGCTGCTCCAGAGTAACTCCCTCTAGCTGAATTGAAGGGGTATGTGTCAATCTTTTGAGTGTGAAGCAAGGGTTTATTGTTTTAGTGGGTTAACCTTCAAATTCCACCGTTTGCACCAAGCTGCGAGAGTATCAAGATACGCTTGTAGACCATTACTTGCCTCTAAGCTACTTTTGGCATTATAAATGACTGCGATGTTATTTGCATATGTCGCAATAATAGCCTTAGAGGGAGCTTCCATATGTTCAGAGGTAGGGCTGGGTATATCAGATATATACAAGGAAAAGAGCAGCGGAACCAGTTCCAGCATAAATATTTTACTTGATTTTTCATTTTTATTTAATCACATTTGAGCGCAATCATAAATATCTTTTTTTATTTACCGATTGGCCAGGTTCGGCAACTTATAAGCCTTTCCCCTACAATAAAAATGTTATAAATTTCCTTTCAACGATGTCTCTTACCGAAGTATTGCAGTGGTATAAAAAATGCTTCACTTTTTGCAGGCTCTACATCCTAAAAGTAGACATTTTATACCCACACAAATTTTCATAAGCCTGATAAGAATTTCCGGTGTTTTAAAAAAAAAATGATTGAATATGAATTTAGATTCTACTTGGAAAGTTTTGTATGTGGACCGTGATAAACTGGAACTTGAAAACTAACAAAGAAAAGATCGTGGTTGAGAGTGAAAGCCAAGTTTGGAAAAAAAGTAAATGCAAATGAGGAGATAGAGAGCACGACGCTCTTGATCTTTTTCTTGCTTCTCGGTCGCTAAGAAACAGACCCTATGAAGAAGGACAATCTGGCATTTTTTGTTAAAACTCATACCAGTTAGCTCTCAAGAGTAGACTAATCCCCTGGAATCAGCAGCTTGACTACGTCACTGCCTTGATTCATGTTAACATGTGCTTGTGTGTGTGTATTAACATAACGTACATGTGATTTTTACATAACTGCATTTTCATGATAATTATTAATTAATAATGACGCTACAGTTTAAATGACAATAATATATACCATATAATTATAATTGAATGCAAAGTTCCCGGCATTATGCTTTAATTGCATTCTCCATAAATATTATTTTCACATTGAAGTGTCAGTAACTTATTGGCCTTTAAGCTTGATACTTTTTAAATAAGTCGATAATTAAGTTGCCATTTAATATTAAGAGTTAAAAATTGGCAGTCTATAAATATAAAAAATTCATTACATCAAGCCAAAAGTTTGCGGCAGCCATATTCAAAAGAAGTGAATTATAAGGCGTTAAATTTAAACATCGTTAAAGGAAATTGCCCCAACAAAGAGAGACAAAAAGCACAGACTTTTGGATGTGGAGGGGCGTGTGCGTCCAACTGGGTCTTACAGCCGGCGGAACATTATAGGTAATCATCGTATTTATGTGCGTTTAATGACAGAGCCAGCAAAAATTCTTGAAACAAATCATTGGCAGCTGCCGCCTTGAGGCATAGAGTGGTGGGGTTGGAGGCAGTCTGTTATCGGTAGGTGTTCTTTATATAATGTTTAACTTTATTTTTTATGGCCGCTTTTGAGCTATTTTTAAGACGGTAACAACAATAAATCAGTTTATTTTCAGCAAGCATATAAAATATTAAATAATACCGAAAGATCCGTAATAATATTTAAAGTACGTCAAAATGGAAGGGCATCAAATCTAGACAGTCATCATGCAGATTTCAATTTCCTTTTCAGTTTATATAAATAAATTTTCCATCATTTTGTATAGTTTTTCAAATTTACTTAGTCACGATCTGGCTTATTTAAAGTTGTTTCCGATATTATTTTTAGTTTGGACATCAAATATAGTTTGCCTATTTTTATTTTTATGTGAAAATTGTTTCAGATGTTGTTTGTGTTTGTTGACTGTTGAACAACAATCTGCAATTAGAGCCAAAATGTTGTCATGTTTTTGCCACCAAGCTATAGAAATTTGTTAAAATTGTTTGAATTTGTTGAGTTTTTGAGTTGGCTTGGTCTCTGCATGGGGGCGGCTAAAATTAAACGGCAGTTGATTGTTTAAAATGGTATTAAATGAAAAATGAAATATTTATTGAATTCGTTTAATTCAAATTGAGTTGTATTGTTGTCGTGTGAATATGCCAAAATATATTTATATATTTACATTAATTCAGCATTGCGGATACGGAGGTGCCTGCTGTGAAAATGACGACCCAAATCAGTTAATCATTTCAAGCAAACTTTTTAAACTTAATTTATTGTTTCTTTTTCAGAATTATTGTATGTTTACGATGTAACCTAAGTATGGGATATATTAAGTTTTTGCAAATGTGAAGCCTGTATGTCTTCCAAGCTAGCTCCAATATAGTCAGAAGGTCAAATGGCGAAATTCAAAAACCATGCAAAAAAATCACACAACGAAATTTTCGATAATTTTGGGGGGTTTTTTGGGACATAATATGTATGTATACATTCACATAATAGCTGTGGGTCATATGCCCATGGGTTGGGACTGTACCGACTACTGCTCCAAAGCTTCAGAAACTTTTAAAACGAGCTCAATTACAGGTAAGAAACTCAAGCACCTTGTTTTGCAATAATTGAGTAATTTGCAAATTGTCACCTCATAAACCTTCACTTAGGTATAAAAAAGGGTATAAGGAATTACGTAAGCTCGATTTACTCTCATCGAATTGCCTGCTTAGTTAGCTCCGATTGAATCCCGGCGAGTGTCTAGGGTCCATTAACTATCTTATAAGGCCAACCATTTGTTCTGGAGTGCAAAACTACGTCAAAAGAAAATTCCACCACAGAACTTTATAATTAGACTTTGAAGTTGAAGAAACAAATAAAATTGTCGAGATCTTCGCCAAAAACTATACCACCCGATTAACTGAAAACCATTTACCTTGAGTGCTTTTATACTTTGTGGAAACTGGTAGCGTTTTACAACGTCAGGACAAGAGAGCAATTATTATATATATATATTCATACGATTGCAATAACTTTTTGGCTAAATTAATTTTCTTAGAAGGCATAATAATAAATGTTAATGTTTCTAGAATATTATTGGGCAGACCTAACCAAATAAATGCTAAGCGTTTTCTATGTTCGCAAAATACAAATTATGCAAATCAGCAAAGTCTGCTCTGTTCTTGTCCTTAGGTAATTGATAAATGGCCGAACAATCTTCAACTTGCAACATAAATATTATGAATGCTCGACCGAATAGTGACCCAATTTTCCAAACGATTAAACTTGAACAAATAAATTAACCAATTTTATATTTGATTTATTTTTTTTGTATCTTTCCCTCGAAGCTTATCAAAGCTTGTTGCCACATAAAACCCGCCCAAACAAACATTCAATTAAGCATATTAAGGCAAGAACAACAACCTGTCTCAACACTCAGCCACAAAAGTCCACACACACGCGTGCTGCCATGCACACAATCAAGAAACTTTCAAGTGCCGGGAATACGCCGGAATACGGAATACGGCGCATCGATGAGCTTCAGTGGTAAACAAACCATAAGATGCACCAAGTAAAGTGGAAATGGCAACAAAATAAGCGGAAAACTGACTTAGTGAGAGAATGAATGAATGCGTGAATGAGGCACGTAGACATGTCAGCTTTTGGGTGTGGGTTTGTGTGGGGGTGTGTATGCTCAGGAGTGAGTAAGATCCAATACAATAGATTGCTTCCTGTTATTGTCAAGCAAAACTCCGAAATCAATAGCATGTCAAATTTGTCAAGTGAAGTTTTTAGGACCTTTTTGAGTTACTCCCTCCAAGTGCTTCACGAAATCGAAGCAAAGTTATGGCTTTGACACACGCCTATGCAGGGGTCGGGGTCGCCAAAGGATATGCTATATTTGTTATCTTTGAAGTCGAAAGTGCCACTGATAAATGTTCGTTCGTTAGTGTTCTGAGAGCATGCCAAACAAACCGTCCAATTGTCACATTAGTCAGAACTTCTTAACCTCAAAGTGTAATGAAAAAGATGGCATACGTTGAAGTCGAGCGCGGATGACTTTGGGATACCCTGTACTTCCACATTGCAATCTTATTCATTTTTGACCAATTGGTCCTATGGGGGCTAAATGATATAGTCAACCGATTTCGATAAAATTTGGTGCAGTCCAGGTGATCTGTAACTCCAGAACAGACTTACATGGGTACGTTATATCGACTTCTCTAGTGGCTCGGATCGTACTTTTCATAAGTTTGAAGAGTCTCTGACGTTTCCTTTTCTATGTTACATAAATTGTCGGCTTGCACATACTTAATGTACTCTTTGTACCATACTGTAGAGGGTATAAGAAAAATAAACAGGCACGTCAGTCGAACTAAATGCTGTAAAGAACGTAGATTTTATCTGAGGCTAAGATTCTGGCTCCTTAGAAGCCGCTAGCGAAGCATAAAAACGAATAAACTTATTTGCATTCTAGGCTGACTACTACG
Source organism: Chymomyza amoena (assembly GCA_037043745.1). Taxonomy (NCBI): domain Eukaryota; kingdom Metazoa; phylum Arthropoda; class Insecta; order Diptera; family Drosophilidae; genus Chymomyza; species Chymomyza amoena. The sequence goes on from JBAMAX010002425.1 coordinate 76,617, forward strand.
TACCAGCACAAAATGCAGAAATAAAACAAATAGAAAACAAGTGGGTCGTTTACACTCAGGACATACCGACTTTTAGATACTGTACCCTGTTTTATTTATTCAACATTCTACTTAAAAGCATATTTGAGCTTTTAGCGGTTAGCTAAAAAAATAAGAAAAACTGTACCAGGACGTAATATCGGCAAGGTTTATTATCAGCACTGTAAGTGCCTTCCTTTATGCCAAAATTTTAATTTGTAATGGACCAAAATGATATAAAATTTTAAAAACAAACTAGTAAAAAAGATTCTCATATAATTTTTAAGAGAGTCACATATAATTTTTAAGAGAGTCACAAAAGAAAATATTCTCTTTAAGGGATTCAATATGTAGAAAAACAATATTTTATTGCAGTGGATATTTTAAAACTAGTAAAAATGCGAGAAAAAAACTAGATTAAGTTAAGCTTTGTAAGATTCAAATGTTTTTTAATCACATTAACCAGCTATAATATATATTAAATTTTGTAAATGAAAATAATTGTCGAGGTTAAGCTGTACTATGTGCCTATGACAGATGTATTATATAATTCCGATAACATTAAAATTAAATAAACTTTTTTTATGTGAAAAAGTTTGCTTTTATTATCTCTGAGATCTAGGCGGGCATTGAGACGCTCGAACAGTTATCGATCAAAAAAACATTTTTGTTTAAAAATTCTTCTGTTTTTGGTTGTTCATGAAGGAACCTAATCTGGCAATCAAATGCCTTTGATGTTTGTAAGCAATATACCGGATTTTAATGCTAGCAGTGGTACAGGGTATCCAAAAGTCGTCAGCGCCCTTTATGTACTTTACGTACGCCATTTTTTTGAAAAGACATGAGTAAATTTTTAAGCCATGAAACCAAAATTCGAAATAATGCAAAAATCAATATAAATACACGGATGCTCAAAAGTTAGAGGTTCATAAGATCATAATATTCAAGACGAAGTTTTTGCTAAAGTTATCAACCGATTTTCAAAGAATGCATGAATAATACAAGAAACTCCTAACTGGTCTTTGAAATAAAAGCTTTATGGAAATTCCTGTGTCCATTCCTTTGGCTTTCCTGACCCTTTTTGCATATTTTCAACTTAATATACTCCATAGTTCTTAAAAGTAGAGTATTAAAGCAAACAAAAAATTTAAATTGAAATCTAAATCAAAAGGCGAATCTAAAAATGCGATTTGCCATTTTGAACGCACGTGATTCCATGTGGCAAGAGCTCCTGTACATATATAGATTTGTATCTCGCTTAAGTATATAAGTACACATATGCAAGAAGTATATAACAAACGTGATTTGGCTGCAATTTTATTTTATTTTTTATTGCGTGCATCTAGGCGAAAGCCATTGTTATACCTTTGTTAAGCTCTGCTCGGTTTACCTGGTCTTAAGATCTTACAATTGAAATCAAATCAAAACAATAAAATGAATTTCAAATACATGGCATTTGAAATATGAATTACCAAAGGCTGCTAAGTATTAAATTGGCTTATATACTTTTCATTGAATGAATTTCATCAAATGTTGAATTTATTCCTTAAGGAAGTGTTTTTTATTCTATAAGTAAGCTGCTTAGTTAGTTGTTGGTTTCAATTAAAAACATTTAATTGATATGATTTTTGATATTTAAAATTGTAAATATGCCGTCTCAAAAGCTGTCAATTAACTTAATTGCCATTAAAATCCAAATTAATTTGGCAGCAAATGCTAGCAGAAATTGACGTTAATCTTTATTGACAACCGATTTAATTTTATTTTAATGGCTTTAATTGATTTTTGATTTTACGCAGGTTAAAAATTATCGTTAAATATCGAAGATAGATACAAAAGATAATTATTTTTAATCAGTGATGGCCAATTTCAGAAGAAGCAGCCTCTCTACATACTACTGTGTCCAAAATCTAGTATTATTTTTTTTTAAAAATCGAAAAATCTTTATTTTTTTTTCCAAATCAATTTCGTCCCCTTCAAAATAGTCCCCTCCCCATATATAATACACTTATACCACCGCATTTTCCAGTCTTCGAAGCAGGGCCGTAGCCAGGTAGGCGCGAGGGGGCGCCTACAAAGACTTTTGGACGTTTTTTTTTTAATTTTTTCAAACTTCAACTCATCTCACAGTCCTGAAATTTACATGATCCAAAATTTTAAACTCCCATTCAAGCACTTTAATAACCATAAGTTTTTACACAAAAAAGACTTCAGTTAGTAGTATATTTTTCGGGCAAGAAAGTTCCTATGTGCAAGAAAGTCATTGGTTTGAAAGATTTGTAGGTTAAAGGCTAGATGCAGACACGCAAACACTCGATGGTCTGGTAATTTTCGAGCGATCCAATCTATTCGTAAAAACTATCACGAATTGCTCACAACACTTTTCAAAATCGAAGAAGGTGAATGCAAGGGATTCACGGCAGAAAACATGGCACTGGCAACTGGACTCGCCAATTGTGTAATGGAAAAGGATTTCATTTTCTTGCTGCATTTTCTACATGAACTATACTAACCTATTAGGCGTATTGGAACCAGCGAATCAAATTCTTCAAAAACTGAATGTTGGATTCAGATATGCAATGGGCGTCGTCGAAGCTGTATCAACATTGATGAACAATTCAGTAAATTCAACAAGTCAACTGAGGAGACAATGAAGTCTTTCGGACATCAAGCAACATCTGCCAAACGGCAACATCAACGATCATCGCGTTTGAAAGATTCGATTGTCATGGAAACTATAGAGGAAGGATCACAAGCAACGTTATTGAATAGTACTTATTTGGAGGTTATAGATCATGTTTTAAATGAATTGAAAGTCCGCTTCAATGCGAATAGGGAGATTTTGACTTCAGTCTCAGCTTTAGAAGACATCAATACATTAACGTTAAATCGAGATATCCTGAAATCCCTCGAAAAATTGGTTTGACAATACCATCTAATGCTGAGTTTAATGTTGTATTAAAATTGTTAGAAAAGGAAAAAGACAAATCGGAAAACATAGACTGCAGTTTTTTGAAAATTCTCTTTCCATACAAAAATGCATTTTTTAACACATTTCGTCTGTTTGAAGCTTGCGAAACATTTGGAAGCAGTACATTAATTAATGAATGTGCTAAAATATACCTATGATACAAATGATGTTTGACAATTCTTCAAAATATCGGCGTCCCTGGAAAACTTCTCAGCGCCCCTGAGTGACGATCCTGGCTACGGCCCTACCTCGAAGCATGCCAAAAAGTCTTCTTCAGGTGTACCCTTCAGAGCGCTCGCCGATTCACATTTAATGTCTTCAATCGATTCAAAACGGTTTCTTCGGAGTGGTCTTTTGAGTTTTGGAAATAGCCAGAGCCAAATCAGGTGAATAAGGTGGTTGCGGAACGATATTGGTTGCATTTTTGGCGAAAAAGTCACGAAGAATCAGTGCTAATTTTCGAAAAAATTTAGCATTTTTGGTACCAATTTCTTGACACGTTTAAGGCCCAAAACATCTTTCAAAATGGTATTAATTGATCCTTTTGATACGTCAATTTCATCAGAAAAGTCTCTTATAGTTAATCGACGGTTTTCATGCACTAATTCTTTTACTTTTTGGATGTGAGCATCGTCAGTTGAGGTCGATTCAACGCGTTATACCAATCATGTTATATTGATTTTGGTAGAGCTCGGTCCCCGTAAGTCTTCTTCGACATTTTTAACGCTTCTGCAGCATTTATTCCATTCAGGAAACACAATTTTTGTTGTTGAATAAGTTCGGACATTGTAAGAATCGCCAAATTCACTCAAACACTAATGGACGTCACATGGAAGTCAGTAACAGTTGTACCAACTTAAAAAAAAATTGAGGGAAAATATGTACCCGCGTAATTTTAATCGAAAAATTCAACCTAGATTTTGGGCACAGTAGTATACTTCTCTCTAGACTATCAATATACAATGTCATCACCAGACTATAGGGCTAGGAAGGAGCCGATCGTAGTACGGCATTCCCCTTATTCACATTATTATTATTACCCTTTGTAAAAAAAATGTCTCCCAATCAATTATGCAATACATGCGTTAAAGAAAACTTTACCTAATTATTTATTAAACAGGCATCACGATGTCAGCTTTTAACAAGTTTATAAGCGCTGACTGTGCCGAAATATAACATTTATTTTTACAATAAACTTTTGAATATAAGAAGAATTTTAAATCTCAGCTTATCCAAAGAGGAACAAAATTTTTTTTTTAATTTGTGCCAAATCGGTATGCAAGTAAAAAAAACTTTTAGTATCCTTAGGGAATGCTATCAATATGCGCTTCAACACTCTGGTCCAGTGAAGTGCAACGTTGCGTATAAGCAACCACAAAATGATTTAGTGTGCAAAAACTTGTGCCAACAACAAAACTTTTACAACACTATAATTTCAGAAGCGCTGTATGTGAAGTTTGGTTGCCAAGACCAAATAGTCAAGAATTTTATAAAAATATGTTCAGCATGAGTATCATATAGCTGTCAGGGTATGCGCAGGAGGTTCAGGTTTCACTGGTAGAGATTTGTTTCCGTCATCGTTCAATATTGACCATTTTTGTGTTTCCGTCTAATAACAAAATGGCATTAAACGCAGATCAATCACAATCTATGCGTTGACCCACATAAAATAGATTCCATGGGGTAGTAGGGTCGGGGTATGGCCTTGCTCATAACTGACATTTGAACTTCGACACGCAATTTTGGGAGCCAAAAGTTTTTCTATTTGTTCTCCATTTCTTTTTCCGACTGTTTGAATGTAGTTTTAGTCTTGTTGGCATTGCCATGTTAGTTTTTGCACCGCCACCAGTTGAGAAATGAAGCCATGAACTTACACCCTCCGAACTGACTTTGGCTTAGTAACTTTCATTAGAGCAGGGATATCCATCCACACAGGTTTCGCTGAGATGTGTAATTAATTGCCTCAAACATTATTGCAGTTTGGCGTGGCAAAATGTTTACAAATTGTTTTTCGCCTCAGCCAATAAAATGAAAAATTAGCCGAAACATCGCACAATAGTTTCAAGGGCTGCCACTCTGCCTTAGGAGTTCTGACCAACAATTGTTATAGGCCACTTCATGACACAATTTGAGCGCAAAAATATAAACTATTTTGAGGCTTTTGGGCAGCCTGCAGTGGCCCAAACTGAAACAAACTCGAAATAACTTTGACTTATTTATTCGTTCTCAAAATATTTGCTATATACTACATACAATGCGATACTGTTGTGGCAAGGACGAGCATCAAGTTGCATGGAGCTGGCGGAATAAGCTTTGAAATAAATCTACAAGCTCTTTATGTAACCAATGTCAAATATATATTTGAAATAGGCCCAACAATTCTGCAGATATATAAATAACAAAACATTTTCAATGCAAGTCTGCAATCTGGTTATGTAATAAAGAGAGCTGGAGAAAGGTTGAGGAACATTTTTCAAGCGAAATTGTTCATTGTATTGGAAAATCATCAGAAATCAGCTTAGTTTTCCGGTATATTTGTAAAATGAGCAATTTGATATGCAGTGTATGTTATCAATTGTAAGGTTCCTGGAATCCTTGCGTCATTATCATGCGTTTCAAATCCAAAACTGAGCGCCTGTTACTGACAATCTACTACATATACAATATAGTAATCGGAATTGTCTTGGGCATAAATTGTTTTTTAAATTTCCAGCTCGTTTGTATTTAAAGTGTTTTAGAGATTTATACAGCTTCATTTTAATAAAACGCGGATGGGCAGCCAAAGTTCTTTATAAATAGCCAGGCTTTGAATTGTTAACAAAGCATTTTAGTGGCTAACTATATTCCTCGTTTTTATTTTTATCAAAGCTGCCATATGGTTTCGAAATCCAAAAAAAAACAAAATTGTGGGTCACTTTTATGGTCTACAATGAATCTACGAGGTGTGTTCAAAAGTAAGGTGACTTTGTATTTTTAAGAAAAAAATATTTATTAGTCATTGTGGTGTTGTTTTTGGCCAAAAAATCTCTCACAAGCAAAGATAAGTGAGCAGGGGCATTATCGTGATGCAAAAGCCATGAATTGTTTTTCCACAATTCTGGACGTTTTCTTCGTATTGCTTCTCGCAAACGGCGCATAACTTCCAGATAATACAGTACGACCATATGGTAATAGCTCCTGATGCACCACGCCATGGTAATCGAAGAAAACAGTGAGCAAAACTTTGACATTTGATCGAACTTGGCGTGCTTTTTTCGGTCTTGGCTCTTCTGGCCGCTTCCATTGGGACGATTGGGCTTTGGTTTCGATATCATAACCATATACCCATGATTCATCACCAGTTATGACCCTTTTGAGCAAATCTGGGTCGACGTTGACGTCATTCAACAGCTCTTGAGCGATGCTCATGCGACGGTTCTTTTGGTCAAAATTTAGCAATTTCGGAACAAACTTCGCTAGCACACGTCTTATGCCCAAAACGTTGGAAAAATTTCACGGCACGAGCCAAGCGATATACCGACATCCTCAGCAACTTCTCTGATAGTGATTCGACGATTTTCCAAAACAATTTTCTTCACTGCTTGAACGTTTTCATCAGTTGTTGACGTGCTGGGGCATCCAGAGTGAGGCTCGTCGTTGGCATCTTCCCGGCCATCTTGGAAGAGTTTTTTTTACTCAGAACAGTTTCACTGTCAACATTTCAAGTGTTACGGAACACTTAATTTTATTTTTTACACAAAATTTGATGCAAATCCGTTGATCCATATTTTTCGATGGCAAAAAATCGCCGAGCACGCAAAAGACTTTACGCCTCTCACAACCAAACAAAAAATACCATTCACTCGAAATTTGGTACAGATGTTCGGGAAGAGTGTACCAACACAAAAAAAAAATCGATATTCGAAAATACGTTGCCCGCGAAATTTGAAAAGTCACCTTACTTTTTGAACACACCTCGTATATTAAAACAAAATAAACTTTTTGCTAAGGTCTGGCAAGTATGAAGCACTTTGGACCTTGTGCTATTTTCGATTATCTTTAAAAACAATTTAATTTGCCAAAATTAAATAAAATCCTTAAAAAATGATACAAGTTTACAAATATAATCAAATTTCGTATTTAATATTTAGCAAAGTTTTAAAGTTAAAACTAAAAATTTTGTAAATTAATTTGTAAATTAAAAAAAAAATTTCTTTCAAGGTTCGTAAAATTTTATCGATTTCGAAAAAAATTAATGATTGCTTATCAACATCAAAGAAAAAATGTGCAAATAGCAGGAAAGTGTCAATTTGTTTAAAAACCAAAAGTTTAAGATGTTTGTTTTAAAAGGTATCGTTGTATTGACATTGGAAAGATTTAAATACTTCTCAAGCTCTGAGCCAAGTCAATCAAAATCGGTTGACTATATCAGATAAAATATGGTATATTGCTCAAAAACTTCTAAATATGCATACATATATATTAACATTTTCACCAAATTTGGCTACGTTATTTTCAGAGACAAATGAACCAAAACGAATTTGGCACAAAATATTATATTCTGTACAAAAAGTACTTTTTTTTTTTAATTTCGAAGTATCTTTTTTTCGAAATATCTCAAAAACAAATTTTTTGACTTTACTAAGGTTATAACTAAAACTTTTTGAGGATATCAAAAATTCTTTAAATTTGTAAACTATTGCAGTTTGTATTCTCTAAAAGGAATATAAATATTTTGACACAGCAGGATGGCCTCCTTTTTTTTGCTTATCATTAAGTATATTATTTATTATTATAAACATAAATAAGTAATGATTTTAGCATTTACTTTGAAGTGTTTATATGTAATGCATAATTTATTTATCCCGTTAGTGGGATATTCCCTGACTACCTTATCATTGCAATTTTAGTTTTTAAATCATAAGCAGTATACAAGCAGTTTGGAGAAATAATAGTTTTTAGTTAAATCGAAAGATAACTAGAAATCGATATGTACAATATCTGCTAAACGATTGCAAAGAGCAGGAATCGAGTCAAAAAAAAGTCGATGAGGTTTTGTTTATTAGGATAAGGATCACTTATCAAATTAGCTAACTCGCTCTTGCAGGTTGACTTCTTTTTGGCAATAACTTTTTGTATTTACTTTTAAGACACAAAAGCAGTCCACATAGCTCTATCAAGTTCGAGGTTAAATTATTTAACAGCAAAACTGATGAGCGAAACACAAGATATCGAAATATAGCAAGATATTGGCCGGAAAAGGTGTGACTCTTATGATCTTCGAAATGTAGGTTTTCATACGGGCGACAAGACTTCTAGAGGAAACGACGCTACCAAGCATTTTGGTGTAATACTATTATAGTTTGGGATATTTGGGACTATTTGCTATAAAATAACATTTTTGACGTCATTTTAGACTTTCATCAGATTCGGCACACATTAACGGAACTCATCGGTATAAATATCGTTTTGCACCAGACAAAAAAATTCCAATTGGAAAGCTTTCGAAAAGAATTGCTTGATATTACACTGCCGGGTACCGCCTCGACCTTATTACATATTTTAACATAATTTATACTTAAAATCTACCCACAAGATCTAGAGCATCATATCGTCTTTGTCATCTATGTATGTTCATTTATGTTTCATAAAAGACCTACTGTTAATTTAATATCACATTTATAAAGTTTTTCAATTAAAAATTTAAAACTAGGGAACATTTTCAAAATCAAAAAAAAAAGTAAAAAGATATTGAAACACAAAGTACTTAGGGAGTCGGTTAGTTTTCTCAGTTAAGCATATTAAAAGTGCATCCCGCCAAATATTTTTTATTTCTTTAATAATTCAAGAGATACATATATGTAGGATTGATTTTATTTTTAGTATATTCAAAAGAGTCTTATAGCAAGTGCAACTTAGATTAACAACTTTAAACGACTTCATAACTTCATCCTCTGCTGCTCTGACTACCGATTTCACGACTGAGTCTTTTGACTGCTGCCAACTCGACTCCGTGCTGCCAACTCCTGCTAACCGTCTTTACACATATGGAAATTTATTTTCCGTAATTATTAGTAAAAAAAAAAAAATAGCCTATTTTTTACTCATAGAGCCATTATTTTAAAATACAAACTAATTGCTAACTAACTGTATTTAAAAAATATTTTATAGCTTAATAATTTTTTAAATTAAAGTACGTTTCCGGAAACTGGTCAGACGAGAAGACTCTCGCCAAAGAGGATTCGCCTCGCCTTTAATTCAAATTAAATACACTTATCTCACTATTAGTGTAAAATAATTACTCGGATTAATTAATTATATTTTAATATACCGGTGCTCATTACTAAGAATGCAATAAGCGAAATGAGTTTTTGTACGCTTGTCCATCAACTAATATTACTCAGAATTATCAGTCAATCTGAGAAGCTCAAAAAGCCAATAAGTCACAGGGATTACTTCTTGGCTGGAATGAGAAAGAAGCCTTTTTGTTTGATGGAAATCCGCTTTTTCCTTATTTCGTAATTTCGTTGTCAGTGAATAATTTTTGCGCAATTTAGTAAGATAGATTAAAAAGAAAACTTTGTGTTCATTAAAGTAACTTCTCAATAAGCTAACACATTAAAGATATGCTGTTTAAGCGATAATATGTTTTGGTCTTCAGCAAATAATTCAGGGATTAATTCAAAAAAGTTTTGCAACTTTTTTTTTTTAAATGAAACTGCAGCAAATGAAACAGTCAACTCTATTATTCCGTTGCACATAATTTAAAAGTGGGAATAAATATTTCCTAGAAATTCAGAGTTTTCGTCAAAATTAAATTAGAAGAACTATTATTAAAGTTACTGCGGGCTTTTTTTATGCAGAGGCAGACTTTAAGAAGCAGCATATGCTGCCTTAGACCATAATGCAACAATGCGCAGCATGTTAAATATAGGGTGTTTTTTATGTGTTGATTTCCAGGTATTCAATGGTCTCTGGTTTATCGATGCGTTGTCACACCAAAGTTAACAAAAAGCAACTATCAGCTGTTAAATGGTTTGTCAGATAAAGCAGTGTTGCAAATTCAAAGTTGTAACCTCAAAAAAAAACACGCTGTACTACTCATATCGGTATACATACAAGTAAATACTAATTTGTTTAAATAAAGAAAATAAAAAAACCAAGTTAGAAATGTGTCAGGAGCAGAACAAAACATCGTAAACTTTGCTGCTTTGTTTGTTAAGGCTTGTTAAGAGGCGTATGGCATAATTATGAAAATCTTATTAGGCAGTAATAATGTGTCTGCTGAATGAAGCTTAGAAGTTAGGCAGTCATAAGATACTTTTTTTTTTGTTTTTGAGCAATACGGAAAATTAATTGTCAGACTGTCGCGCAGACTGATGCGGTTTTTCACACGCCGCTAACTCGCAACATGAATGTTGCATTCAAATGTTAAGATTAATCACTGTCAAATAAAACACAAGCCCGTAAATAGGTACATATATAAATATATATATATGTATTCATACATATATGCAAATTGAGTATTAAAAGATACTTAAAAGCTAAGACATAGTCCAAGGCGCTGTTTATTGCGCAATACTTACCGATTTACTTCTCGACTTTGCCGTTTCATGAATTCCAATTGCAATTGAGATTTAGATTGAAATTGAGTTTAAGTTTGCGTTTGTTTTTGAAGTGTTGAACAAGCCAACTTGCAAATTTTCACGAATCCACTGCAGCACTAAAACAACAACAACTTTGTGATTTGCACTTCGATTAAGAGTTCGATTTGCAATTTGGAAAACTCTATGGAAAAATTTCACTTAACGTTGCACTTGACAACAAGTTTCCACAGCAAATAAAATGTTGTAGGTTTGGTTTTGGATTTGGTTTTGGTTTGCAGTAATTGCGTTTTAATTAGTTGACAAATTAGCGTTTAACCTTTTTATACAACAGCATTTGGATGCAGTTAGCGACAGTTTGAGAGCAACTGTAACAACAATTGGCAGCACTGGCATAGATCGCATTCACATTCAGCAGAATTGTGCTGCACGCAGCTGCTTAATGATTTCTGCTGTAAGTGTGCCTATGTAAAGTAAACTTAAAAAAAAAAACACTTTATTTTTTAAGTCTTTTCCGCGCGTTTGTAATATCATTAAAATTATTTTTTAAATGTCACACAGTAAAAAAAATTATCATCTTAATTCATTTTAAAAATAATTACTTTAATTTAAAAACTAGAGAAATTATTTAATTGCATAATCGATTCAATTGCAAGTGTAACCACATAGTAGAAAATCTAGAATCAATTCTATACTTTGCACAATGACTTCTAAAAAAAAAAGACAGCCAAGAAAAATTAAATTAAATCGATTTGATTGGCTTTTATATTACATTTCGTTTGCGCTTTAAAGCACAAAAAATCGTTCCATATAAACCAAATTTATAAAAATGTTTATAATTTGTATTATAACTATAAGGCTACAGAGCTTTAAGATATTATTTATATAACATTTCTAAGTCTTAAATTTGATCCCACTTATTAATTTAAATTTATTAAAAATTTTAAAAATTTACAACAATTTTGATCAAATGCTTAGCTTTAGCGTATATTAGAATATTCAAAAATATTTTCAAAAACTTATGTTACGCCTTGGCTAACATTTTTTTAAAAATTCAAGTTTAAACTTTTTTTCTATCACTTTTACTTTGTCGTTATTGTTATAGCGTATTGTCGGCAAATTTAATGTCAAGGAGTGTCACCAATTGACACACGTAAACAGTGCTGCCAATTAAAATGTTAATATCAGCTGTGCGGCTGCACTTGCACTTTCAATGCAGCCCTGCTTTAAAGCAAGTGCTTTAAGCACAGTTCTTTCCGCTGAGCACGATCATTTTTTTAAGGTGCACGCACATTGGACACGCACTTGCACTAGAGCCACCTTAACTGAGCGCAATGCGGTGTCTGGTTAATAAATCTTGTTTGGCTCAGTCGTCGTACGGCCTTCTGTCCTTCTGGTTTTACGTTTTACGGGGCTTACATTTTAGTAACTTGGCGGCACGTCTTGGCTTAATTTGAGTTGCTTAGTTGGCATTGCCCTAAGTTGAATTGGAGCCACGTCTTGGCTCAAAACTGCACTTTTTGTTTGCTTTATTTATTTTTATTTTTTGTTCACAATAGACCACGTGTGCACTAACACATACATATATAGTGTGTACCGTTAAGTAGCTGCAATATCGCGTTATTTACGACGTTTGTATTTTTCTGAACTCAAGCGACGCAGCGCTTTACGTGTCTTGTTCATTCACAATTTCGCATTGAACTAAATTCTGTGGCATCGTTGTGCGGATTTTCCTGTTTGGGCTGCTGCCGCTGCCGCTGCCTCTGTTGTTTTTGTTGGTGTTGATGGTGCTGCTTCTGATGTTGCCAAGCGTCGTGGCAGAGTCTCGTGTCTAGTCGTTGTCGTCGTCGTCGTCGGCGTCGTTGGCGTCGGCGTCAACGTCGTCGTCATCGTCTTATGCCGTTGTTTTGTAGCACTTCAGAAAGCTTAGCCGGCGCCTCAAACAGCTGTTTTTTGTTTATGTTGCTTAACTTGTTTCTTTTCATTCATTCACATGTTGCTGGCCCCGCAACATTTCGCACAGTTACAGTCCTTGCCATTTAAATAGCCTCCTTATAACTTTTTGTATACTATAAGCTTTTTATTGGAAAAATATCCTGGTGTAACTGATTTACCACAACTAGTTGGAAAAAAAAAGTAAAAGTTCTGCTTACAAGATATTTCCAAAATAATGTTTTGGGCTATTAAACGTTAGTACAATACTTAAAGTAAGCCATCATTGAATTTGGCTTATTGTTGTTAAATTTATTTTTAAATCGTGATTTTTTTTTCAAAACATAATTTTACGTGAATGCTAATAAGAGTTCGGATTCTTATTACCATTTCTACTTAATTATAATACTATGTATACGACTTCAACAAATTTACAATGATAGGATTATAAAATACAAGATTGTGGAAAAAAATTCAAAAACCAACTGAGCAGTATTTCTCAAAATTGTATTTTGAAATGAGCTATATGTTTCTATCAAACTTCTTGCCAATTAGTTACAAGCAATTAAATTTATTGAGTGCGCTATTCAAGTGACAAGTATTGTATATTAACTTGAACATGTATCTGCAGCGCTTTTTGAGTGTTGAGCATATATTTGTATTAGACATAATTTAATTAAGTCTTATCGAGTGCTTAATTGTATGTGCTTGTTTTAGCTGACCATTAATCATAGGCTGACATTTGTTTTCATATTGTTTTACATGACAAATTATTGGGCTTTAATTGATTGGCTTGATTCACGCAACATTTACTATTAGCAACATGTTGCTAAAGTGCAAAAGCTCACATAAATGACGCTAAACATTTTTTGGACAGCTTTCTTATCAGCTGGATTGTAAAACACCGGCACAATTTGGTAAATCAAAGAAATTAGCAGTGAGACTGATTTTTTAGTACCTATTTCGAATTTGAATCTTATTTAAAGGTTTTATTAATGATATAAGAAGCCGGGAAATATGTCTATAAATGACATATGTATTTTCGGGACTATTGCTATTATTGTTTACATATAGACCGTAAAAATATAAACTTTTGATACGCTTTATTTAATTGCATAAAGGCAAAAAATTATGAGGGACTTTTTTCACTTTTTAATCAAAACGTAGAAACCTTTACAAAATATGTTTACGATGTCATTCTAAACAAAAAAATAAAAGGCGAATTAGATCCTTTGAGAGCCACGTGCTTTTGACAATATTTGGTGCAATGCTTGAAACATCTTTTCTTATAAACAAACAAATTATGCTTTTAAAACGCAAAATAACATCTTCGAATTCAATTTTTTTTTGTTCAAATCGAACGTTTACCTGAAAAATATTTTTTTCTGATCCTTTTCAGTAAAACTTAACGAAAGATATTTGGTTCGCAAATTAGAGCAAAAAAAAACCTATTGTTATTCGCATATGAAATAATATTTTATTTTCAAAATTTACCAATAAATCGATATTGGGCTTAGTTTTCTTTGGAAAACTCTCTCTGCGTGAACTCTGTCTTCAAAAAATATCTTATCTAGATATCTTTAAACCAGTCTTTTTGATAAATATAATATAATATCTTTACTGGTCATACAACATCGACCACTACAACATCCCGACTATACTGTTCTTGAACCTCTACAGGTTTTACCAGTTTTTTATCCATATACCGATTTCAGTGTCTTCAAACTGTTTTTATTAAGGCCACTACATTTTTGGATATTACAATCGAAGTTCCCAGCCGATTAAAAATTATTTTTTTTTGAATGGGGAAATGTGGGATAAATAGTGAAAAAGAGTTGCGTAGAACTGAGGGTGACATCATAAAAATGTAAAAAGAATTTATATATGACTCAGAAGTCTACATAACGATTTTGGAAACAGTCTCTTATTTAAAATATTTAACAATAGGTTGTATGTAATATTTCGATCTGAATAAATTTTTTAGCCACAAATAAGAAAATCTCCAAAATTCTGCTGGGCATTCAAAAAACTGTATGAAAGCTTGTTTTTAACGTTTTAACACAATTGTTTTTTTTTTGTGCAAAATCTTAATATAAAGTTTCTAAAAACACAAAGTAGAGCGTATAATAAAAATATATTTTAACAATTATTTAAGTATTTAGTAGTAAATGCAAGGAGAAATAGGAAATGAAAGGAAGTGTTTCTGCTGTAATGTGTCTTGCGAAAGTCAAGTCGATGGTTGTTTCTTTTAACGTTGTTGACTTAGAAACGTTTGATACGCAATCAAGATTAAACGTATATTTCATGAAATTAAGAAACGACTTGTCAGACTTTACGTTTTTGTTAAAATCACCACACAGAAGAATCGGTATGCCAGAATCATCTTGCACGAACGGTGGCACGTACTGGCTGTTGTGAACGTACGGACCGAGTCCTTGCCATAGTAACATTCCAATGTCCTGCATACTAGCTCCCGGATGAATATATACAGCACCGAGTATAAACTTGAAGCTAGTATTACCGGTGAAGCAAGTAACTTCAGTCATGCACATGTCACCCTTGGTTTTAATGACACGAGTTGCGTCTGTAATCGCAACTTGGACCACTTCCGCCGTAGATGTCGATGATAATTTACGATAGATCGCCGCTCCACCAGCCGCGTTGGTATTTGAGTTGCTTCGATTATTTTCCCTGGATACGCACTCATAATCCTTGATTGGAATTGGTTCACAAGTGTCGCGCATCCACGTTTCAGTCAATACTAAATAGTCGGATCGTGGTATCACTGTATCTGTTTCAATGTCCGCAGCATGGGCACTTATACTTTGGCAGTTGATGTTCGTTATAATAAGTTGTCCAGCGTCGGTTGCGTCGTCACAGAATTTTACGGCTTGTTTGGTAGTTGTGTCTAGAGTGTGTCCACGAAGTCGCATGTATTCATTGCGAATATCTCGAGTAGTCTGTGAGTCGTTTCCATCTCGGCCATGTTTGAAAACCAATGGAGAGTCCTTTTCTGTTATGATGTACAATCCATCGATACTTGCGACGCGGCTCATGGCTACATATACCAATTGCTGTGGTTGCTTTGAGGAGTACTTGTAAAAAAGGTATAAACGAATGGTTTGACAGAAGAAAGGCCGAACTATGCTTGTTAGTAGAGATGCCAAAACTATCGATAGACTATCGATAGTATCGATAGTATGGGATAGTATAATCGTTACGATTATTTATCGTTAGATTTTTTCAATGGTGCCTCCCATACAAACCTAATTTAAGACGTTGTCACGTCAAAAAAACGGTTTCTCCCAGAAAACATTTTTTGATGAAGTCAGCCGAAATCTGCTTTCTGTTTTTTTCAAAGAATCGCGCGGATTTTAGAATTAGATCGTGTGTTTTCAAACAAAAGTTTACCTATTTTCTTACTCATTTATAACTTTCATGATGTAGCCTTATAAATAAGAAAGTGGCGTCTTTCTTTCAAAAACGAATCCTAATAAAAACAGAAACTTATTTTGTTTCCAATAAGAACACGGTAGTATCTGGTTCTTTTAAACATATTTATGAAATTTCTTATACTCTAACTGACGGTTTGTTTAAAATAATCTACACAACTTAATTTATTTCATTATCAGACATAACCTTTTCGTCAAAAAAATATAGTTTTGATTGTTGCGGCAAAACAGAACAGCCATTTTAAATTTTTCCATCAAAAAAAAAGGGCAGCACTGTTTTAGCGGCGCCCTTTGATACAAATTTATTATATGAAGATGTTTTTGCACTTCTGTCGAATCAACTCCTTTAAAAAACGCAGATCTCAATAAGAACCTGTTGATTTGTTACACTTTGCCAGTGCTTACTGTACGAACTTGAAAAGCATTTATAGCATTTGTAGCTTTTGTTTAAAAATAAATTTTCCATTTATTTTTTTGTTTTTTCTCAATATTTATGACTTTAATTGATTTGAATGAAGTCTTGCAGCAATTTTGTGCTGACCTAAATACCGACGCATTGTCATAGTGTCAGAAATCATTAAATAAAAAAATTAAACAAGTGCATTCAACGCCAAGGGGTGGGTGCTGCAGGGAATGATTTATATATGCATAAAATACATAATTAAAGTTCATCAAAATAATTGACAACTGGCAATATTTTTTTGACGCCCACAGCTGCATATTTATATGGAACAAAAGCCATTTAAAAAAATATCTGAACGCAACTCAATTCGTACATAGTTTGTATACATATCACACATCGCGGGGGGTTTGTCAGATCAAATAAATAAGTAAAATTTATTGGATCTCAAGGAAGGCAATTTATTGCATTTATTACGCACATTTAGTCACATAAAGCATGACCGACCCGCAGAGGAATGAGACAATTCGAAACGATGTTTTATTTTGTTTTTTTTTTCATGTTTAGCCATCAAACGAAATACGTTTTCAAAATAAACATCGTATAAATTAAATAAATAAATAAATATGCATGTAAATGTCTGGTGAGTTTATATTTTGGCTCTCTGGCCAACTTTTGGACTTAATATTATATATTTTTAATGAGCTTTTCCGACCCGCTGTGCGGTGGACGTTTAAGCATTTATTTTATGTGTATCTTTCAGATACTTAGCTACTTTTCATTGGCAACGCGTGTGCCCAGAAAATAAACTTTAAGTCGCTTAAGCTTAAAACTTGGAACTTGTCAAAATTTTTCTCATAAGAATTCCACATTAATTTGTTGCTAATGACACATTCATTTGATTTATATGTCGCATACAGTGGGTCAAAATTTATGAACAACGTGAAAACAAAACATTTCCCTCGATTTCTACATACTCTTTATTTGGTACATAAGCTAAGATACACGATAGTCATAATTCGTCTAATGATTACGATTTAATTTTTTTAACTGCTCACAAAATTAATTTTTTTAAATTAATTAAATGAAACTGGTTGGGATTAATTGTGTTTTCTGTTTGTTAAGCGTACATGACTGTGTAGATCGATTTTTATTTTTTTTATCTGGTACTGGATTACGAACGCAGTTTATGATTAATATCCCCCGTTCCTGTCGCCGTCTAGTACAACTTGTGCCATGTAAATAGTTAAAAGCCCATAACCATAATAACTATCATAGCTTCTAGTTAAAATTGAGTTTTATCTAAAAACGTTTTGAATTTTCTTGAATGTAAATCTGAGGTCAAAAAATCACCAGCAAATCACAATTCTAAGATAATGTCCAAAATACTTAGCCCATCCATTTCAAATCGACCGGTCGATGCGGGACATGATTTTAGATTTATGTGTAATTTTAATATGTTATGTTGTTTAGTGGACAATTTAATGAGACACCTATTTTTTTTTCTTTAGGCCCAGAAAAATTAAAATTTCATTTAGATGGAAATATGTATTAATACCATGGAGGCGAAGACCTTAGTTTTTTTATTTCATCATTTAAAAAAGCTTTTATGGATTGAGGAAATAAAAATCGAATCAATTTTATGTCATTTGTCCGTCGTGATATAACGAAAATCCGTTTTAAGTGCCGTTCAGTGTGGAAGGATATATCGGGTTTTTCAATAGGGACGCTACAAAGGTAGACCGATAGGGACAGCAATTGACGCCGCTCTCTTGATATTTCTCTTCAGTAAAGTTTGCCATTTCTTCATGGAAAGATATACGATCCAACAACGAGCCGGAGTCAGTGCCCTGAACTTTAAGAGCGCTACGTCTAATTTATGGTCATCATAATTGTCCTGCCAGATCAACAATTGCGCGTCTAGTGGAAAAATTAGAATCCCGAGGCACAGTACAAAATGTTTCCGTGCCAGCGAGCCATGCAAAAGAAATCGAGTTCCATACATAATAGCATGAAATGTACTTTCACAGGAAGAAAGAATTTCAAGAATTTCAATGATATCCAAAACCGTTTTTGTTTTATTTAAAAAAACTTTTATAGCGCTCTTATTGACCGTTACTTGCATATGTCCTGGTTAATAGACCGAAAATCTCAATCAAGCCTGGAAATCCAGATTCACCTTCATAAAACTATACAGACATATGCTATATAACTGCATAATATTGCTGCCGCTAGCGCATCGTCTTTCTAAAGGGTTGGGCATCTCTGTGACGTCGTTGTAGCGAATTTTACGAAAAGATCTGGCCTACATCCTTACAAGATCAAATTGACGCAAACACTGAAGCCGCTTGACCACCAGAAGCGTCGTATGTTCGTGAATTGGGCTGAGCAACAACTTGAAAATTATCCGGATTTTCATCGAAAAATCATCTTCAGCGATGAGGCTCATTTCTGGCTGAATGGCTTCGTCAATAAGCAAAATATGCGTTATTGGTCAGGCAGCAATCCACACGTACCCCATGAGTCACTATTGCATCCAGAAAAAATTACGGTTTGGTGCGGTTTACGGGCTGGCGGCGTCATTGGGCCGTACTTCTACCGTGATGATCAAGACCGGCACGTTACTGTGAATGGGAATCGCTACCGCTCTATGATAACCGAATATTTTTGTCCCGAATTGGATGATATGGACTTGGACAATATGTTCAACAGGACGGCGCCACAAGCCACTCAGCGAATGTCACAATCGATTTCATTCATCCGTTCACCAACTAGAATCAGAACAGCACTCTTCGAAGAAAATATCGCTGTTTTAGAGGCCAGTGTAGAGGGAAATCCCTATTTATCCAAATTATGGCTTACAAGCCTTTTGCAACAAGTGCTTGCGACAAATTCTACATATATGGGGGCCCAACCATATTAGTAATGTGTATGCGATGGATTGGGCATATCCTTCGGCGACCCAACGAAGCACTTTGTTGGGACCCTCAGGGGAGAGATCGTCGCGTTGGTGCGCCAGCAAAAACATGAAGAAGATCTATTGATCATGAACTAAAAGCCGCCAGCTACTCGAGGAATGATATCTGCCGTGAATCCCGTAATAGAGTTCGCTACAAGAGGATGGTCGAGGCTCTATGCTACACTGGGAGTCGAGGATGACTGAAGAAGAAGTAAAATGTTGGGAAACATGTTGATCGATGCATTGCAATGATTAACAAATATTTGTTTCCAAATTTACATTATTATATGACAGGATGGCGCTACGTGGTATACTATGAGCGCTTCGTTACTTGCAGTCGTGAATAAAATATGATAAAATATGAATGCTAAGAAATTATCTTTCTAATAGCACCATATTTGGCATCATTGCATTAATTTGTCTGTGTCTTATTTAAATTTGAAATCCGGACGCGCTTAAAAAACACCCTTTACTGTAAATAAATACTTTAACCTTAATTTCCACTACAAAATTGTCTAAAATTTACGATTATTGATAAAAATTTCGATTTACATCAAGAAGGAATATGCATGAATAACATTTTTTCGCCAAAAAAGGTACAGTGTATTGTCCTTTTCATAAATTTAAATTTGAGGGCCGCCATAGCACATTTATTATTATAAGATGGGGATTTCAAAGGATATAGCAAACATTGATTTCCTACAAATTGCACTTCTGATTCCATATTGAGCATTATAGAGTATAAAAACGCAATCATTTATTTTTTGTGTAACCAAAACAAATAGCTTTACAAATACTCTTCAACAGCATCGTTTTACTGTTTGACATTCCAATAAATTAATTGCTTAAAGCAATAAATCGCATGCATTTTAAAAACATTTATTTAATAAATTAAAAAAATAAATAGCTCATTAAAAAGTTTGGTAAAGTTGGAAACAACTAGTTTAAATGAAAGTTAAATTAACTGAATGAAAAACACTCAAAGTTGCCATGGAAATGTCATTATTGTCATAGTCAGTCACTCTTCCACATGCTTAGTGGCTGATTTTCATGGAAATGCAACTGACATTTAAACAAATAAGAGCCACAAGCTACGTTATGGCCATGTTGTTGCCGACTAAAGTTGACATCATGGCAATACATAATAAACCAAAGTGCAGACAAATTCATATCAGGGCCCACAATCACACACATACGCACACACCTAGCCATATGGATGAACACAATTGCAGTCGATGAAGGCCAGGATACGGCAGGACAGAGCAGTCCAGCACAGTTCTGTGCACAGCATCCATGCTGTGTCATAGAAAAATCATAAGTTATCAAAATGTGGAAAGTTGTTGGCATTTTATGACTCGTTTATATTTATACCAAAGTCGCACAGTTACATATAAGCGTACTTGTGTAAAGGGTGCTTTTTTTGAAAGTTGTCACTTAACAAATTTGTTGCAACGGATGCTACGCAAACAGAGACTAATGCTAGATCAAACGTCAATAATCATTACAGGGACTTACGTTTTATTTTACAGTGAGCATAATCTATGAAGGATTGTGTGCTCTATTTTGCGATGGGGTCAATGTTATTGCCAATTATTTCGTATCCCAATTAGATGGAGTGTTGACGGATTTCACTAGTCAAATAATTATCAAGAACTTGCGATGAAACTGTAGCTGATACCAACACATTTAAGCTTGTATTCATAGTTCTTAAACTTATGAGGAAAAAAACACCCTTTATAAGTATCTATAACACATACTTGTGTGGTTGTGCTCATCTAATGCAACAGCTTGTCAACTAAATTATATAGTTGATAATGCGCACTGAAGTTGGCATGCAATACACGTCGTATGAGCAATTTGCATAATGAGCATAAAAAATGTACAAAATGGCGGCGCATGTGCCTGCTCTTTTTTCAAGTATCATTTGTTTTAAAGCACTTCCAGGCATCTTTTATTGCCGAAATCAAACACATCCAGCAGATGTACTTTGATTTCTTTAGCTGAAGTCCTCCAATTCACTTGTAACTTTAATGTCTGCGTATTTTGGGGTCATCTTTACAATTGCTGGAGGAACGACTAGACTGCAATATGTTTATGATTGCGGTTAGGGCTTAGAGTCAACTTGCCAAAGTTTTCCATATTTGCCAAAAATAAAATAATTCATCACAAAAGACATTAAAAATTCAAATTGTGTGCAGATGTGCGCACACACAAACACACACAGAAGGCCAAGTTCAAAGGTAAACAATCTAGTAAATGTTTGCAGTTTAACTTAGATAAGAAACAGAGCATAAGAAGTCAAGTCAGTTCGCAACCTACTCCCAAGTAAATATCAACTTTAAACAGCACAATCAGCTGCAACAACAGACGCAGAGCTCATTTACATTTTTATTCTAGAAAATATTTCCTTAAAATGTATTCAACCACATCGAAAAGAGCTTGAGGTCGAGAATGGAAACATTGAACCTGTGTAAAAGTCATCGGCAATGTTAGAGAGAAAACTTCCCGAACAAAAGCGTTGCTTAACTTGAGCGTTTTTAAAGAACATCTACAGAATTGAGTTGCATTTTGCTTGAACACTTCATTGTCCATAAATTATTATCAAATATAGTTAATTAGTTTTTTTTTTCGAAAAGGGTTCCTCACAATGAGTTGGGACTCTGCGACCAAAAGGTCTTTTGTACCCTTAAATTAAAGCAAAAGACTTATCGCTTACCGCATGAATAGCAGTAGGTCTTTTGTTGGGATTGACCTAAGATGGAAGGCACAAATCCTTTCCTTTCCCATGTAACAGGCTCTGTCCCATACCAGCGCTGGGCAGTCACAGAGAATATGTCTGGTGGTTTCATCATCTTCTAGACAGAGTCTGCACTCTGAAGAGTCCGATAGGCCAATTTTCTGTAGATGGTATCTAACAGTGTGGTGGCCAGATATGTATGCTACCAGATCTGCCAAGACCTTTTGTTTTGATCGTATCCAAAGGTTTGACATGCACTTATGCTTGAGGAAGTCCCGGAAAGGAGAACCATTATCCCCTATTTTCTCCTGCAGCCCATTTGTTTATCATGGTTTTGATTGTGAACCAATCAATCCCACAAAACGGCGCAGGAGATGTAGTCAGGATGGAGGCATCGTGCCATACTAGATCGTCAGCGATCGTGTTGCCATCGACCGACTTTGTTTCGGGCGGACAGGGTTTGGAGTTATGGCACTCTTTAACCATCCTGGAGGAGATGCTCCAGGATGATAATGCCCTAATAGCAGCTTAGCTATCTGAATAAATGCAGAAGTTTGCTCCCCTAGTTTCCTTGAGAAGGATACTAAGGGCGCAGATCTCTTTGGCATAAATCTCCGCTTGGAAGACGTTGTGCCAGATGTCTATTGCGGTAGAGATTCTGGTATTGGGTCCAACACCTACACCTTGTAATTAGTTAATTATTTAAATTTTTGTTCGTAGCTCCAATACTTAGTACCCTCACAACATTACAACTAACACCTGATAACTGCGATTGCTTATAAATTAATTTTTGCTTAAATTTTCTATTGGGCAGTTTCAAATAAGCTTTCCGATCTTAATTTTGACCAACTAAAGTGCGTAAAGAGTCCATATGCACTTGGATCCCTTTTTATGTGAATAAGTTGATTGATACACAAAATCAATTTTTACCGTTTCCCCTTTGGCTTAATCCGACAACATAGAATCAATATTTTAAATAACAGGGCTTAGTTCTAATCTTAGTTCTTAATCGGACAGCGTATATGTGGGGAATATGGCGAGTGGGGTAGGACTTCCCATATGAGCGTTCCCAAGTAGGTTTTAACAGGCTTCGCAACGTAATGTCACAACAGCTCATAAGAAATTACACCGACCAGGTTCCCCGAAATCCGCAGCATAACCTTTGCAGCGTTCATATTCGACCGAGCTGACGGCGTGGAAGCATATCCGCTCATGCTCCAAGATTTTTTCCTCTTTGGGTTGCTGCTATGAATCCATTTTTCATCATCCGTCACGATGCGATGAAGTAAACTCTTCTGAAGCAGTTGTTGACAGGTGCAAAAACTAAAGCCTCCAGCAATATTCATTTGAGAAAGAAGTTACAATGCTCTTGTGAATAAATTAATCGAGCTTATTGGGAAAGACCATTTTCCTATTATTCCTCTGATAAAGCGAAATTTTCATGAAACAAGTTCCAAACAAAAACCGAGGAACACTTTAGAGTAGTTTCGAAGTACCTAAGTGAAAACAAAACAAATTTCTTAACATACCAACATAAAAGCAGCGCCCGAGGGCTATACTCAAGCGCATCGTACCCGATGTAACCCCTGCCAAAATAAAATTGGCGCTAAAGGTAAAAGGTTTCAGCGCTCAATCGGTCATAAGCATGCTAAACATAAACAAGAAGCCACAACCTCTATTCAAGATCGAGCTTCAGCAAATAAATGAATCTGGTATACTTGTGACAATTTCTGCTCCATCGAAGAATCACTGTAGAACAGCCGTATAAACACAATGGTCCAATGAAATGTACAAACTGCAAAGAATCATATTGTCATATTGCATGCATCGGCCTGTATGAGTAGGTTGTGGAGAGCTTCACGACTCTATCAATTGCCGTGCAAGCAGAACAAACCCCAATGCAAAAAAGTGCGAAAACAATCAATGGCTTCCCTCCAAATATGTCAGTGGAGTCCAAACGGCTTTTCTAGGTGTAAATTTGAACTAGCTGAATTCCTGTACAACATCTCACTAAAAACTACAATTTTAAATTGCAAGGCTACCGACATGCCCCTTCTTCAACTTATTTAGCTGCTGGAGACTACAACGACAAACAGAATGCACTAGACCACTTTCCAATTCAATGGAAATGTGGAGAGATAATAAAAAAAACGCCAAACAAACCTTAAAATGGGCTCTCGTTATAACGTCCTATTAGCCTATTGCCAACACTTAGCAGCAATAACTTATTCAGAGATGGAGCTTCTCAACAACTGTAATCACAACCTAATCTAAATGAAGCCTGGTTTCCACATTAGAAAATAAAAGTAAACGCCCTAAAATCTGCTCAAATATAATTTGTATTAAGAAAAAGCGACTGCCTAGAAGTATCTCTTGATGGATGCAGTTCCACAAAGCAACTGTGTATCTTGGATTACATCTCGATTGTAGACTCACGTATGTCCTGGTTAATAGACCAAAAATCTCAATCAAGCCTGGAAATCCAGATTCGCCTCTATAAAACCATCCAAACGTATGCTATAAAACTGCGAAGAGCTGCTACTAACTCAAATATCGAAATTTTTCAGCGGTACGATTGTTGTATAAGACTGTGTGTCAAATCTTTTTATTTATACGATAAACAAATTGTACAACCAGTCCAGGTACTGTTAAATCCACTTATCGAAATGTGTATCGATAATAGAGAAATGCCTGTGTATAGAAGAAGCAAAACTTAAAAAAAAAATTGTTAATCTAGTTAGTCGTACAACCTTTCCAAAGCTGTCAAAACGAAAACCTTTTATTACAACTCAGACGTATTACAGTACATAATAAATTTTCATAGTCTATAGTTCAAGTTATAAAGCGCTTATTCCGCGCAAAATATTCTTTTTTTATAATTGGCTTAAATACTCGTGCGAACAGTTACATGCCAAAAGTTTTGTGTTTTTATAACTTTTATTTATTTAACTACGAAATCACACGAAATGATGCGAGCCAAATTCCGTAAAGGTATTGAAGAGGTGTACGGGAGTAAGCTAGATCCTATACATCCGGTAAAACATCAAGCCATTACGATTGGAACAACCAAGACTTCTACCTTGCGTGCTGAACGTGCCATAAATGGACCTGCAACTAAGCGCGGCCCACGCACCCAGCGCAGCTTCCTAACAGCCCAGGACTACTACATTACCTCCAATGTGCCGGTGACGACCACCGATCTACGTAGTACCCACATGCCCAAACCACAGACTGCCACAACTGGTACTGGCCCTGGTAACACAACAAACGTCTATGGTGCCGCCACGCGTCGTGGTGGAGGCGGACTTCCCACTGCTCACAAGACCAGCGCTCGTCAGCCACCAGTTCATGCGCGTTCGCTGTATACGCGCCTTGATGACAATAATGCTGCATTCAACAAGCAGAAGATTGTGAATCCACAGGTGCACAATGACAATCACAGCCCCAATCAAATGGTTTGTCAAGGGCATGCACATGGTCAGCACACGCATGGCAAACGATTGACACATCGCGTGGTCTACGCGAATCCCAACTTAGGCAACACCACAGCCAGTGACTATTCGGAAAAGGAACCGGCACGGCCACCAAGTGCCTCATCTCTTGAACGTCGCTCTCGTATACAGCCACAACCGACGCAGCATCAGTTGCACCAGCAGCAGCAGCAGTTGCACTATGACCCAGCACAACATAAACAACACAAGCATGTCCATAAACATCATCACCACCATGAGCATCCGCTGAATGTTGACCATGCCGATAAGCTGGAACACAATAAGGATGCAGAAACTGAAGAGTTTTTTCAGCTTGTTCGCCGTACTGTGCAAACAGCTATAGGGGTAAGTGATCCATAATCACATCCAACTTAATCTAATGTGGGTTTTATGTCATAGACACTGTGTCCTAATTCGTTTAGTCCGCTGTAAAAAATAGTAGGGGGCACAGTGATTGTAGTCTGGTCTAGTCTCACCAGTACATGGACTCCCAATAGTAACAGATGAACTGCATCTATTCTAAGTCCACGATGTCTATGAACACAGAATTATTTTCCAAAAGCAACACTTGGTTCACTGGACATAAACAGAGATAGTGTGTCTAATTATGTTATGAATTTTTGGTATGGTGGCCGGTGTTGAACAAAAATATTACGGGGCCCGCAGAACGACCCTTCCAGACATCTATTGCCGATAGAGCTATATAATAAGCAGATAGCAGGGAAAACGGCCTTAAGGCTAGGAGAATCTTCGAATATAGCCATTAGCTCTAGAGGATACTCCACTATTTAGAATCACTGACTTCAATAAAGTTATGTGTATATGTACTCTTAGACTAACTCAACGATCGGAACCGTTGGGCATTAATTAATCCTTTCGTTTGCCAGATCATTGTTGTGTTTTCCAAGCAGAAGTCATGACTATGCTAGAAAGTATTAGTATAATTCAGATCAGATAGATTCAGATAGATTCAGATCTGTTGTAACAGTCAAGCTGCATTAAAATTAAATTACAATCAGTAAGGCTCACATCAGAAACAGTGAGGGATTGTTATGCAAAATCCTTAGGTACTTTGGATACCTTGGTACCGAGATATCTTTGGTAATTGCGGGGCAGATGAGTTAGCTAGGCAGGGCACAGCATTGTCACTTCAGCCTAACAAAGCTATGGTACCAATACCGACAGTGATGTGCAAATTATTAACAGATAGGAGTATCCTTAATTAAGCGAACCATAAATGAAAGAAAACTGGAACCTGTCTCTAATAATTAAACTTGGCCGCAATGGAGCTCAAGTAGAATCAAGCTATTTTTAAAACTAAACAGGCTTGATATAACGATAGGGGATCTTACTGGACATTGTCTTATTGGTAGGCAACTAATTGATAAGGAGTGCCTGAAGAAAAGGAAATAGTGGAGCATATCCTGTGTGTTTGCATGGCTCTATGCAGGTAGAGGCTGAATACACTTGGATCTGAACTTACCTTACCAAATGTATATTTGATTTTGAAATTCTTCTTGACGTTATGATCTTCACATCATACAAATTCCAAATGTTCTACGCTGTTTTATTAACAAGTAAGCTGGAGCTGCTAGCATTGTTACAAAACGTTGTGTAATCCTAATAAACAAACAATATCTTCATATCCATAGAATTAGCACACTTCGGCTGCTGGTCCATAAACCAATGTATTTTCGGGTGTTGTACAGGCACACCATTTGCTATGCCTTGTGGGAACCTCACAAATAAAGTTTGCAAAATCCTTATCACTTTCCACATCGCAAAGCGAAAAATTGGCTGAATTTATGGAACGTAAATCTACGCAGTTTTGATTGCCGCCTACATTATCGGGTTCACCCTTGCCAAATAGGTTTAGGTCAGTTAATTGACCATTACTTTGCCAGTAGATTTTTCGGTTTTCAGCCAGGCAGTTTGATGAAGTCCAAAAAATACATCCCCGTGCGAATATATTCCAGCCTTTTGAGATCATTTATCAATGTTAGTTCTTCGGGATGCTCTAAGGTCAATGAATTTTTACCATATTAGCGACAAATCATAACTGCCTTGAATAGTTTACCATCAAATTATTATCTCCTAAATAGCTGTTTGGATTTTTTGTATGCAGCTTACCCTATAGTTGCTTTCGTTCGTAATCCAATAACATTTTTTGCCACGTTTTATAAATCCTTTTGGGCACTTTAAAATAATATATATTAAATAAAGATATTTGCGTTAATAGATTATCTTACCGGATGCTACAGCATCTATAACTAAAATGCTGGCCACGATTAAAAAAAAAAAACAAAACGCATTGTGACAGAACTTGATCGCAATTATTTAAGAAATGTGTTTAAATCTAAAAGTTTTCTTCGTTTTATATAAGAGATAAACTTCTTGGTACCTTATCTTATGTTTTAATTTTAATTTTTTACTTGGTGTTTTCTTGAACGCTTAATATTATTAAAACTGTCGTTTATCTAGGTGTGTTGGAAGACAAACACTTCTTGCTACCTACCTATCAACACAGACCTTATTTTATTTTGGCCATTTTGGGTCTTCTAGCCCACCACCAAACAAAAAAACAATTCTAACCATCACAACGCTGATCCCTCTCACTTGCTGATCCTTTAATCCCAGCTTCATCAGAACCACCCATAACCTATAGCTATATTCTAAAAATAAGGAGCTGCTGAGATTTTTTACTAACTTTCACGGTAGATAATCAAAAAACAATTCATGCTTGCCAAGATTCCTCGTTTTTCTGAGCTTAATTACTAAAATATGAATTTTGTTGACTTGGCATACCCTCTTATTTTTTAGACCTCTTTGTATGATGTACTCAACCGAAACTTCAACGATTTGGACACTAAGATGGAACGCTTTACGAATTTAATTCAGCTGACTAACGAAAATTTAGGTAAAATTAACGAGGATATTACCAACAGTAAGTTTTAAGCTCTCTCTATCTATTAAGTTTACTCGATTCATGAAATTACTTACAGAGGTGATTCACTATGGTGAAGAAAATTCACGTCACTTTCGCTATCTATGCATGAAGTCTGAATACGATAAGATGTTCTATCAGCATCACACCATGATAAATAGCGGCGAATCGCAAGGTAGTCCTCCAGCTAGTAAGATGGACCCTAAATCGAGCAACTTCAGCAACATTAGTGGCCAAGGTTCTGAACATAAAGTGAAATACGCTCCGAAAATGATGAAAAATAAAATGCTTAACGACCTTCGAAAGAAGGCCAATCCCAATCACAACAAAGAAGGCGTCCCAATGCAGAGTCCTTGTGTATGTCACAGCACTTCCAACGCCAAGCACCCGAAAACAGAACCGCATGATTTATACTCACAGCCGAGCGTTGGTGGCAACAAATCCTCGGAGTTGGGCTTGCGTGAAGTGCTGGGTCATTTACAACGCTTCTGCGATCCAAATGCAGATCAATCCAAATTAAATCCTAAAGAGATGATGACCAATTTAGAGAACATGATGACTGCAGTTGGCACAGCAAAAAGCTCTGCCACTGTACAATCCAACGCTTCTCTTCCCTCAGAAGGCTGCACCAGTGCTCGCAAATTTGCTAAGGCTCACCAAGATTTTGAGTCTTCAGTCGATACCGCTGATGGGGAGGAGGGAGACACAGAGACGGAAGCTTTTCAATATAGTTCGGATGGTATGACATCACAAAGTGATGATAGCGATGGATATTCAGCAGGTGCCATGACCGCACGCTTGCCCACCCAGAGCTCGCATCGTTCCAATGTTGGTGCTGGAGATTGTTAACTTAATTCGAACTATTCAAAACCAGAGTTCCTGAGTGCAATAATCAATATTATTTTTATATATTCGTATTCTAATCTAAATTCAAAAAGTTTTAGGATACGCAAATCCTAAGCAGTATATTTCAAACCCAATATCTCGCAAAGTTTTTATTCGTCTAAGGCACAAAAATTGATTTTACGTATATAAAATAAATTAACTCAGGAACAAAAGACAAAATAAATAAATCAAAAAGAAAATATTCAAATTTAAATTGAAACTGAAATAGTATTAGTAATGGCGGTACCCTGACTTAATCCTTACGGTATGAAAACAAAACATTTTTCAAAAACACTTACGAGTTTTACACATTATAAATAACTAAATCAGTTTCAGTATAAAATCCTAATTCCTCTTGCTGCCGTTATTAAGAAATCTTTTATGTCCTTCACTATGTATGTATCATTTATCTTCTCGTCAATCAGAGGCTATCCTCGTTAATATAACAAGATTAAAAAAAATGTTTCTCGTTTTTATTGAAAACTAATTTTTTTGTGTTTTTTGTCAAAAATAGACTGGGTCGTTGTGCAAGAAAGCAATAGGGTAAGCGTGAGCACCCATTACTTGTCATACTCCGTCAATAAACAGCGTTATAACTATGTTTCATTTAGTGATTTTGAAATAAAACTGACGCATTTAAAAAAAAAGGTCTCGTCCATTTTTCTAAATAAAGTGTATTTAAGAAACAATCTCAATATCTTAACTCAACAATTGGGCTGTTCCTGCATTAGCCTATGAGTTTTTGCAAATTTTTTCACTTCCTCAACTCAACAGTAAGCGTAAATACCAAAATATATTTTTTCGCGAAAATTGTCACTAAGTGCCGATGTGACTGTATCAGATTTGTCACATATTCAAATCTATTCAGAACCACAACTAAAAGAACCAGTTCACAGCCTATACACAATAGTTTACCCGTTTTTTGAACCAGATTCCACTCAGATTGTAATAACAAGCACCTTAAACATATCATAACAATCGCTTTAGAGGTATTTACAACGACAAGCGCTTCACAAAGGCGTACAAAAATAAAAAAGATGGTGCTTATTGAAGTCGAGCACGGACGACTTTGGGATACCCTGTAGTACCACATTGCAATCAAATACCATATATTGCTGAAGAACTCCAGAAGATATTTCATTGCTTTGGTTCCGATAGCTTTATTAACAAAAAAAAGTCGAATTTTGCACCAAACACAGTTTGTTTACCAATTGGTCTTTTGGGGGCTATATGGTATAGTCAACTGATTTTGAGCAAATTTGGTACAGTGCTGAGTGAACTCTAAAAAAACTTCCAAGTGAAAAATTTGATTACAATATTATATAGTAAACCGAATTGTTAAAATTTTATAAATGTTGGATTATAACCCTTAGAATCATGGGTTGATTGCCAATAATAAATAAAAAAACCAAGTTGTGTCCTAAAAACTTTTTTCGATCTATCGGTCCCACGCCAGCTATATGATATTGTCAACTAATGTTGATGAACTTTGATACAGTGCTGGGGAACTCTTAAAAGTACTAACTATCAAATGTGGCGCCGGTTTTTAACCGATCGGTCATATGAAAGCTATGCGATATAGCTAACCGGTATTGAAAAAATTCGTACAGCGTTGAGGAACCAATTAGCCATCTAAAACTTTATGGTTTTTAGAGGTCATTTGAAACACCTTTATGGGAGATATATAATATAACCCCGATATCATAAAAATAAAATAAGCTTGTCTCCTATAGTTTGGTTGCTGTGGCTCTTACTATCTCTGAGATCTAGGCGTTCATACGGAGGGATCGACTTCTCC
The DNA here is from genome assembly GCA_037043745.1 of Chymomyza amoena. Classification (NCBI taxonomy): domain Eukaryota; kingdom Metazoa; phylum Arthropoda; class Insecta; order Diptera; family Drosophilidae; genus Chymomyza; species Chymomyza amoena. The sequence continues at coordinate 107,787 of JBAMAX010002425.1, forward strand.
AGCCACACTGATAATACTTTAGGTAAGTTTAGGCAATCTTCGACGACTCCTGTTACATACATTTTCGGCTGGCACAAACGTAATATACCCTTTGTACCAACCATACAGTACGGAGCATACAAAAATATTTGAGTTTATTTTAAAGCATTATGAGTACATGGTTCTCAAAAGAATATGACACAAAAACTTGGCCTATACAACAATACATGCTACTTGAGCAGTGACGATAAAAATGTAAATTGCAATTGAGCGTTGAGTGAAAGAGCAACCCCTAGGGTCTTACCCCTAACCCTTACCCCTAGGCGACTATTGCATTTTTTAAGGGCTTCCACTGGCCAGCAATGAACAACAACACGACAGTTGAGACGCGAACGTGGACTCGGACGTATCCAAGACAATTAGTCGACCAATGTGCGCGGGTGGGTTTCCAAGCGGATCTATTTGTGGCTCTACTATGTATAGCATGTGCGTGTCATTCTAAAATGCAATTTATTTGAAAATTAAAATTCACTTCACTTGTCAAATGTTGAGTATCGAAAAACAAATTGAGAATTTTACAACACCGCAACGAAATGCCAAAAATTTACCAAAAATTGTCAACATCATCTCTTTGGCAACAGTAATTGGAATAGACTGCAGCTTCGAATCCCAACAAGTTTGCCTGGCTTTGCACTTCAGTGCACCAGTCAACCCATGGGTGATTCCATCACATTTTGACTGCAACTAAATTAAACTTATGCAATTCAGTGGACTAGTTACAAGTCCCTAATAGTGGCACTACGGCCAGGCCATCCGCCGGATGACATTAATTAAAAGTGTTATGTAACCAAAGCTTAAGCATTTAACAAAAAAAAACGCAAATACCCGGAACACTTGAATTCCATGTTTCCACTCTGCCATTTTGTTTTAGTTTCTTTCCAATTGTCAAGGATATTTTAACTTTGCATGTTTTCAAATATTTGTTGTGTACTCATGTTGCTATGACAGACTTGAGTGTCTTTCAGAAAGTGCTCAACATAATTAAATACTTTAGGGTTTTTCTATTGTATAGGCTCAACTGGGCTTTAGCTTTTGTTGTGTTTAGTGTAAAAACGATAAATCTTATCTATGATAGTGTAAATTTAATTATACTTCAAGTACAGCTTCTGTATAATAAATCGTTAAAAAGGAAGCTTGCGTTTTATATTTAATATATATATATACGAAAATGTTTCAATATTTTTATATGTTTCCAAACATTTTCTTAACAATATTTTGGAAACTATCTCGGATCAATCGTCTTCAAAAAAATGTTGTTATTGCCTCAAATGTTTCTGACTTAAAGCAAAATGCATTCTTTTAAGCGACCGGTGGATCTAATTCCCTGGAATATTTCAATCTTGGAAAATATAAAAGTTATTGGCAAACATCAGATACTTTTGGAAAACTTCAGTATTTATCGTTCGCGAATTATAAAAGTACAAATTTAAAGCTACAAAGGAGCAGAATAATTGAATAAAACCTATGAAAATTCAAATGTTTTACACTTTAATTTATTTAAGACAACCAGACTTAAGATTAAAGTTCGAGTCGTACAAGAAACGGAATAAAATAAAAATTGGCTAGAACGTTTTGAAAAGTTATTTTTTCCAATTCAAATAGACATTTCAAACTTAAATTGAACCATGGCTTGATTTTGGTCACAATTTCCCGAAATAAATCCAAATTTCGCATTTACCTTGATAAATATAGCTACGTAATCTTAATTTCTGTAAATATTACTTTAGAAATTAAAAGTAAAATAAGGGCTAAAAACTTTTTGGTTTAACGACTTTCGGAAATTGAAATTTGTATCACAAAATTGAATTTTAAAAAATTAATCCAAGACAAAACTAACAGTTTTCTGAATTTATTAAATGTCTAATACCATTTTTTCAAAAGTTGTACCAAAATTTTTAATTTGGATTGGTGACTTTTTTTATATCTGCTTGGAAAGCTAAAACTGTTTACGGCTATAACTCGAAAACCATTCAATATTTTGGGTAGTGGATCTTTTTGGCATATCTGGAGCTCATATCTACCTTAATTTGAAATATGATCCAATTCCAATTAATTCTTTTTTTATTTTGGTTTAAAATATTTTTTTTATTTTATTATTTTGTCCAATTTTGGTCTAGATTGTCTATATCTATAATGAGGAGGCTCCTTAGAAAAAATGTTTAATTCTTAGAAACATGTGTGCCCTTTTTATCACTCAATAAAATTATTATGGAAATGACAGATTTGATTTTTAAAAAATTAGTTTGTTTTTATACCCTGTACCGTATGGTACTAAGGGTATATTAAGTTTGTGCAAGCCGAAAATGTATGTAACATATAGAAGGAGACGTCGGAGACACCCCAAAGTTACCTAAAATATGATCAGGGTGAATAGAGAAGTCGATATACCCATGTCCGTCTGTCCGTCTGTCCGTCTGTCCGTCCGTCCGTCTGTCCGTCCGTCCGTCCGTGTGAACGCCTAGATCTCAGAGATGGTAAGAGCTAGAGTTACCAAACTTTCACATTAGATCCCATATTATTCCATAGGAGGCAAGTTTATTTTATTTTTTTGATATCGGGGATAAATTATATAGCTCCCATGGGGGTGTTTGAGACGACCTCGAAAAAAAAAAGCGTTTTAGATGAATAATTCGTTTGTTTATGAAGATATCGTAACGAAATTTGGCAATCGAAAGTTTTTTATAGTTCTCAATCACTGTACCAAATTTGATCAAAATCGGTTGACTATATCATATAGCTCCCATAGGACCGATCGGCCAAAATAACTTTTTTAAAGAAAAATTGGCTATATTTCGTTTTTTAATAAAGATATCCTAACCAGATTTGGCGTTTGGAAATTTTTTAGACCACTTAAGCAATGTGCCAAATTTGAACAAAATCGGTGGACTATATCATATAGCTCCCATAGGTCCGATCTTCCAAAACATCGATTTTTTAACAAAATTTGTTGTGTTTCGTTTGTTTGTTAAGATATTGGGACCAAATTTGCCATTCGTGAGTATTTTATAGTTCCTAAGCACTGTACCAAATTTAATCCAAATCGTTTGACTAGATCATATAGCTCCCATAGGACCAATCGGTCCAAAAACACGTTTTTTATACAAAATTCGATGTGTTTTGTTTGTTTGTAAAGATATTTGAAATAACTTTGGCGTTCATATCTTTTTTAAGGTATTTAAGCACCGTGTCAAATTTTATTGAAATCGGTTGACTATATCATATAGCTCCCATAGGAACGATCGGTCAAAAAAAAATTTTTGCTTAAAATTCTTCTGTTTTTGGTTTTTTGTGAAGAAATCGGACTTTATTACAAGCTAGTGGTACAGGGTATCCTAAAGTCGTCCGCGCCCGACTTTACGTCCGCCATTTTTTGTATTATATTTTAGGACAAAATAAAACTTTAAACGATAGCTTCCTTCAATTTCCTCCGACCCGCAGGATCTCTTGTAGCCCTAGAGTTCCCTAACTAGCTGTATATCAGCGACATATTTAATTATTTGTGATTAGTCAAGTCTGGTAATGTCAAATATTGATAATCTATGCCCGCCGAGGAAGGATGTCCGTCTTTTGGCCGGGACGTCACACTCTGCAAGCATATATAGAGAGGTTTCCTTCTCAATCTTTCATCTGCAAAGTCCCTTTAATAACCCAGTTGGGATATTTTCTTAGCCCTATTATATGTTATAGAAGCCAAGAAGTGGATTGTCTTGCCGTAATTGATCTTCTTTTAGCAGTGGTGTGTCTGCCAATACCGCAATGAGGTTTTCGCCCTACTAGTGGCTTTGCAGCACCATTCCGGAAATATTCTTGTATCCCGGGATCTAAGGGAGACTGTTCAATTTACATAGATGGTTTGAGTTTCGCTCTAGTTTCTCGAACCAACTTTGAGTAAATTTTTCAATCACCTCACAGTATGACAATATCTCTGATTATTTTTTATCCAGGTTAACTTCCACACATCGATCTATGGCACATACTTCTGCTTCAAATATGCTGGTGTATACACCCAGAGTGATTGTCGGGTTCTTCCCTAGTTCATACATAACTTAATTTTTCATGAAATTTATACGCGAATCGTTGCCGTTTTTATACACCCCCTCATTCCACCCTCGCTACGCCCCTGTTCATAGCTATTGCATGTTTCCGAAAGATAGGTGTTCGTAGGCACAAACGGGCATATTGCAATCCATTAATTCATCAATGACCATCAATGAGTAGGATTCAAAATACCCGATGCAAAAATTTATGTTCTACCTCAAAGGAACCTTACAAAAATAAAAGAACTGGTTATTTATCAGAACTCTTGCTGCACCTTCAATCCTCAACGTTACTTTTCTTGGGAAAAGTGAGTGAAGGGTATCCTACTGTTGGTCACCGCCCCAACCATTTCTTCTGCTTTACCTTGTAAACACAAAGCAGGCGCAACAATATTGAGCCCATAAGGTTAAGCTACGTATGCGTATAAGAATGTTTTAGTCACCCTCGAGTATGAAATCGAAACCCTTTAACGTTTTCTATCAATCAGCCGGCTAATTGTAATGACCAATACTTATTTGAACTGCACTGCCCCACAAGCCAAAACAAGTCAAATAACTTCGGCCAGCACAGCCCTCTGATATGTTTAATATTTATTTATTAATATGATGATTACGAGTGAAAACTCAAGCTAAGGTACAACAATTGAGTGAAATGCTCATTGAGTGCATTACCATAACAACCGTACCTCAACGCTCTTAGCCAAGTTAGTCAAAACAAAAACTAAAAACAAAAACAGGTGCAAACTGTGCCCACATATGTAGTGGTGTATTACAATTGGGGGTGGGTTGGTCGCAGTCAAAGCAAAACTTAAAAATAAAAGAATAAACGAAAATAAAAAAAAACCAATACAACATAATTTCATTGTGTTGTTAACAATTTGTCTGGGCCATGCCAAATGCAGCCAAAAGCGGCGGCCTCAGTTCGAGAACTGCACCCGTCAAAGCTGCGCCGCGCCTGAAGCGCAGCTTTTTGTGGCAATTATTGTTGTTGTTGTTTGATGTGACCATTGTGGGTTTTTTTTTTTCTCGTTTTTCGTAGAGTTAAATTAAAAATATAAAAATAAATACTAGCTGGTTGGGTGGGCTTACACTAACGTGGGCAAACATTTAATTGACCCTAAACTCACTGAAGCGTTCAATTTGTGTTTTCGAGTTTGACAAATTATTACCATAGTCATCTAGTATAGAGTGCTACTCTACGCAGCCAAACCAAGTGCTTTGGGTGTTTCGGCCAAGTTCTAAAGAATAAATTTACAATTTTCTGCTAAAATGTGAACATTATTATTGATTCTTTGTGTGTATTTAATGCATTGATTTCAATATATCCATTTTTGCCATTGTGGCGGGTCATGATCTTGAAAAGATTTTCCTGTAAGGACAACAAAACCAAACCAAACCGCAAAGTCATTACGTTTTTAATATTGGTCGCTGACGCGTAACAATTTCCGTAGACCAACCAACAAAAAAAAATAAATCTATTGATTTTTAGGCCTAAGACGCTCAACTTTTGTGCCACATTCAATGCGGTTAAAATGAAAACGTAATGAAAATAAAAATATGTAACAAAAAATAAATATTTTCCACATTACTGTGCAAAAAAAAAAAGCAAGCGGAAATCTATGCCAAGAAAAAATGTGCCACGTAAAAAGCTAAAGTTTATACGAACGTATCTGGTATACGATAGTGAGTCCATTTTTAATGCGATTAAAGTGCAACACACTCGGCGGCAAAGGCAAAGAAAAATTGCATGCCACAAATAAAAAAAAAATAAAGAAAATAAAATATAAAAGAAACTCAGTAAATCTAAATGCAGAAAGCAAAGTGTTTAAAATAAAATAAAAAAATGGTTTACTGGGACAAACTTTAAAGAGCTAAACGGACAGAAAAGCCGGCAAAAAAGAATTCTGTGATATTGCATATAACGTTAACGTTCGGTAAAAAAATAAAATATAAAAATACATAATGAAATGAAATCAAACGTTTTTAAGAACGTTTCGATCGAAAATGAATGTGCAATATAGAGGAATTTCCCTCTTTTAAGAAAGTACAAGTACACTGCTTATTCGGATATAAGTCTTTATATGTAAATCTATATATCTAAAAGAAACTTTTGTTTTTCGTGTTACGTATGTTCTCATGAAAGCGTCAATTTCAAATCTTTTTTTGCGTGTGTTAAATGTTGTCAATACGGAGGTTTTAAGACTATTGCGATGTGTTTGAGTGTATTGGTTCGTGAGGTATACGCATTTTTGTGAATATCGTGAACATAGCATAGTAGAAAATTGCTCAACACCGGTTATTGGACATTACGTGCAGACAGAAGCGTAGTCGGAAAGGGGTTGAAATGTAGTATCTTTGGAAGAATACTTAAGTACGTCCATACGGCTTTTTAGTGAATCATGAAAGTCGACTAATCCAAAAATCTTATGATTGTCTAGATAAGCTAACTAGGGAATCTTACGATGTTTATGCACTATGAGAGTATTCTAAAAGTTTGGGCAGGACAATGTCTGCCGGGCTCACACCTACTCACATAGAGAATTTCTATACAGCGAATAAATTTTATAGCACTAACTTGAAAGCCCAATAGTTTGAGCTCTTTGAATAACAAATTATTTTGAATAATTATAATTATAATAATTATATAAGATTATAATCTTAGTTTACACGAAAAATGAGCCTTCGTAAAAAAAACATTTTAGGGTAATTTTGTGTCGTATCTTCAAATTGCCCTAAACTGGTATCTAAGTGAAAGGCTTAGCATCAACACCCAAAAAGCTGTGATTGTTCCCTTCACGAAGAGATACAATATGCAGCTTCAAAACCTTTCTATAAACAACACTGAGGTGGAGTATTCAGACCAGGTCAAATATCTAGGTGTGGTCCTAGACAAAAGACTCAACTGGAACGCCCACTTAGAAAAAAGTGCTCTCCAAAGCTACTCCAGCCATGTGGGCCTGTAGAAAATTCTTTGGCTGCACATGGTGCTTCAGCCCTCATATTATAGAATGGATATACCGTATGATGGTACAGCCTATCGTCACATATGCAGCCCTTTTGTGGTGGCCCAAGATGCAGCAAACTGTGGCCATCAATAAATGCAGCAAGCTTTAAAGACTAGTATGCATATCTCTCTCGGGAGCGATGCGTATCTGTCCGAAAGCTGTCATGGAGTCAGTCCTTGGACTCACCCACTGCATATTTTCATCAAAAAGCCAGCCATACAGAGTCTACTACGTATCCAGATTACATCTCGACTCTTAGCAAGTGACACTGGTCATGCGCACTTACATATTCCCTTCCTGACGTATCGATCTGCTCTAGATCAGATCTTATGATCACGGAACTCTTCCACAACAAGAAATACAGATCTCTTCTCCCATCTGGTCCAGCGTCTTTCAAGCGGAGATTCATGCCATAGAGATCTGCGTCCTTAGTATCCTTCTCAAGGGAACTAGGGGCAAACATATACATTTTTTCAGATAGCCAAGCTGCTATTAGGGCATTGTCTTCCTGGAGCATCTCCTGCTGGATTAATTAATGCTCCTGGTAGCTTACCTATCTGGCCACCACACTGTTAGATACCATCTACAGAAAATTGGCCTATCGGACTCTTCACAGTGCAGACTCTGTCTAGAAGATGATAAAACCACCAAACATATTCTCTGTGACTGCCCAGCGCTGGTATGGGACATATCAATACCAACAAAAGACCTTCTGCTATTCATGAGGAAAACGGAAAGTCTTTTGTTTTAACCTTAGGGTATGGTACAAAAGACCATTGGTCGCAGTGCCCCACATCTCTGGGAGGTACCCTTTTAGGAAAAAAAAAATGTACAAAGTTGACCAGTTTCCAATAACCAATATTCCACTAATCGTTTCAAAAATGTTTTTCAATATTCGTTTATTTTTCGTATAGTTTAAAATACATTCCTGTACCTAATCGGCTATATTCATATTTGCGCGGTATAAAGAAGGAAAAAAAAGTGTTTAAAAAATAACATTTTATATACTTTTTTAGAATTGTACTGCGGAAATGAGTAAAACATATTGACGATACATTTTGCTGTAAACTAGTGTTATAAAAAATCGCTGGGCGAACTATTTGGTAGCCTTTTCGGCTATCTTTATACCTATGCCCTAAAAACGTGGCTTTGACGGATCGGTCGAAATCTGGTATTTCATTTTCGATGTATATTTCTGATATCTTGTTATTTTATTTTTTGGAATTCAATATTGCAAACTGGATTTGAAATTTATATAGTTTCTCCTAAAATAGTGCAAATTAACAAATCAAATGCTGCGAGTTACTCATAATTGTAAACAGGACTAAGAACCAAGACTGCAAACTTTTTCTATTGGTAATCAAAAACAGAGCATAATGACCCACTTACAGAAATCGACAATCCAGTCGGGTAAGACTTTATTCCTTTCGAAAAGTATTGGAAATGTATTCAATTGAAATTCTTTACAGCACTTTTATGCCTGTTCATCTGCATTTTCTTTGCCGCTCAGTGCTATTGTGCGGACTCCACTTTACCAACGAAAAGATCATTGCCTCTACGCATAACCAAGCCACAGCCCACAATCCAACAATTGTCAATTAGTACGACACAAATGGCACCCTCTTCAACTATAGCTGCGAGCAGCGTTGCAGCAAGCACTGACGACGTCGCTTCCAGCACCATAGAACCATCACCACTAATATCCTCAACGACCACGGAGAGCAGCGCCAGCTACACCGATAGTAGCAGCCGGAAACCTCAAATATGCTACGCCACTTCCGATAGAGAGACGTCATTGCAGTTCATTGACGGTGAGGTCATGCTGAGCGTTTTGACCAACGATCCAGCCTCTGCATTGTTTGTGATCAATCGAGCAAACCAGGCAAATATAATATCCGCAGATTTTAATATTGGTAAGCTTGGGAGTGACAACCAAAGATTAAATTTTGATTAATGTTGAATATATTTTACAGGCCTACGAGCTATTGACATAGACAACAGCAACCAGACCCTGGCCGAGATTGTACTTGAGCAGGAGGTGCGTTACTTGCAGCAGTGTGAACGGCATGCTTTGGGAATATTTGTTGATTATGATCTATACAAACAATTGGAGCAGTTAATTAAAGATTTGGAATTCAATATATGGCCCATACCAGCCACACGTGCACAGCTGTTTCCCAAAGCGGCGCATTTGTTGCATCAGATGCCTTGGGGGGAGAAGGTTGCATCCGTTGAGATAGTCACCGAAGGTGAGGATATTTACAATGAATTTATGGAGGCAGTGCGGCAGGAGCACATGTGCCTAATGCATTTCAAGAGTGATGAAAATATATACATACTCTTTGGCAACAAAATGGCCAACCATTTTCAAGAGAACGGCACGCTCTTTGCCGTGCCCACGGAGCGCACAGAACGTGACTTCATAGCGGGTAAGTGTAGCATGTTCCCATTAAAGTTCCCGTTTTATCATCACTTTAAACAGAACTACCCAACAAATCGTATATACTCATGGAAAATGAGATTGAACTGCGCACCACAGATCTGGATAACATGCCCACGGTGCTGGACGAGGTTCTTATTGGCAAAAGTGTTCTGCCATCGCGCATTCTGGCACTTGCCGCACCGCTTGTGGATCTGTTGAATTGGTTACGCGGCTCACTAGCCAAACATTGCCAACGTGAAAACGATCTTTACATGCTGGAAAGCTGTTTCAAGTTTCTCAACTTTGTCGAAGATTGGCGCACCTCGGAGCATCGTCAGTTATACGCCAACGATGAGTTGCTCGCACTGCTGCGCATGCGCAAATTGCGTCACGAAATGAATTTTCAAATGTATCAGAAACGGGTGGAACTACTGGATGTCATTACGGGTGAAACGCGCATGGATTTGCGTGAAATAGCCTCGCAGAATTTTATCTCGAATGTGACTACCTATTATCACTACAATCGCGATAATCATACGAGTCTGGAGCTGAAGACCAAGTTCGGTCAGGTCTTTAATTGCCAGTACAGCACTGGCGACAAGCGACGTTATCCCTTTCTCTTTGACGGTGAATCTGTCATGTTTTGGCGCATCAAAATGGAGACCTGGGTGGCAACGGGCATGACTGCGGCCATTTTGGGCATCATTGCCACGCTGGCCATTTTGGTGTTCATTGTGGTGCGCATTTCTCTAGGCGATGTTTTTGAGGGCAATCCGGTAACCTCAATACTGCTACTGCTCTCACTAATATTGGTGTTTTGTTCCTTTGTACCCTTTTCCATGGAGTACGTCAGCGATCAACGTAACTCCCATGTAACACTCAACGATGTCCAGATACTAAATACGCTCTGCGCCGTGCGCGTTTTCATCATGACCTTGGTCTATTGCTTTGTGTTCTCATTACTACTTAGCCGTGCTATCATGCTGGCCTCCATTGGCTCCGAGGGTGGCTTTCTGTCCCATGTCAACGGCTACGTCCAGGCAGTTATCTGCAGCTTCAGCGTATTCGTGCAGCTTGGCATGTCCATACAGCTGCTGGTGGTTATGCATGTAGCCGCGGATAGCGTGTCCTGCGAGAATATTTACTATGGTCACTGGCTCTGGGGTCTGCTGGCCTATGACTTTATATTACTGTGCTGCGTGGTCAGCCTGGTGCCGTTTATATATCGCTCCCAGCGTAATTATCGTGAGGGCATACTTATTGTAATTGGCGCTATTTTAATATTCATAATTTGGGCGGCTTGGATTGCGCTCTCGCTATTTGGCGATGAGTGGCGTGATGCGGCCATACCACTGGGTCTACAAGCCACCGGCTGGGCTGTGCTGGTGGGGATTTTGATACCACGCACTTTTCTGATTGTGCGTGGTATTGAACGCTCGGATATTGCACAGGCGCTGCCTTCGCTTACATCGCTTGCATTTGCGCAGAACAATCAATACTCCTCGGAACAGGTAAGTTTTTATTTAAACTTTTAAATGCAACTTTTTTCATATATCTGTAACTGCAGAGTGTCTATGAGTGTGTCAATCCTGCCATGCGTCACTGCTCGCAGGACGAAATGCATCAATCGCCTAGCGAAATTCCTACTTTGCCCCTGCGTGGTGGAGGTCCACGACGCCAACAGTTCTTTGCCAATTTGCGTCAGGCCAATGCGAATATCAATCCACAGCGTCCACCACCACGTCCCCATCAGAGCCCATCACGTTCATCGGTATCGTCGTTGCCACCTTCGCCGGATAGTAACAAAATAACACGTTTTTGAAAACCCCATAATGGAGTACTTCCGTCCAAAAATTCTAGTCGAAGCTCTAAGAACTTGAATACATATATTTGTCAAACAACTAATATTTTAAAATATTTTATGAACCAATAATTATGTAAAATAAATCAAGCAAGACTTAAATAATAAAAAATTGTCAGGAATAGTCGATTTAATTGGTCCGGTATCCAGCAGACCTAAACTACCTAACAAGAAGTCTTGCGACTTTGGTAAGATTGAAAAATTATTATTATATATTACAATAGTATCTTTAAAAAAGAAAAAAAATTCCATAAATAAGTTATTTTTCAACTCATAGCTTATATAACCAGGTAGAAAAAATTTTATTTCGATCTACTACTCTCTTTTATCGGATGTTCCCGATGTATTCATGAATAACTAAAAAGTAAAAAAAAATGGTTTTTCGAAAAAATTGAAACTTTTTAAAAAAAACCTTACCGATACTGCAGGAGCTATAGCAACGGATTATTTATAGAAGGCACTATTAATGAATTTTCAAAGGAGGATGAAATAAAGTTTGTCGTATGTTAGATAAATTGTTTCTGGTTTCACCGCCAATACATTGCTGTGATATCCTAGAAAAAAGCTTACTACCACAATATTGATTACGAACCTGGAATAACCAGATTATTTTTAAATATTCCTGCAGGTTCCTTATTATTTTAAGATGCTTGTAGCTTAATCTGATCCAATTGTTGATGATAATCCCAATTGTGTAGTAGGGCCGCTGCTATGGCTCAATGTTCCACTGAGAGTTAAAGAAAATAACTAATAAAAAATAATGCCTGTAAAATTTTAAAACAATCCTAAAATATTTGATGAAATCGAAGGTCCATTTATTCAATATTTGTACTTAAATTTATTCAGTCCGACCCAATACTTTGTTTAAATTATGTTTAAATAGATATGACACTTTTTGAACCAAAATTTGTTTGATTTGAGCAATACAGTAAAAAGTGAAAAGTTAAAGTGATCTATTTTCTACATATTTTCGATTCCATGAAATTGTTTTGGATCGTTTTTTTATTTTACTGGTGCTATATGCAAGTAAAAGGAATCTTGTTAACGTAAAAGAATTTATTATAAAAAATTATTATTTCTGTGCCACTGTGCAACGTCATATTGCAAAATGGGCCCGAATATGGGCTTCAAGATTTAAAGCTTATTATTTTTTGAAAGGTAACGCGAATTAAAATTCAAATTCCATATAATCTTTTTATCAAATTTGAATTAGTTTCAACAGCGGCTTTTAAGATAATTTTTGTCTAAGTAAAAATGAGCTTTTTAAAAAAAAATAGCAACGTCGTTTGAACCCCCAAGTACTGCTGAAGCTTCAATATATTGGTTGTTGTATTGACTAAACAATATGTGCTGAAGCTTTGACAAGAAAGCTTTTATAAAAGCTTTCTCCTCGGCTTTCCAAGAAAAACTCCAATTAGCCAACAAACACGTGACAACTTGCCACACACGTATTCAAACACACACATACATATATAAGCAACCAAAACAGTGGGGTATATATAATTTCTGTCACGCGACATTGTCGCCCACTCTTGTTGCAAGGCCAACCAATTTGAAGTTATGCGTGTTGTCGCACCCCTCTACCGCTTGCCACACGCTGACGTCAAGCCAAGAGGCAACTATAAACTTACGCGCCCGAGCATTGACCGTGGCACATGAAAAAATACGCAACAAGATATGCGAACACACGAACAAAACAATGAACCGCCATGTTGCCGAGGACAATCAATATGGCGCCATTTCGCCATCTTGCCCCAGCCGGAGCGTGAACAAAAACAAAGGCTACATAGTGCAGCGGAAATTTTGCTTAACTTAGGATTTCAGATCAAAATATCTAATGTAAAATAGTTAGGCAGCAAATTTGTGTTGCCTACATTTTGGGGCAAACTAAGCCTTGGCTGGGTCTCAGAAAGCCGCCGCCACAAAGAGCTACAGCATTTTTTTGTGTTTTGTCTCGTCGGCCTTTGGCGTAATTTGCACTTCATTTGCCGCACACACCGACACATACACACGCACACAGCCGTACACAAGTCTTCCTTGCCAAGGACATGCGAGGCTTCAGTGTGTTGTTGGCGTGCGCGTGTACTCGCATGTTTGTGTTGGGTTATGATATTTTTTGCGTGGCAGATTTCTTAAGTACCTACCAAGGAAGCTTGCTCAGGCTTTTGCTTGGGCCTACCTAGGTTTGTGTATGCATGCAAGAAATACGGATTATTTGCTGTGCTCTTTTTTTATATCATTAATTAAATTTGTATTTGCACAAAGCTTGGAACAACTTTAATTAAACTAAACACTTTACACTTCGTATTTTAATATAATCCCGCATGGTAATTGCAACTGTTAGACAACGAGTGCCACATACACAATCATTTTCGACTTGAGCATCTGGCACTGCTGTCTTATACGTGATAATATTAGCAATGCAGTTGCCTCCTGGGCTACGGGGCGTATGATTTATGGCTAGGACACAACTAATGATAGAGCATACATTTGCCACAGGCGTGCTTCCGCCAAAGTCAAGATCTAGCAAAGCAGATGCTGCCAACTCGTAACGACTTAAAGAAGTTAACGCATCAATGAAATGCTTTGGTTTGAACAGTTTACCAATAAATGTTCTGAGTAGAAGTCCTGCCACAGGATATTATTTAAAGCCCACGTCATTGTTGCCTAAATATGCTAATGGCATTAGTGACATTTAACGCACACACACACATAAACAAAAGAACTATAAAAGTTTGCTTTTATTGGGTTAGGTTGTCATTTGTCACATGCCAAACCGGCAAACTAATAAAAATAACCCACCAGCACAACAATTGTGACGACACACATTGTATGAGCGAGCGAGTGATTGTTGCGTGGGCTTCAGCCTTCTCTTTAGTATCTATCAACCCCAATGGCAGCCCATTTTACTGAGCATGTCGCCAAATATTTTCTAGAAAATTTTGACACCAATCAACTCTGCATCTTATTTTTATACGTACAGTGAAACTTTGAAAGCGCCTCTTTAGCTAGGCTTCTCCTTCACGTTTCTCTGCTCTGGTAAAAAGAAAAACAAACTACGATCGGGAGAGGTTGGCTTTCTTCTCTCACAAAATGCGCGAAACTATTCGATTGACTTAAAACTACATTCAGATCTCCTTATAGAATCCAGGTTTCGATCCAGAGCCAGAAACATTACTTGTATCTAATGCTACGTATATACAAAAGTAAGTTAGACTTCAATTAAAGAAGATTTTTACAACAACTTGAACACAGTGCTAATCGAACGTACTGAAAGGTGATTGCTATAACACGACGTGTACACTGCAAGGCGTAATAGTCACTCATGGGATCGGAAGAATAAGTGAGAATGTTGATTTGCTCACTGAATCTAGCGCTACTAACGACCTTACTATCGGCACCAACCTATTCCTCCACAAACATATAGATAAAGTGGCGCGGGTGTTGCCAGACTTGCACACAGAATACCATGTCGATCATATCCCGATCAGCAAGAAATGGAGATGCTCACTATACTGCATTTATGGTGTTTGGTTTCGATTCTTTCCAAGAAGACTCCCGGTCCTAATACGTCTTCCGTCTTCAAGCAGTTAGTTCGTTTTCATTGACAAGTTTATCTGGCTTAGATCGTGGTACAGTGTTTCAGCACTCATTTCACTCTCGTTAAAGTTCCTTGATCCAGTATCTTTCAGTAACCAAATACAGCTGTCTTATGTAGGCTGTAGTACTCGACGCCAATGTTCAAATCGATGGCAGAAATTGCCTTAATCGAATCAAAACGATTCTAGTAAAAAAAAAAAAAAAGAATTGTGAAATATAAGTTTTTAAGACATTATTCAACGAAGCTATGAGTAAAATGATCGAAGCAAAAATTATATATATGGGCTTCCCGTCCGTATAAGTCTTTACATATCGGGAGCCAACGAAACTTGCTTTCTTCTTTTAAAATTTAAAATATGAATGCAGAATGTTTATTATTACCAGTTCCCTAGAATTCAACGGGCATTAAACGCTTAGCTAAATGTGGAATCTTAGATATATATTTTTTTCTAGCCCTTTTTTTTTTTGTACATATTTATATACTTTATTTATTGAATCTTCGAGACTAACAATATGTGTTCAAATCTTATTATTAGTATTTGGTTTGCAGGTCCCAGAGCATTTATTGCTGGGTTGGAAGATCATTTCGCCTGAGTCGGCTTTGGCTACTAACTCTGGTTAAGCTTCCTGCCAGATGGTTTGGGTGCGTCGAGAGTTTAATGTTGTAGTTCGCTTTTTGCTGCGCTGTTTCATTTTTAACGGATAGAATATTAAGATCTTTGTGGATGTGCTCGTTTCGAATATACCATGGTGCCCCAGTGATAGTTCTCATGATCTTGGATTGAGCTCGCTGTATAATATCTATGTTGCTGCTTGCGTTCCCCCAAAGCTGAGAGCCAGATTGGCTTTATAGTTGAGTAGTCCAGACAAAGGGGAGATCTAATACATAATAGCCAATGGAGACTGCTAGCTTTCAGTTTTAAATGAATTTTCTTGGCCTCAATATGCTTTCGCCAAGTCAGTCGCCTATCGAGGTGGACGCCAAGATAAGTTACTTCATCAGCTTGTGGAATTTGCGTGTTGTCCAGTACCACAGGCGGGCAATTTCGTCTGTTTAGAGTAAACGTTACTTGTTTGCATTTTTGTTAATTTATTCCGATACGCACATGGAGCGACTAAGAATCGCTGTATCGGCATATCGGTTGTCAATCGATGGCTTGTTGCGATGTCTGCAGTGTATAATACATTATATGTTGGTCCGAGCACGCTGCCTTGTGGCACTCCCGCTTTTATGGCATAATCGTCCGACGTGGTAGCGTTGCATATCACTGAGAATAGTCTGCAGTATAGGTATGACTGAAATATCTTGTGTGTATTCCCAGGAACCAATAATTTGATTTTGTACATAAGGCCGTCAAGCCAAACTCGGTCAAATGCTGGGGCAATATTTCTAGCCCTAAAAGTACAATATTTAACTTCGCTGCGTCTAGTTAGGTTGACTTTTGTAGTAAACCAAAAATTCTTATTATATGTTTGAGCAGAACATTGTATATAAAGAAAATATAAACTTCATCTCTTGATAAAGCAAACATTCAACACATGATTAAGAACCACAAAATAAAGTAATAATAGTAACTTTGAAATATAATAAATAATAATGTAATAGAATCGAACTATAGAATGGGCAGTTATAACTTAAGGTGGTTCATGCTTTAACCACTTGTGAATTATAAAGATTTCCTTTGTAAATTTTACTAAATAAAATAAAAAAAGTGAAATCCAAGTCGAAAGGCCCTAGTAGCTAGTGCTCGTTTAATTAATATTAAGTTTAGTGTTAAACACTAACTTCAATTTATTAAAATAAAATATAAAAAGTGAAATTATTGGTAACATGGGGTAATGACAGCTTACACTTGTTAAGTCGATGTCTTCGACTCAAATGGATTTTTTTAATATGCGATAGGTAACAGCTTTTATTTAAATCGTTAATTTGTTGGTGCTAAATGTCGATTAAATATCGACTTATCGATAATTAATCTGCACTGCCTCCATGTGTGTTCGCCTTTGTAGAGCATTTACTTGCCGATGGAACTTTCTCGTATATAATCGAATCAAACGTTAAATCGTGAACAAATAGTTTCAGGATTGGTAAAACACTCAGCCACTTCCACTATACCCAAATTTAAGATCCTCACACTGCTTGAGTATTTCCAGCACAATCTTCATCCGACCGTGTCACGATTCGTTTTGAAAATGCTCCAAAATTTAAGATCCTCACACTGCTTGAGTATTTCCAGCACAATCTTCATCCGACCGTGTCACGATTCGTTTTGAAAATGCTCCAAAATTTTATAACAGTGGTTACGCGCCTATTGACTCCGCCGCTCCTCGAATATAAAGGTGGGCTTACAGTTTTAGTACTAACTGGATCTTGGCGCATGGATCGTTTGGGATTTATAAAAGCCCAACCGACAGTGCATAAATAAGCTGTGCTTTACCCACAGTCCGAGTGAACATTGTACTTTGAGATGACATAGGTCAGCCTGGACCCAGAACCGAAAATACTTCCTTTACGTAATGGGAATGATTTGGATGCTAGGTTTGCTTCATTGAAATGCCAAAAGTGTGATTTAGTGCTTGTGGTAATTCCCAAACTTGGAGTCACATACAATGATATAAAGACAAAAGCTGAGCTTGGACATGGAATTTTAACACAGTGCATTAAATAGAAAAATGTGGATGTGGATGTGGATACCAAGCTAAATGGCAGCAATCACAAGTTTAAGGCTGAACCAGCAGTCAATCTTAATAATGTTATGTATTTGGGAGGAGATGTGGCGCATCCAACTCCCGATCAACCAAAAATACCAAGTGTGGTAGGTTCAGGCCACCTGTGATCTATTTGATGTCTGCACAATATGCAACGTCGTCTGCAGTCCGGCTATGTTTAAGAAACTTCAAAAACGCTACCCGGGCCATATCCTATACTAGGAGATGGTGTTAGCGAGGGTCAATTTAACATTGGAAAACAGGTAGAGCTGCGCAGCATTTACATGACACGCTCCAGACTAAGTTTCAAGCCGCACAATACCTGCGTGATTGTCGTAAAGCGTTACCATACGCGTTTCTTTCCAAAAGGCGAAGAGGATGTAACACCTTGCAATGAAGTCGATCAGGTAATAGTACATCCAAACGAAGTGCAATTTTTTATGGTCAGGCAAAAAGCTAGCCAGGGTAAAGTGATAGAAAATAGGGGTAATCTTAATATAAATCTGTTGTGTTGTACCACCGTCTGCCAGATCTGACTCCAAACGTCTTCATCTGCTCTGTGGTTAATCGCCCTTAATGGAATCTTCAGATCCTCAAGTGAAGGTTGGCTTGATCCGACTCCTTCCTTTGCAAGCCTGTCAACGCGATGGAAGATACTGCAGTGATCCGGCAACATAATTGATACCTCCATTTTGGATCCGTCCGTGATCCAGTCCTTAGGCTCCATTAAAGTGAGCGTTCTGGAGAAATTGATTACTAGGGTCATATAGTCGCTGCTATTGTATGCCACCCGTACAACTTTGCTGTGCCCGTAGCTCGCAACGGCCTTCGTTTTGCACATCAGCCCATGTCGTTGAGTCTTTTCAATTATTTGAATGTATATGAACTTCTCTGTGGTTCCCCACCATACCCGAATTCCGTAGAGTAGGCTCGCGGTACTTTGAATCTCTGGTATAGACAATTAGATCTATCTTGTCTGCGTTGATGCTCAGTCCGCCTTCAGTATCTCCTTTAGAGTAATGTCCGTGACAGAACTGATTGTCATAGATTCCACAATAAGGCGGAAAGTACTCCGTCTTTTCCTGCTGCTCAATAAGCTTTGTATCCAAAAGTTAAAGGCCTCCTGAGGTACCTTTGGTCCAGAAATTTGCAGTATAGTTTTCATGGATACATTATTGAATGCACCCGAGATGTCCAGATACGCCACCAAAGCAAATTCCTTGCGATGTATTGCTTTTTCGATGTTTCCACCGATTTATTTTCAGTGTATGCGTGTTGATTGGGCCTTACAAGTTGGTACGAGTCGTGCCGCCACTGATGCCGAATCACCATGTCAAGCTACTTACTAGTGTGCTATAGTGCTTTGAATATCAACCCACCAGAACGCATACAAAGATCATGTAATTCAAGGTCATCAGAGATATGGACTTTCGTTTTACGCAATAAGGTTGTTTTTTTTTAATTTATTGTTAATCATCCTACTTACCATTAAGGCTATAATCCAATAGGAAATTATAAAGCTAATCGCTACACATAGTCTGGTGTTGTGTATATAGTAATACAAAATTAACTCCGATTAAACAAAAAAAGTTAAAACAGAAGCTAACATATAAAAGCAAACTAAAAAGCCGAATGTACTTATTTTCCAATCAAATATCTCTTATATTTGCGTTTAAGTTTAAAACTTGATGCGACAAATTCTATAAGCCAATTGAGCAAAGTTTTACTGTAAAGTTTTCCTTTGTATTAGTCATGCTAACAAATAAGAGCCGCATGACGTTGTCCTGCCAGCAGCCAGGCAACTGCGAAGGAACCAAATAAAGCTTTTACGCAGCCTCTTCCCGTGGCTAACTCACTACTATAATGCCGTTGTTAGTGTAATGACGCTGCAGTACAAAAAGCCAAAAAGTCATGAACGTAGCCAGAGATACAAAGATACAGATACACAGATACAGATGCGACGTCGTAAGAGAAAGCTTTTCATTCATCAAAAATCAAGCAGGCGACGCCATGGCCATGACGAGCGCAAGAAATGCTTTATAGCCTAGAACGAGAGATAGAGAGAGAAAGACGGAGAGAGAGAGAGAGAAAGCGAACAACTCATTGAGAGTCAGAGTAAAAGTGAAGGCTGAGGCTGAGGCTTTTCTATTGCTATTTTTTCGCATTGCTATTTTTGACATTTTCAGCCATTTGTTTGTTGTAGAAAACTTAACGAAGCTTTTTGCGGTTTTCTTTGCCTTCTCTTATCGCTTGACAACTTCAATTACAGTTGGATTCTCGCGTTCATTCATGAAGTTTTGACAAATTGACGCAGTACAAACAAACAAAGCGTGTTAAGCTTTTTCTATTTCTAAAAAGCTGCTATGGGTAGCCTATTTTTAGGCGCTGATTGAGGACAAAATGAAAAGTTTATTGCGAATGTAAAGGGTGATTTTTTATAGGCATATAAGCAGCGGATCAGCAGCACTTTATTGATTCTTTATTTAAGTCGAACAATGAATACGAATGAAATGCCTTTCTACTAAGATTGATTGGAATATTAAGTTCAATTATAATTTAGTCTTGGGTTTCTGCTAATAAAGTGACAATTTGTACAAAGCATGGAGTTGAACTTTTTCTTCGGCATTTACTTAAGCTTTAAGTTTTTAGCATTCAACATTTAGTTCCCACCACATTGAAAAACTTTTTTTATCTGGCATGCCCAAACCAAAAGTAAGCTCCATCAATTCAACAATTCCACAATTTGCAAGCGATTTAATATGAAATGACTGGCATTGCTAGACCTGCCAAATTTGTAACCGCTGTGACGTCTAAAAAAAAACACCCTTTATTTGAAGTATTTTTTAGGCATTTTGAAGCTAGATTTGCATTCCTACAAAATCAATTACATTTTCTTATAAGGTAGTGCACATATATTCATTTTCTATACAATTTTTCAAAATAAACAAATTTGCCGAACTCTGACTCACTTTCTACCTAACCTTACTGTCTTGCTCTTTTTAACTATGACTCCCATTCTTTGCTACCAGTTGCCCTGCGATTCTTTTACACAATACTATTATAACTTAAAACAGCTGTAAGGCTGCTTGCTTGCTCTCTGCCGCACTCATACACACTCATCCAAAGCTATATATTGAAAGCTTTCGTCAAGTTCTCTACGAAAGCTCAACGAATTGCAATCCACAGTAACATCCTTGAGCAAAAGGCTTTGTGCGCTTGCCTTCTGACAGTTCGCGACATTCACTCATGGCATACAGACACGGCAGCGGAAACAAAAGGCGAACACACGCACACTTATATACACACAGATACAATACAAACACATACACACACACACGCAGGACACAGTGCGTCAAGTGCCAGTGGCCTAGAAAATTATTTCAAAATTGAAAATTGAAAGTGAAAATTTATAAAGAATGAAATTGGTAAAAGTGCAAGTGAAAAGTGCCTAAGTTAACGTAAAGAAAATCACAAATACCCACACACACACACAAACACACAGAAAAAGCCTTTTTAGACAAAGGCAAACGTCAAACGTCGAACGTGGAAAGTCAAAAGCGCCAGAGGCAGAGGCAGGACACGGACACACATTGACAGGAGGAGCACTTTGTGTATCCCATTTTATGTGTGTTCTGATGCGTGTTGCTTGGCGCGGGGCAGCTGTTATGGCCCCATCGACAACAACTACATCGTGCTAGTTATAATGATAGATTTATAAAACGGGAATCAAGCAAATAACGTATAACATAAAAAAGAAGTGCCTCCGTTTGAATTTCTAAAAATAATCGAATTTTGTAATTGCCACAAAATCCAAGTATCCAAGTATTCAAGTGACCAATAACGCGGCTATCGACACTTGGTACAGCCTGACTTTAAATTATGCATGCACATTGATTTTTCGATACGTCCTACGTCCCCCAGCCTTATTCTCATCCTCACAAATCTTATTGAAATTTCAAGTAGCATAGATTGGTGTGGGCGTCAGTTTTAAGGAGCAGTGGTCGGGATACAGTACGGACTTTCATACTGTTCCCTCAGCCTACTGTTGCGCATCGCATGTTATCAACCGAATTGACGCCGTCTCCGGCGTTGCCTAATACCAGTTATCAGCACGTAAATACATGCCCAGAAATCGCTGTGACTAGAGGTAAGGCATTAACAATGGAACATTATATATATAAGGATAGTGGATATACAATGTAACAATTTTATGCTTCGATATGCGAAGCTTGAATGAACTTTTGGATTGAGGTGAAAAGTGTTTCACCTCTTTATGGCAGATATTGTTTTTCCGCTTGCCTAGTACCATATAAGAATCTTTTGTCACTTTCAAATATAAGCTAGATTGTGTAATGAGCAAAGCTGTACTATTGTGTGCATTCAATACTTGATACTGATACTCTGATAACGCTTAGAACGGTTGGAAATCCACATACATCTACAATATTTAATTCCTAAAGGAATGACCGATTTTTGAAAATGTATATTTATGGCTGGCACTGAAAATTCAGACACGATTTCATGACTAATTCAGGCCTGAGCCGAACTGAAGGATAGACACACGACTGCAATGCAGATACAGCTTAATGATTCAAATGAGGATTCATTTGGCATAGGTTTAAAACTTATTGCTTCTCTTCTGGCGGCTTTATGCAAAGAAAGTCTAAATCTCTAGAAGTATGTGCTTGGAGGATCTGGATCGAGAGCTGTGATGGAGATGGGCCTTGAACTGCCTCCACTGCACGTACACATCAAAAAGCCTTCTGCAGATCTTAATCACATCTGGGCTCGTGGAATGTGACACAGGCAATGCTTATAAGATCTCTCAAAATAAGATTATATAACCACGGAACTTCTCCATAATAGGAAAAAAAAACAACTCGTTCGATCTTTTATTCCAAATCGTCCGATTTGGACACTGTGGCAACCCCTGTGCAACCTCCGGTTTCAGTAATGTTTTACGGAACAAGTTGCATGAGTTGGAGTTTCCAGACCCAACACCAGAATCTCTATATTAATGGGTTTCTGGCCCAGTGCCATTCAAGCAGAGATTCACGCCTTAGAGATCTGCAACAACGGTACCCTCCTTACATATTTACAGATAGCCAACCGCTATCAGAGCATTGTCTTCGTCGAGAGTTTCCTTCAAGCTGGTTAAGGGAGTACAAGGGAATGCGTAACAAAATCCAACTTCTATTTTCCCGTAACAGAGTCATACTTATGGACATTCAGAAGTTGAAGGTAATTCGAAAGCTGATGAGCTCGCGAGACTGAGCTCCTCTTCGCCCTCCTGTGGCCTTAGCAGGTCAATAATGAAAACTGTGGTCAACAAATGAGCTTAGGAGGACATAGGAGATATTGATTCCCTTTAGAGGATTTAAGACAAAATAATGTGCCAGCAGAACTATAGGACATAAGGTTCCCGTAATCTTACTTATCTGGGCACTCTCTTTTGTAAGAGAGCCCTACAATTAAAAAAAAAATTTTTTTGTAGGAATCATCATCCATCTCAGTGAGTATCTTAAGAGAATACTATAGGTACCAAAAAAGTTGCTTCGCCTGCTTTAAGCCCCCTGTATTGATGCAGCTTGTGTAGTTCTTGTTGGTCTGTCTGTAATGAAACGAAATAGTCGTCTATATTAGCTTTATTTCGTTGTTAAAGTCTTAATATTTAGGACTCTCACTTTTAAAGGTGCACTAGCCTATAAAGCACAACAAACAAATATTTTTTATGGATGTAACAAAATCTCCCGAATATCTCAAGGATTAATTTCACTCTCAACACGGCATAAATTAAACTCATCAGTAAACGGAATATTCACACAATGAAATGGCCAACTAAACTGAGCATAGTTGTTGATAGCATTGCCAGATCGAACTAATTAGTGACTAATTAATTGGTTATGGAGCGTAGAGCCTCCAGCCTAATGCCCTTTATCACTCTCATACTTCCAACCCATTTAAATGTCGTGACTTAATGATCTATTGTTCCATTATTTGCAATTAATATGTAATAGTATATTTACAAGACATTTACTGCGCTTATTAACAGCTGCAGTCAGTTATCGCTCGAATTTCCACATAAAAACCTACGCTTTTACACACATTTATACTATATGGTATAAAAGTATAGTATATCATATAAAAAGCAGTCATGGTCACAGTTCCACGCTTTCAAGCCGACAGCTGTTGGGGCTGTCTCTGTTGGGGCTTATGAAAGGCGTTGTATTGTTGCCGTTCCTCGCTTTTAATCGAATTTTCTTTATAATTGCATTTCCTTTGCACTAATTCCATAAGCCTCAACTTTGCCGCCCGTACGCCCTTACACATTTTTATTATGCGTATTTTTCCCACATTTCTCCAGTTTCTGTCAATTTCACATATTAAAGTTTTCACGCAATTGGAATTCAAACTGCAAAAAGAAGGAATTAAACCTAATAAGTTAGTATCTAACCCTTTTAGATTATAAAAAGAGTTAAAGCTAGACGGAACCGTCTGTTACAAAATCTTATGGTTACAAAAATTTGTATATATTAAGGATATAAATACACATCCGAATAAGTTCGCCTTATACAGTTTTTACATGTTCCAGAGAAACGCATGAAGTGAATCCTTGGGCTGCCCTGAAAATAGATTAGAAAGGCGGAATTCCCTTAATAATTTTTTAAAAGACAATGCTAAAAAAATATTATTTTTAAACATTTTTTTTAAAAAGCATTTTTAATCGGGCTAAATCGAAATCGGCCGTGACCAAAATTCTTTTTTAGATCGTATTATATCAAACCCACCTAAAACAAGCCATTTACAGTAAGATTCTTTGTAAAACAAAAATTAAAGGTAAAGGATCTTAAGTTAAAAGAGAGAAGACTGAAACATCATTATCAAAATATACCCTATCAGATAATAAATGTTTAATTACTTTTACGAGAGATACGCTCAAAAATTGTTTTTATATAATTTTATCTATCAACTATGCTTGACTACCAGTAAAGCATAGGACCTCGACCACCCTCTTATACCGAATTCTATTGCAAGATTTCAGTTCGGTTTCTCCAGTTTCTGTTGGTTTCATTTATCGGAATGATTCGCATTAGGCACCTCCAAAATCATTGTTCCATCTGCTGTAGCAGTAGGATTTCTCTCATAATTAACTCTTGGGTTGAAAATTCGGAGTGATGGGTCCAAAGACGGTACCAGACCGTCTTAGCTGCTTTATACAATTTTAAAAAGCTTTTAAATCTGTCAACGATCTGGTAATGAGGTTAATGTCATCTGCATATGCAAGTAACTGAACCGGCTTGTTGAGAATGTCACTTCTATTGTTTATACTAGTTTCCCTGAAAGCGCTATCAAGTGCTACGTTAAAGAGGGTGCATTTCTTATTCGTTTCATGCTGCACTTTATAAGATTTAGTAGTTTTGTGGAGATAATAGGCGGTCTTCCTTCTTGTGGATGGGAATGATTATTTGCGATACGCATTCCCCACAAATTGTGCATATTTTGTGACATATTTTGTATCCAGCCGATTCATTGTTTTTATAATTTCACAGTTGCTTCTTTTTGGATCGTCTAATGTGGGTGAATCAATGTATCCTTTATCTGATTCGTCTGCTTTAATTTGGGGCGTGTCGTTACCATCATCCACGCCTTTGAAGCTTTGAAGTCCATTTCAAAATTTTTAATTTTCTTCCACACTAGAAGAACCTGTCCCAAGCGGATGCTTTTTCTCGTCACAGCTGTAGTTAAAGTCGAATGTTGTTTTCTGAATAACACCATTTCCTGTCCACCTTTTTTGTACTCCTAATATGGACTGTTCCAGCTTTTCTGCGAGTTGTTGAAGAGCCTTACAAGTTTGCACATTCCAGTCAAATAGTGGGAAATCGTGATCCTCAATACGTTTCCGAGTCCGTCGCCGATTTCAAGTACTTATCCGAGGCGTATATTCGGCTTGTTTCCATGAGACGAATCACTACTTCCTTAAACCCCAAAAATGCAACAAGATGCATCAAAAAGTTGATTTATAGGGTTCTGGTCTATTTATTAAGTTTATGTTTTGAGGACTTCCTTCCATTTTTCAATGTAGTGCTAGAGAAACATCGATGTTTTCAATATTTTTATTCGATACATCGAAGTTCATGTGGCGGCTATTTTTGAATGCTTAAATTAACTCAGAGTGGGCCATCTGTTGGTTTGGTTATATAAGTATTTTCAAATAATAAAATTGAATTAACAATAATATAGATTTCAAAACTGATTTCATTTGATTCATTTAGAAAACTTTTTGAGTAGTCTTAATGTGTATAAACATCGTAAGATTCTCTAGTTAGTTTATCTAGACAATCATAAAATGTTTGGATTAGTTGACTGTCATGACTCTCTAAAAAGCCGTATGGAAGAACCTAAGTATTCTTAAGAGAGATTGCATCTCAAATAAATTAATGCCCCACAGAAACTACATTTCAACCCCTTTGCGACTACTCTTCTGTCTGCACTTAATGTCCACTAACCGGTGTTGAAAATTGTTTTACTATGCTATTTTCACGGTATTCACAAAAATTCGTATATCTCACGAACCAATGTACACAATCACATCGTAATAGGCTTAAAACCCTTATATTGACAGCTTCTAACACACGCGAATTTATATTTGAAATTATTCAACGCGTTCATGAGAACACCCGTAACACGTAGAACATTAACATTAGTTAATCTGACAATGTACACAATGCCACTCAAAAATAAAACCCCCTCAAAACTTTTTGTGCTATAAACCTTCTAAACCATATAACAAACAAAATAAAAAAAATTGGTGAATTCGTCCGGCCGCTTTAGAGTTATGCGATCATAAACGTACAGCATATCATTTTTATATATATAGATAAGCAAAGAAATAATAAATAACAATTCAAAGGGTTTTACCAATAAGAAAGTGGTATAAACTTAACAGGTGACAGAGGTATCCCTCTTATGCCATTGGATATTAATCCAATCCAAACAGTCAATTTCTCTGTCCTGTACATGAACGTAAAGTATGGGGAGTCATCGCCGTATCCTTCTGTAGGGTATATACATTTTAGTGTAAATATAAATTTTTTACCTTTTAGTCTTGATTAGGTCTCGACGTAGGAATCTCTCTGTCAACTCATATGCTCTTATATCAAATATCTACCTATTCAATATAAATACTATATTTTGAGTACTTCTGATATTTAGACAAATTATCCAAAAAAGTCAATTTCGACCACATTGGATTCGCTCTAGTAACGTCCTTATTCTTCAGCTTCTTTCACAACATATTGGTGCCATGTTTTTCTGGGTCTCTTCTTCGGTTACCCTGCAGGTAATTCGAAATTAAGGGCCTGAGGACAAACTTTACGTGGTGTCCTTTGGCGTGCCCAATCCATCCCCATTTCCGACTAGCAATTATATAAAATGTAGGCTTGATGTTGTATCGTTGCAGCAGCTCAGAGCTAGGATGAACTTGTTACGTAGTCTATACTGTAGGCTAGTAAATGGTTACTTCTACTAGTAAACTTTTCTTGGAAAAACTTTTTATCTATGAGTAACTTGCATGAAAGTAGTAGATAAAAAAGATGACATAGCTAAAGGCCCTGGTAGCCACGGCTTGTTACATGTTATTGTTAGTTTTTATTTTTAAATATAAGCTAGCTTTATATAAATAAATAAATAAAATGTTCTGGGAATTGTTTTGTAAAAACCTTTCAAAGATTAAAAATATAATAGTGCTCCTTACGGTTACAGGCACTTAGGTATGAAAATCATTGTATACTCAACGGCGCAATGCGAATGAATCATGACAATAACCATTAAATGTACTTTCCTTCATTGCAGATGAAAGTTGTTTGCCATGTTACGAAGCAACGTCAACGACTTATGAAAAGAGTCCAACAACAACAACAATAACCACAGAAGCTACAGAAACAAGCGATTTAATGACTAAGCAACTTACAACAGGAACTGCAACAAATGCAGCGTCAAGCATAACCCAAGCCTCCAATTTGGCGCCCACTGTTGTATCGCCTACAACAACAACAGAAGCAGCAGCAACAACAACGACGACGACAACAACTCCAGCAACAAAAGGCAATAGAACGTCAATAGCCGAGTGCAACAATGGTGCAACCAAAGCAACCACGCCCAGCACCCTTCAGCAACAAACAAAAGTTGCAACAAAAACAACAACTATAACAACAACAAAACCCATTCCCGCCAGTGCCAACGATGCCAGTGGCCGTTCTGCAGCTCTGGAACGTGCCTACGTGCACGATGTCTATGAAAATTGCGAGGAGCCCACAGGCCCGATACGCCCTCGAGTGGCACAGTTTCTCAGTAACTTGGATCCCGGTTCGGTTGTCTGTGATGTGGGCTGTGGCAGTGGGCGTTATCTAACCCAATGCAATCCCACCATATGCACCATTGGAGTAGATCGTTGTTATCGCTTGGGTAAAGTCGCGCACGAGAAGGGTGGAGAGGTGAGTACAACAATGGATGACCTAACTGTAATTGATGTGCACAAATTGGTGAAGTGGTGTCTGCGTGTGTGTGTGTGGAGTCAGTATATTCTATTCCCAGCCAATGCCGTGCAAAATATATGTATGCATAATACACATAGGAAAAGAAATGAGCTCAAAAGGAAAACCAATTACCTACGCCCATTTATTTAGTTAGTGGGTTCTAAAGGCATATTGTATTCGTTTTGGTTTGGAAAAATTAATGTACTGTAACTTTATTTAGATCACTAAAATAAATAATATTTTAAAAACGAATAAAAAAATGTCAGATCGTTACATCGTTAGCCAACATTCCTAAAACTAAGATTTTGGTAAAAACTATTTACATTAAAAGTGACTCTAGGATAATTTCTAATAATTAAACATAATTTTAAATGATACTCAAGAAACTTTTTAAATTTTATAAGCATGATTATAAGTTACAAATTGATTCCAAACTATAAGGAATTTAAAGCCGAGAAAAATTGGCCTTCAGGCTTGTTTTGAGACAATGTACATTATAGGCTTTTAATATCTGAATATAAACTTGGATCTTCTGTTGACTTTCATAAAATGTAAATTTTATTTTGGGATAACTCCAAAAGTAAATCTTCAATTCTGAAATTGCCGACTTGTTTCCGAAATTTTTTCAAACAACCTATTCTGTCAGCCCTAACAGCATTAACCTTAACTATCCCTATAACCTGCCTAACTTAAATTTTATTGCTTACTCAGAAATTCGTGAGTTTCATTGAAGTATTATATTATATTATTATTATCCCTATTCATAAAAAACGTTCCAAGTCCAATTTTGCGGACTATCGTGGCATTACAAAGCTTTCATTAATTAAACAGTTTTTGAAACGATTCTCTCTCTCTTCTTTTTTAGTAATCTCGTTCTCCCACATTCTTATGTTTGCGGATGATGTTAAACTTTGCATGTCCTTATATGAATTATTAAGTACTTCCTTTACTTCTTCAGCATGATTTTGATAGCATGCAATCTTGCTGCAATATCAACCAACTCATTCTCAACAAGACAAAATCTGTGTCTGTGAGCGTATCAGACCTTATTGTTGTGTTTGATCGTTAATAAAGCTAGAGGGGTTCCTGCTTTTATCATGCGTTGGTCTTAAGAGTTTAGCGACCCTTGCATAACCAAACTCTCTTATACTTCTCTCGTCCGTTCAATTTGGGATTGTTATTAGGACAGGATTGAGTCTGTTTAAAATCAATTCCTCCTCATTGCACTTCGCGACTAAAATTAGGATCCACTTATCCTAGTGTCCTCATATTCTAACAGACTTCGTGTTATATATTATATGGATCTGCCCTCATTAATAACCGTATGAGCCTCGGCTTTATCGATTCTACTCAACGTCCTAATAAAGTTACGTTTGTCGTACCTAACAGAGTAACTTGTAATTTTCGTCCCTTAGCCCTGCAACTTTGTAGATAACTCTGCACGATCCTTTCCATGTACATATTATGCTCGAATTAAAGTAGCCTTTTTAATTTCCTCTCTTCTGAACGGTCTATTCCTTCTATCCTTGACTTGCCTTTTCGAGCATCCATGACTAATCCCTTGGCATTTTTATACCCTGTACCGTATGGTACAAAGGGTATATTAAGTTTGTGCAAGCCGAAAATGTATGTAACATTTAGAAGGAGACGTCGGAGACACCCAAAAGTTACCTAAAATATGATCAGGGTGAATAGAGAAGTTGATATACCCATGTCCGTCCGTCTGTCCGTCCGTCCGTTTGAACGCCTAGATCTCAGAGATGGTAAGAGCTAGAGTTACCAAACTTTCACATTAGATCCCATATTATTCCACAGGAGACAAGTTTATTTTATTTTTTTGATATCGGGGATAAATTATATAGCTCCCATAAGGGTGTATCTGAAGACCTCAATAAGCAATAAAAGTTTTAGATGAATAATTCGTTTGTTTAGGAAGATATCGTAACCAAATTTGGTATTCGAAAGTTTTTTATAGTTCCCAAACACTGTACCTAATTTGATCGAAATCGGTTGACTATATCATATAGCTCCCATAGGACCGATCGGCCAAAATAACTTTTTTAAAGAAAAATTCGCTATATTTCTTTTATTAATAAAGATATCGTAACCAGATTTAGCGTTTGGAAATTTTTTAGACCACTTAAGCAATGTGCCAAATTTGAACAAAATCGGTTGACTATATCATATAGCTCCCATAGGTCCGATCTTCCAAAAAATCGATTTTTTAACTAAATTTGTTGGGTTTCGTTTGTTTGTTAAGATATTGGGACCAAATTTGACATTAGTAAGTATTTTATAGTTCCTAAGCACTGTACCACATTTAATCCAAATCGTTTGACTAGATCATATAGCTCCCATAGGACCAATCGATC
This sequence comes from Chymomyza amoena, assembly GCA_037043745.1. NCBI lineage: Eukaryota > Metazoa > Arthropoda > Insecta > Diptera > Drosophilidae > Chymomyza > Chymomyza amoena. The sequence goes on from JBAMAX010002425.1 coordinate 138,367, forward strand.
CAAAAACACGGTTTTTATACAAAATTCGATGTGTTTTGTTTGTTTGTAAAGATATTTGAAATAAATTTGGCATTCATATCTTTTTTAAGGTATTTAAGCATTGTGTCAAATTTTATTGAAATCGGTTGACTATATCATATAGCTCCCATAGGAATGATCGGTTAAAAAAAAAAGTTTGCTTAAAAATTCTTCTGTTTTTGGTTTTTTGTGAAGAAATCGGACTTTATTACAAGCTAGTGGTACAGGGTATCCTAAAGTCGTCCGCGCCCGACTTTACGTCCGGAATTTTTTTTTTTGTACTATTGTTCTTAGGAGCATTTGAATTGCTTGTGGAAGCCCCCAGCTTATACTACATTAACTATTTCTCATCTTCAATTGCTTCATTTGAGAAATTATTATCAATAGCATCATCTAAAAACAAATTCCATTCATCTTAATAAAAACAACTTTTTCTCTCAGTGTATAAGAAGCTGCATGATAGTGAGTGTGTGTGTGTGTGTGTGTATGTGTGTGTGACTATAATAAACTATGCATTGACCTATTTTTGCTCAACAATAACGTGCAGGAACAAACAACAACAACAACGTCGCTTGGGCCACATACGTTTCGGTTAAATGACATGCTTCATGCGGCATGCAGCTGGTATTGCATTGTGGCATGTTGCACCATGTACCATGCACCATGCACCATGTACCATGCACCATTGTTGCCCCTTGAATTATGTTTATCTTTTGAGTTGTGTGCACATGTTGCTCGTTATTGGGGAGCATTAGCATTTGCTTCTGTGCCACCTCGCTCTTAATGCACCATAATTGTAATGGCTCACATTGGTGTCATCAAGTTGTCGTTTAGTCAGCATTTGAGGTCATATATGGGGAAGTCTAGATGTTTTGATATGGCTCGACAACAAGGTGCTGGCTCTGTTTCTGGCTTTTCTCACCTAATGCATTGCGGTCGTCTCTTGAAAGCAGAAGCTATAAATATTCTATGCGCCCTGGGGTATGCAATGCTTTTTGCAGTACGCTCTTGCTCTATTATAAACGGCTGCCATTGCTTATTTATGGTGCAATTTGCGAGTACAAAATAATAAAGGAATGGCATTTTCCAAGAAATGCAAGGATCCTCTTAAATTTCCGCTGCGCTATCCATAAGTTAGCACGCATTGTGCGCACTTAAATTGCATTTTAGCATTATTGTTAGATTAGTGCGTGGGCTGGCAACAACTACAAACCAAGGAACCCTTCCCTTAGCTTGAAGCAATAACTAATGGGCCACGTGCTGGTAAAGTGCCTACAATTTAGCTTAAATGGTTTAATTTATATAATAACCTGCCACATAAAAATGACATGACAGTAACGCTTTTCTATGCCTGATTTACTAAAGCCAATCGACGAGTCCTTGACATTTACCAATGTGGCATGTTGGTCAGGTAAAGACATTCAAAGTGTTGCACACACACACACATGTACAAGTATGTAAGTACAGATACATTGCGTATGCATTGCATTTCACTGAAGGGAACAGATGGCTTCTATTGAACTTTTCACACAGACGGTGCTGAGGGCGCTCTCAAAAGTATGCAAATAATATACAAATAAGAACAAAAAGATAGTTCACTAAGCTCTTACACAAGTATGCAAATATTGTAAAGAATGTACTGAGTCTCTTTCTTTTGATCTGCTTTTAGAGATGCGTAAACTTATTTACTTTTGTCGAATGGGTTTTCCGATTAAATTATACTTGATACTTTTCATGGATATGTGTTTATATAATATTATTATATATAATATTTTGAAAAGTATTTTTTATTTCTATAAGGCACAAGATATTGCAAATTTGTTGCATATAATAATATTAGTGGGGAGTGCAGCACTGCAATCCGTAGTATCTGCAACAAAGATCTAGTCTGGTGACTTCATATTTCAATACACTACATATGCCCGCCGAAGCAGTATGTCCTTATTCTGGCAAGGGCATGTTTATGTAGTCAGGTTTCCTGTTCAATCTCACGATGACAATACCAATAGTGTTCAGGTGTTTCCTGAGTCTGTATCCTAAGGCTCATTTGTCATATTCTTCATTCATATATCTTCTCTGAGCAGCTGTCTAGTAGTATGTCTGCCGATGGCGCAATAAAGTTCAGGCCATTCCTCGCCAGTTCGTTAGCTGCTTTCTTCCCGAGAAAATTCTTGTGTCCCGGGATCCATCTAAGGGAGACTCTGTTTAATTGTCCTATAGTATGGCAATGTCTGGTCTTTATACTTGCCTATGGCACATACTTTTGCCTGAAATATGCTGGTGTATATACCCAGAGCTTCTGACGTTCGTGTTCTCCCAGTCCTGTGCTATCTTTGGTTAGAAAGCTGTCTGTATATCACACAATGATATGCCTATTCATACGTTGTATCTTCTCCATTTCTTTTTCTTGCTCATCATAGTTTTAAAATTTTTGAAGTTCCTCAGACCAAATTTTTTGCACTTATTTATACATTGATAACCATTCGCTTTTTATACAAAACACTTTTTTCCGTATTGTTCCAATACTAACACAACTCTACAGATACAGGGGTCATGTGAGTTGTTGGAAAGCTAAGGTTAATTCGAAGTAATTTGGTGCGTAGAATCCGAATCCGGCGTCAGAACTGGCCCATCACGTTAGGTACCCAAAAAACGGCGTTTTTCCTTCTGACGTCAAATTCGGATTCTACGCACCAAATTACTTCGGAAATGACTCTTAGCTTTCCAACAACTGAACCATGTTGACCTGTGTAATACAATAAATTAAGCATTATATTCCCTTTTTACACGATTTTATTTGATTGAGCACGGTTTTAAAATTTCTGTTAAGTAGATGTATTTTTTATAATTCTTACTCCCTAATTCTATTTGCAAACTTTAAGCATGAAGATGAATGCGCATAAACCACTTTTCGAAATACTATTTCCAGAAATTACATGTTTTTGATGTGCGGACAAGAAGACATCAATTTGCACTAATTTAAAAGAGCGAATAAAGCGGTTGAAAACTCAAAAAAAAAAACCATAAGAAAAGTAATTAAGCTTCGTCGATGATAGCACCATTCCTTTATTTTATCATATAATAATTCCCGGACTAAACTACTTTTAGTCAGCCGCACCTTGGTGCAGGGTAGGGGATGTCTATTAATTACTCTTTAAATAGAGCAGGGAGCTAAAGTTACCCATCGATACAAGCAATTGAACCCTCTCAATTTCTGCATTAGTCCAGGGCAACAAAAACAAGATTTGCACTTTCAGGCCCTTATTGCCTAGGCTCTGTCCCCAATATTCCCACTCCTGCTTAACGTGGATATCATCAATTGTTCTTATTGTTGTTAAAATATGTTTTCTTACATTGTTTCGTTATAGGCATTACCGTTACTAAATAATGATAAGAATGCAAAATTGGTCATGTCCTGAAAACTCTTGAAAGATATGTAATTTACGAAATCTTAAGATGTAGAATATTTTTATTTCACTCAAAGACATTTGAATTTCAAAAATGTCAATAGTTTATCGTGAGGTCTGGAAGGGTTAGGGGAAATTCAAGAATAAACTGTCGCATGCTGAGCCCTATAATACCAAACTTTTACTAATTTTTGAAGCATTTTTCAAAGTTTCTGCAAACATAAATTTTTATAAATTGGAATAAAAAAGTTTTCACAAATATTATTTGAAATACAAAATTGCCAAAAATAAAGGCTAAGTTAAAGAAACAATGCAAACTATTCGCATTGTTTAAAATCCTTCAAATGTATGTTCGGAACAAAAAAAAATGCCATAAATTTACTTTCGTTTTGGCTTATTTATTTAATAATGTGAAAAATACTTGTTTATAAATAAACTTAACACGCAGATATGGCAACGTGACATGCAAGCTAATATTTGACTTGACTGTAGTCGTATTCCGGGTTTCTTGGTACATTTTGGTGGCTTTTGCCAACTTTTTGCAAAACCAATTTAACTTTTTTTTTATGCTATGTGTTGTGCAACCAAGAAACAAAAACAACAAACAATTCCAAGCAAAAACTCCACGGCTTAAAATTGCAAATACAACTTTGATTTCAGCAAAACTTATACCAGCACCAGGAACTACACATCTTTTTATAGAAATCCGACCAAATGCAATAAAATGCACGATTTTTGAGAAACTAGGGCACGTGCACAGCGAAAAGGTCTCTAATAGGCGTAAACTTTTATTTTGCCTCTTTGATGCGCAGAGGATTCACCCATAGGCACAAAAACCGGCAACAAATCCTTAGCCACAAAATACATGGGGCTTACGCAGGCATTTTCAAGAACTCATAAATTTAAGCGCCACATGCAAAACAAAATGGAGTAATGGCGCATAAAAACTGTGCAGCAACAACCGCAGTCGCAGCCAGTACATAAAAACTGCTGCCCTAAAAAAAATTTCGGTATACTTTATAGTATATACGTAGGTATTATGTACTCGTATTAAGAAAAAGCAACGGCATGAAAATCTTTGCCGGAAGCATATGAAGAGCGCAGGAGCGAGTCAGGTGAAAGCCGCTTGAAATGAACCTGTATTTTACGGAAAAATTCGCAAACCAAACGGATTTCACTTTTGTTGGGCACTCCTTTGAAACTGCTACGCTATTTAAATAAGCCAACCGAACAAAATGAGAAGAAAAAAACGCAAAAGAACTGATTACTCAGGGTCCACCGAAGCTAGCATACTCTTCATTTGGTGATTTATATGAAAATATAACAAGGTTTTGCCTTTTATGATGTGACTTGTAGTAAAGGGTGTTTTTTTTTTTGGATTACACAAGTTCAAACCATAATATATTTATTGGATAGAAAAATTATGACATAAATGTGTAAATACGATTTCGGCCATATGGCCGTTACGGCTGGAGCATGAAGGCACAATCTGGTACACCAATTTTCATAAACTTTCCGCAACATTTGCGGCCGTATTTCGCCAATAACTTTTCAAATTTTGATTTCCAGTTGTACAATTTTCTTTTGTTTATCGACGTAGACAAGTGACAGTAATTTTCTGTGGATTATCCTCACTCCAAATGCGGCAATCCTGCTTATTTACGTACCCATTCAAAAATTAGCTTCATCGGAGAACAAAATTTTGAACAAGTGTAAGGAACGGAATCATTATTTTAAAAAAATATTTAACAATTTGCAAACGGTTCTCTGGTATATGTCTATCCGTAATGGAATGTTAAACCAAATTTAACGAAAAACAACTATCATCAGTTGTTAAATAAATGTTGTATAGTGAGCCTCCAAAAAAAAACCCTGTATTATTACCTGGAAACAATCGAAACAGGGAAGAAACTTAAATATGTAAATAGAAGGTGCTTAAAGCTGCTTGATCAAATTATGTATAAGTTAAACAAGTTTTTGTGAGAGAAACAAATAATTTTCACTAATAAATTTATATTAAATCACAAAGATCTGATCAAGAAAATGTTGGAATTGCAAAATTTTGCGTACACCCATAGAGGTATTTGACATTTCAACATCTCTGCGCTTTTATTAATTTCTAATAATTTGAGAATGCTTAAGTCGCCAAACAGTTTTTAAAGAATCTTCTAGACCAAAGAGATGTTAAATTTAGAAATTTTTGCATACAATTCCGCAAAATTCTATCGGATTTTAATAGAAAATTTAAAATTCCAGCACACTGGTTGGAAATATTCTCTTGAATATTCTTTTGATTCCAAAACCGGAAAAACCTGATAATGCAATTTTTTCATTAAGGCCGAATAATCAACAATTTTACGGATTTCCTTGAAAACAAACAAATCTTTTAATTTGTTCACTTACACTAAGCATTCGATAGGGTTATTCACATTGGCCTGCAATACAGAATAAAATCTTGGCTTTCTGCTCCGTATCTAAAGCGTCAATCTATAAGCGCAGGAGTTCCTTAAGGAAGTATACTAGCTCCAGTACTTTACACTTTATTCACATCTAACATGCCAATTTCAATAGGAGTGGACGTTGCTACTTACTCTGATGGAAGCATCTAGCCTATGGCAGCATCTCGACTTCTGCAGTTTGTTGTAGTAAACTCACAGAAATCCGTCCAAACTACATTTGCATTGAGAAAAGGTGATCGGATCGATTGCATTGAGAAAAGGTGATCGGTTCAGTTATACGGATCAGAAATTGCCCAAAGTGATACAGTTAAAATACATTGGACCTCTAATCTTGAACTGCGCTTCCAATCAAAAACTTTGAGAAATATTGTTAACGCTCCATGATATGTGTCAAAGTCCGCAATTCACAAAGAACTAAGCATATTCTATTTTACATAAGGAGTCAGCAAATTTAGCAATAGATACATGAAAACTTAACGAAAAATAGCCCACCCTATGGAAAACTGAAAATAAGTAGACTTTCATTCAGAATTTTCTTTCTCTTTTTTATACCCTATAGTTAAAAAGGGTATACTAGATTAGTGCAATATATGTAACAGTCAGAAGGAGGCGTGGCAGACCCCTGGTCCTTTATACTAAAATGCTTATCATTGAGCTATGTCCGTCAGACTAGAAGAGCTAGAAACACCAAACTTTACTTACAGGTGCGCATATTTCCTCAGAAGATGAAGTTTGTTGAATCCTGTCAATATCTTTCCCACTAATGAGGTGGGCTGGTATTATTGTGTATGTCAAATAGTTGAGTAAAAATTATCACTTGTGCCCATAATTTAGTATAATTTTTTATAAAACTTTTGAAATCTATCTAATGTCAAAGATTTTATTACGTAAAGGTTTATATGATATGTTAAAAATACGAGATTTTACAGCGAAGTGAGTGGGAGGCATACATTCGGTTAAACCTAATATACTCTTTAGCTCCTTGTTTATCGCGTCTAAAAAGACATAGAATCCTGTCACACTTACAAATATAAATTACAGCTATACAACATCACCTGTCAGCTTGACCTCATTAGCGTGCAACGTTGCGTATGCGTAACATTTTATGCACCGACTTGCCTTTCGTTAAGCGTTTTTTCTGCCCCTTTGGCATTGACTGTCGGCGATATTGCATTGAAATGTTGTCAGCATAAATTCTAAAAGAGTAATGTGTCCAAGCTGTGACATTACACACCCACACACCAACAACAAAAACAAACACATATATCCGGAAAAGCGACACTCATGTCACATAAAATGGTAGCTTGGTCATATACTAAATAATATTTTCTAAAGCGCATACAAAATGTGAATGCGCGCTTTCATGGCATGCCATAAAAATAACCACGAACTAGGCGAGTCAACTTGGACAGAATGGAAAAAAACAAAAAAGGTCAGAGCTAGGTGTCACAGCAGAAAGTGGTGCTGTCCGAGGGCGTACTAGTGCTGGATGTTGTTGTTGCTCCTGCAACATTGCATTTAAAGGCTCTTCTTCTTAAAAGTTACGTGTTGGCAAATATTGAATTTCTTCTTGCCATAAAAACTATCAGAGGAAAATGTGAATCAGTCGTGACGTTGGCCTCCGAAAGGTTACGCGAAGGTGTCTTTTACTTTCAGTGTGCATAAAGGACTCAATTTTTATTTTTTCGTGTGCATCACTTCATTAGCCACTCATAGAATAATAGGCGCTAGATTTCGTATATTGATTCATGATTCATATACCGTGTACCATTAAGTCTAGTGTATATGAAGAAGACTTACAAGAGTCTATTAATAGCATAGGGAGTATTTAAAAAAAAAAAAACAATGGAAATGGGATTAAAGGGTATCTCACAATCCCTGACTGTTTGACGTCCCAGCACAGCTTTGTCCAAACTTGCTACAACGATACTACTGTGCCCAAAAAATACGTGGAATTTTTCGTTTTAAGTTACGCGGGTACATATTTTCCATTTTTTTTTTTTTTTTTTTAATTGGTACAACTATTACTGACTTCCATGCCAAATTATATAATAAAATATTCATTAGTGTTTGAATTACAGTTGTTTTTGAGCGACACAAAAAGTGAATTGGGCGATTTTTACAATGTCTGAAATTATTCAATAAAAACAATTTTGTTTTCTGAATGGAATAAATGCTGCAGAAGCGTTAAAAATTTTGCTCTATCAAAATATACACATGATTGGTATAAATTGTTCAAAGAAGGTAGAGAACACGTTGAAGACAATGAGTGCCCTGGTCGACCATCGACCTCAACTGCGACATTGCTGATGAAATTGGCGTACCAACAGGATCAATTAATACCATTTTGAAATATGTTGTGGGCCTTAAACGTGTCCAGTCTCGATTGGTACAAAAAAGCTGAATTTTCTCGAAAAAAGAGTTCTTCGTGACTTTTTTGCCAAAAATGCAACCAATATCGTTCCACAACCACCTTATTCACCTGATTTGGCTCCGTGTGACTTCTGGCTATTTCCAAAACTCAAAAGACCACTCCGAAGAAACCGTTTTGAGTCGATTGAAGACATTAAACGTGAAGGCTATACCGAAAGAAGACTTTTTTGCATGCTTCGAGGACTGGAAAAAACGGTGGCATAAGTGTATTATATCAGAAGGGGACTATTTTGAAGGGGACGAAATTGATTTGGAAGAATAAATAAAGATTTTTTGATTTATAAAAAAATTCCACCTATTTTTTGGGCACAGTACTACATCACATAAAATACAACCCTATCCAAGGAAATGATACACGCAAAACTAGTGTTCAAGTTCGTAGTTTCTGTACAATGGCAGTTGTTTGTATGCATCGTCATAAATAGAACCCAGTTTTCCAATAGAGGACAACTTATTGACATGAATCGTCAAACTTGATCTATGTACAAGTTCTGTACACTTTTGTATAAACTGTACTAGATCGAAAGAATTTCCAACTCTATAAGCTATTGAGCTAAAAATTTTACCAAAAGGTTTTAGATATTGGGTCGTTCACTAAGTAATTTCGTTTTAGTGCTATTTAAACACGATTTTTTATTATGTAAAATATTCTATGAAATTATATATTCTCCATTTTGATCCAATACCTTTTGCCATCTTTCGGGAAAGAGATTGAATCCACGATCAAACAATTTTTGATCCTAGTATGCAAAAAACTGGTCCAAGTTGTTTTTGACATGCGGATTTCATGTAAAAGTTCACCCATCCAAAAATTTTGCAGAGACCGGAACAAGTAATAGTCCGAAAGTGCTAAGTCTGGAAAATATGGTGGTTGTGATAGCACACCCCATTCAAGCTGCAAAAGCTTTTGGCGAGTCATCAGTCTTGTATGAGGTCTCGCATTATCTTCGTGGAACATTACACCTTTTCTATTGATCAATTCTGGCCTCTTTTTTTTGAGTACATCACTCAATTTGTCCAGTTCATTGTCGGGCAAAAACTTAAAATAAACGATCCCTTGAAAATCCCACCAAACAGACAACATAACCTTTTTTTGGTGACTATCGACCTCCGAAGTGGTTTGAGCTGGTTCATCCTTTTTAGACAATGATCTCTTGCGCTTTTAAACAAACCACTTTACGTCGCCAGTAATAATGCGCCTCAAAAATGTATCACTTCTTTGACGTTTGATAAGCAAATCACAGTCGTTAGTGCGAAGAAACAAATTTCGTTCTGTAAAAACATGAGGAACCCATATGTCAAGCTTCGAAATTGTTCCTACACGTTTCATGTGCTTGTGAACGGTCGCGTTAGGCAACATTAATCTTTCAACAATCCCTCGAGTTGTTATTCGACGATTTGGATCGACCAATGATTTTATTTTATGCACATCGGCATCAAGAGGGCTTCCAGGACGTGGTGCATCCTCAAAATCGAAATTGCCGGAATCAAATTTTGGCATTTGCGTTCGGTCAACACATCTTCTTCGTACACATCACATAATTTTCGCCTTGCATGAACTGCATTTTTACCCTTTTGATAGAAAAACGTAATATATGGCGAAAATGTTGTTTTCGATCTTCCATCTTCGATAGGGCACAAAACAAAAACTATTCCAAAAAATTTAACAAAATTTTTTCCAAAAAAGCCTTATTATATCAGCTGTTTAAATGTATAAAGGTAAAGCGGTTAAATGTCAAGTTTGCTGCCAAAAAATTGAATAACATCAGCTGTTGTCATCAAATGAAATTACTTAGTGAACGACCCTATATATCTCTTTTCACAATATTGACGTTCCGATCCATGCACCATCTCGTTTTTCAAGATAGTAGATGGTAGGCAAATGTTGATGTTGTCCTAAAAACCTTTAAAATCGAGTGACAAGAGATATATAATGAACATAACAGTACATACTCTCTTCTCCAGCTCATTGGAATCAAAGACTACAAAAACTTCTGGCTATGATAAGGCATACATGCCTTAGTACAGCGGATTAAGGAAAATTACATTGTGGTCTGGATAATCTGAATTGAATAAAAAAGACTGTACGGGGTGGGTCGTCGAAGCATGCAGCAGCATCGCCCTTCAGTTTTATCCCTAACTTTTACACTTTTAACAAAAAAAAATCTAAGTTAATCTTAGCATTTTAATAAAAGTCATTCATAGTCTGCCACGCCTGCTGTTGCCTATTGTACAAACCTAACTAAATTGTGGGATGCAAACAAGCAATATATTTATTAAGGATATATTTTCAGCTATTATTTTAAAATCTTTACTATGTTTCCAAAACCATTTTTAATGTGTAGCAATGGCAACTGTCTTAAGTAGTTGCTCCATTTTTTGTTTTTGCGGGTCAAGGACTTTGCTTCAACACCGACACACTTATTTAAGCGCAAACTGCTGCGTGTAAAAAGTTAGTAACCAAAAAGTTTTTGCAGCGGAAAACAGGTAACACTGACTAAGTGCAACGGAAATACGTACTGATGAAATGCTTACAAGGCTAACTTGACTTCAAATAAATATTTTGGCAGAAAGTGCTTCAAAGTAATCTATCAAAAATTCATCGGATAAACTGCTTGAGCCTTGGCGACATTTTTAGCTGTTCACAAAACTTCTTGTTAGTGCACTACCATTATTGAGTTATTATTAGTTAGATAAATAGTTATACTATATATATGGTTTTACGTCCTTCATTAGGAGGACAAATTGTATTTTTGTAAGATACTCTGTAAAACTGTGCAAATATGTTGAATCAAACTTTTTGATGAGGATGAGCGTTGATGTTTTCGGTTATGAAAACTTTAAGTAAAAACCTTTTGAAGGATTGGCTTAGGTAGTCTTATTATATAATTGTACAGAGCAAATCTACATATACAGAGGTAAAAAACTAAAGCATAAGAAGCTGATTTTGAAAGGCTTGGTTGGTTTGTTAAAGTCGTGGGTCAAGTCCATGAGCTCATCCTTGTTTCCAACTCGTTGGTTCGTGGTTCTTTCTGCTGACCGCTCGGTAAGATCGAGTCCGTGCGGTGTAGGAACGGATCTCGCTTACTGTGGTGAGGCTTCTTCTGCTTTGTTCCACCATTTCAGAGGTCAGATGGCCAGAATCGCAGCCTGGGTAGCCGACAGAATAGCAATGTTGTTTTTTGTATGTGTAGTCCGCTATTAGTATCTTACATGCCTCCCCAATAGCAAATAATTCCGCCTGGAAGACGCTTGATGAATTGCGGAGGCGCACAAACTTTTCGATGTTTAGTCTCTCAGAATGTATTTAAAAGGCTAAAAGGGAAAAAGAATATGCCAGACTTAATTGTTTTCTCTTGTAGTTCTTGTAGACATTTTGAATGTCTTAAGAATGAAATGTATTCAAGGAGTATCACGGGAAAGAAGGCTTATCAGATCCCGTAAAAATTGTGTTCTGTGAAAAGACTAGCTTTGTTGCTTAAAGAGTCAAAGCGTAAGCGCTAGGATACGAAATTTTAATAAACAAAACCACATCTAAATTTTATCGATGCGACCCAACTCCCAAAATCGGTTGAAATTTAAAGAACCTATTCGAATATATAGTATAAAGTAGTGCACCAATAAAAATTCATTTTCCAATTGGAAACTTCTTATAAGGAATATGCGAAAGTTGATTTTTTTCAAGCAAACGTAGGACGACGCCCACATTTTTTTAAGTCAACAAAATATAAATGTTTCTTTTTGTATCCAAGAGCCCTTTACAGATCTTAGTTACCGCCCTTGTGGAAAATGTAAGCATTATAAAAATATTTTGAAGATATTAAGGTTTTGCTGAGAAAGAGTAAAGTTTACCACTTTCTTCAAGTTCATGCAACGTAAGCTAAAAGTTATATAACATAAATTGCATAGTGGGAGGCGCTAAGCAGATGCAAAACTATGCTATGTCTCCAGAGTCAACAGGGAGAGCTGCAATGTTAGCCGCAGTGAAAAGCTCTAGAATATTAAAAATAAGTTCATGGATGTTGGCCTTTGGGTTTTTTGCAGCGTCTACCCACGTGTCGTTTGCGTAATTTAATTGGCTTATCGTTTGACTGTAGCATTCCGGGTCACCAAGTTTCTAATTTCAAATGTTAATCCTTTCACCCGCAGGTTACGCTCTGTGACAATCTAGAGTTGCCATTTCGCGACGAATGCTGCGATGCGGTTCTCTCCCTAGCCGTGGTACATCACTTCGCCACTACGGAGCGACGTGTTCGAGCGTTACGTGAGCTGGCGCGCATTTTGCGTGTTGGTGGCCGTGTGGTAATTACTGTCTGGGCATTGGAGCAGCGCCATCGTCGGTTTGAATCTCAAGATGTGCTAATACCCTGGCAACCGCCAAAGAATCGAAATTTGTCGTACTCGGATGAAGAGGAGGACGACGATTTTTTGCCGCCTTATCATGCGTATACAGAGGAGTCGACGAATTCGAGTCGTTCGGCTGGTGATGGCGACAGTTCCAGCTTGTCTTCATCCTCGCCAGGCGAATCATGTTACAGCTTTGTGCGACGTGCCATACAAGTAAGTAAATGTGAGTACGCTCAACTGGGAATAGTAATTTTGCATTTCTTTTATTAACAACAGAAATTGGCTGGTGGACGACGTCATGCATGGTTTCTGGACTCTTGGACTTCGAAGGACACCAAAAACGATAGCAGCCTGGACTATGAAGATGCCAAAGATCTGCCCATAGAACTACGTCGCCTAGAGGACTTTGAGGACTTTCAAGATCCTCCCTTATCAGCAGGTCTGAAATCACGCAGCCTGGGCAGCATTTTGCAGCCACCGCCACGTCAAATCGTACGCTCTCGTTCCAGTGTGCCGAGCTTGGGCGGCCCCTTGTTAGGCCCGCTACATAGTGATAGCAAAGCTGGTGCCAATTTCTTAAGCACACCTGACGCCTCTGTCGCTGGTCCAATTGATCGCCAATCGCCCACCAATAACGTCAATAGCAGCACCAATAGTAGAAGTGTCAGTGCCAGCAACACGCTCAATCGCCGGCCCAAGCTCATCAAGCAAAAACAATCCCTTTGCGAGGAGGACTCTCAACAGCAACTGCCCAATGCTGCCTCGCCCGCAGCCTTCTACATGCTCAGCAGCTATAACAGCTCCAATCAGAATGTCAGCAGCAGCCTTTATATGCGCAGTGGCTGCTACGCTGCCAACTTTCATCAGCATGCCTCGGCGACAGGTGCGCCCGCAGGCTTGCCTAGCTTTTTGCGCAAGCAGAGTTCCCTGAATGAGGAGCTGATGGCCTGCAATCGCATAAGGGAGAAGGAACGTGTGCGCAAGCGTATACAGAAGCAAACCTCGTTGAACGAGGCGTTTCTGTGTCGTTCGGCTATGTTCTCCAAGCGATTGCAGGTTATACGTGAGGGATTTACCACAAAAATCAAAAGTTCCACCGGAAGCTTGGAGCGTGCGACCAAGACAGGCTTGAACAAAATAATGCAGAATCTCAAGAGCACTAACAGCAGCTCAGGCAGTACAGCTGCAGCACCACAAAGTGTGAACGCCTCCAACCAGCAATCAATGACATCCTGCCAGAGTCCAAACCCAAACAACAAGCCGGCAGCAGCAACTACTGGGTGTGCAACCAATGCCGCCTATCATCAGCAGCAGCCGCCGCAGCAGCATCACCATCATCATCATATACAACAAACGCCCAATGGCAGCTTGTTTCCCGCTCACCTGTCGCTGCTACACAAGCCAGCTGCAGCTGTCACCACTGGTCCTGTAACCTACTGCAGCAGCAGTGATTGCAGCGCCACAAGTATTTGTCATTGCAGCGCGTATCATCAAGATTGCGCACCAGATAGCGAAGAGTCCAAAACACGCCGGCATTCGCGTGAATCCGGCTCTGACTCCTCCAAGGACAGTCTGCAGTCGGATACAAGCATTGAGTCGGAGGACAGTTTTGCCTCGGTTATTTTTATTCCCAAGCCGGAGCAGCATCAGCAACAGCTGAACTATCAGCAGCAGCATCAGAACTCCAATTCTAGCTCGAGCAACTCCAGCTCTAGCAATGGCAAGTCTAAAGCCACTGCAACTGCACGCCTGCCCCCACATTCTGTGCCAACGTCACCCCTAATCATGCCATGCCCGCCTACGCCAGCACACTCGCCAGCCGCCACGCAGGGCACTGTAACATCGCCACCGCAGACCATGGCAGCGGTCTCAGCGGCCATGGCCATATTAACGCCTCCCTCACGACCGGAGCGCTTTAACTTTGATGAGGCGCACATAAAACAACAGCAGACCGAGCAAACGCTGCACAAAATCACTAGGCAAACAATTAAAGATTTGCCGCCCATACCAAAATTTCGCAAGCAGCAGTCGCTACAATTGCAGCGCCAGAGTTTTCCGATTGTGCGGCGCGCCTCGGGTTCCAGCAGCACTGGTGGCGCACACAAGTTGCTCTCGTTGGAGCTTTTTAATCCGGCAACTGATGATCTGGACAGCGATTCTAGTGAGCCCTCCTCGCCCGATTCCATAGACAGTGTTATAAGTGCGCCCAAGTCGGCGCAGTTGCCTGCAAAGTCTGGCGAAGAACTGGCAGAGCTCATTAAAAGCAATCAGCAGCACTATCAAAAAGGCGAGCTACAGATCAACAAGTCCACGCCCAATGATATTATTCTTAATACAGAAAGCGTGCAGCTATTGCCGCAAAAACATGCACAGCAGCAGCCCCAGGATTGCGCCGAGTTTGCAGAGCAGCTGAGCGCGCAGCTTCAGCGAGATCTCGAGGACAAGAGCAGCCGCAACGAGTGCCGCAGTCTAGATGGCATTGGCGATCTTGCTGAGTATCTGGATGAGCAGCAGCAACGCGGCAGCGGTATAGGCACCAAGAAGCGTTGCAATGGCGATTTGAGCGCTTTGAGAGAAGAGCTGCGCGAGCGCCGCTTAATGTTAGCCAATCTGAGCACACAACCAAGTCTGCAGCATTCACCGTCGTCTTCAAACTCTTCGCTCTCATTTACCATACATGAGGAGGATGAGGGCGAGGAAGAAGAAGATGAAAACGAACGTAGTTACACACTTGGTCTCTACGAGCACTGCAAGATCTCCAAGTTTAACTACAAGCGCAACAGGCACTATAATCTTAATCCAGAGACGGCGTATTTGCTGCAGGATGATGGAGACAGCGATGTACGCGACGATGACGACGATGTCATACCCGAAGAAGACGAGGATGCCGAGGCACTTGAGGCAAGAGGCGGCGATCAGCTTGGTGAAGGCATGCATGAGTACGGACAGCGCAGACGCAATGTGGCCAGCATTGGTGCCATTAAAGTCAACAGCAACTCGTCCAATCATACGACTAACAGTAGCGAAAGCGACTCTACAGCTCAACAGACGCTGCAGCAGCGCAACTCAACTGAATCCTGGGAGCACTCCAACAGTTCCACCACTTCACTAGACAGTCCCTCGCAAGGTGGCTCCACCACACATCATCGCTACTATCATGTATTCCGCGAGGGCGAGCTCGATGCTCTGATTAATCATCATGTAGCCAGCTTACATATAGTCTCCTCTTATTATGAACGGGCCAGTTGGTGCATTGTGGCCGAGAAGGTGCAGGTATGGACCATCTGAATGACTCTTAGAATTAATGTACTTATATTAAGCCAAGCACTTGAGTAAATTTGAAGCCCCCAAAGGAATTGTTAAATTTAATCAACTAAAATAATTGAATAACATAAATGCTAGCGCTAATTTAAAACTTAAAATAAAAACTAACGACTTTTGCTTAGAATTCTAGTATAAACCTTAAAAAATAAAAAATATAGGCGCAAATCGAAAGCTAACAACGTAAGTAGTATACAAAGATGTATATGGAAAATTAAATGAAAATCTGTAACATATACAACGACTTTAAATTTCATTTTCATATTTTCGCTGAAATAAAATTATATAATATTGAAAAAAAGCTCACGCTTAATTAAGCAAAATAACATTAAACGTCCATGGAAATCCTGTCACTCTCATGAAAATAAAATATAAACCGTCATCAACTTTGTATCAGTTATAGGATAAGATAATAAGTAATACCAAATAAAGAAAAATTGTTGCCCGAGCTGAAAATGCAGTACCATATCTAAACACAGTATACCAAAACCACTTAAAATAAAAAATACGCCGTTCACAATAAAATTTAGATAAACAAAATCACCTTTAGAATATCTCTATAAAAACGTATCTACTTTTGCATTTAAAATCTATCTATATCATACACACTGACACACACATAAAAAGGGTAATACAACAAAAACAAAAAAACAGTCGAAAACTAAGAAAAACATTCCGGTTTTCATTGAAATCATTTTTTTTGTTTTAGTAAAATTACCCACAGCTGGCCAACATATGCAAAAAAAATTTATTTAAAATTAAGCGCTGAGATATATATATACAAATAAAAAAATTTTTTGTATATATATATATATATATATATATATATATATCAAAAAATTAACAAACATTACGTAATTTTCAATAAATACGCGACTGTTTATGTGTTTTAGATAGCTAAACTAAACTTTATACCAACTACATATATGTATGCTCGAAATGCTGAATAATAAGAATGTATTTACCAATAACGAAAAAAAAGCAAAAATCCTTAAAACGATTAAGTATTAATTAAATATATACCTATTAATTATTTCCACAAGTCACATAGAGAAAACACAATATTTAGAACAAACAAACACATGAAATCAATAAATAATGATACTTATACTAACAAAAATCTTATACAGCATGTTTTTTTTAGATGTTCATAACTTTGAGTTGGCAGCACTGCTTTATCTGACACCACATTTAACAGCTGATAGTTGTGTTTTGTTGAGTTGGGTTTGACATTTCATTATGGATAGAATTATACAAGATCAGCGCTTGGTTGAAATTTTATATCGAAATAATGGTTCAGTTCGTGAAACTTATTGAAAATTTTTTTCTCCGATGCGTCCAAGCAGAATTGTCGCATTTGGAATAAGGATAATACTCAAGCTTTTGTCAAAACACCATTACATCCACAGAGAATTCGACACCTGGAAATAAACATTTGAAAATTTTTTGGCGAAATACGGCAGGAAATGCTGCGGAAAGTTTGTGTTCTAGATTGCACCTTCTTCTAGAGGTGGAGAACTATCGACAGTCGGTGCCATCGATAGACGACGATAGTAATTTCCCAACCATCGATAGTTGACGATAGTACTATCGATAGTCGACGATAGTCCCGTCCACAATAATATGCATATTTAGTCTTAAATTTAAAGTTTGTTTAATTTTTAAACAAGAAAATTCATATACGATATTAATGTTTTTTGATCCAAAAGTTTTGGTTCAAGAATTAAGGAATGTTCACATTTTCTTCCTTGAGCCTGGTTTGCCTCTCCGCAACAATTGGGCGAAGCTACAGAATGCATCGACGATCTACAACTGCCGGTTGTCGATGCGATATTGTCAGTATACGCCGAAATACCTGCAGCTGGAGTGCTGGAATCTGGGACATGGTTTTCCAAGCCAGGGTGGAATCTTTTCAGAAGATCGTGCAAAGGAGGTATTTCCGCTGGCTTTGTACTCCTTTCCGCAGTTAATGCACTTTGCCAATTTTTTGTCGGCTGACGTTTTATAGTATTTTCATACTTGTGAGATTTAACTTTTCTTTTTTTGTGTTTGCCTTTTGGTCGCCAAAACTTTCTCCGAGTCCGTGCTGCTGGAATCGCATGCCGGCCTTTCAGCGCTCGACACACTGAGTGTGAGGGAGTCCCAACGTTTACCTTAAATTCGATGTATAGTCAAAATACTTTATAACTACAGTATGAACATGGTAATCGCAAGCCTCGATAATCTTTATTCCTATTTCTGAAAGAGCTTCGTGAGATAGCTATTATAATAAACATTAATAAGAATAAAGTGCAGACAACAATATCGAGATGTTTAAAAAAAAAATATTTTTCTACAATAAATTAAACGGTGAAACTATACAAAAACAAAACTAAGCTCAAAATATTTGTTACTTTAGTATTCGGTTTTATCTCATATAACTAAGAACTACCTATTTCATCTAAAAAATCTTATTCTAAAATTTGGTATGATACCCATAATTTTTTATTGTATCGCTTAGGCGTTTTGGCATATTTTTTATAATTTTTTGGGTGTATTCATGGACGATATTGGCGTTTTGTCCACACGGTGGTCCAACTCACTCTACAAATTTTCAATAGGATGTAGATCAGGAGATTCAGGCGGCGTTTCCAAGACTTTATAGGTCTTGTGCTTCGGGTCATTGTCCTGATATAATTTAAATGAGTTCGCAATACCCATTTTCTCCGCCGACTGCTATACGGTTTTTAACATCAGTCAATCTTTTACTTGAACGCCACTTTTTATGCGTCAAGTGCAGTAGCTAAATTTCTGCATATTATTGTACCATTAGTTTTTTAAAGGAAAACCATTTATTAACAGGCTGTCCCTAGCGTCTATCAATTGAATTGGTCCCTTTCCAATTTTTGTATGAATTATGTACTGAAGTAGATTTTTTGGATGCACTCCAACAATTGCACTGTTGTTACTCCCAGCTGTGGGTAAATTATTTTTGTCACACGTGTCAGCTGCTTTTACTGGAATGCCTTGTAAATACTCCACATTCTGCACTGCATCACTTGGAAAAGCTTTTTGTATAGTCGCCAACAACGTTGCCACATGCTCCTCAAGCACATAGAGACATGCATTTGGCCCGGCATCAAAAGAATAAGCGGCTCGTACAACGCCTGTTGAGTCATTAAAGGCATGTACGAAATGGACTATGGCATGGCACGGAATTGATTGGAATCTCTCATAGTAATCTCTGCAAACTTACTGAAATCTTTTGCATGTATCGCATCGATTAAATCGTGGATAAGCTGAGGCACCAAATGCTTGGCACGATGCTGCAGTAAGGTTGATGTATTTACAGAACGTTGCATGCCTTTGGTAGATGTAATCGTCCTTTTTCCATCGTTTACGACTAATATGAGCAAGTGCATATTGGGCCAATGTAAATCTGATATCTGCAATGCAATTGAGTCCCGACCATCATCCAGGACACCTCGTTGCAAGAGCACAAATCCACCACACAAGCTGCGGCAAGCCGAGCCGCTACCTTGCCGTGCAACTGCGCATAGATCTTCATCTAGTGGCAGACCGTAGAGACGTGCTAGCGTATAGACTAAACAGGCATATCCCGCGGCACTTGAAGCAAGACCAGCAGCAGTTGGGAAATTGTTTTGTGAAGCTATATGCAATCACCACCTTAAGGAAACATTGTTGGAGCCGTTTGCCAAGGCTAGGCTTTGCACTGCTTTTAAACAGCGCTTTACTCGAACATTGTCCTCAAAAGAAATTTCGCTGCCATTTAACCATAAACGATTTTCCTTGAAATGCTCGGCAGTGGCAATTGTGGTCTTGGTGCACATCTCGTTCGTGCTAAGTGTCATGCTTATGGAGTCATTAATTGGCAGTATAAGTTGCTCATTTCGCTTGCCCCAATATTTAATAAGAGCAATATTTACTGGAGCTATGCATGTTGCAGAAATCATGGTTCCGAGGCTCAACACTCTCTTAAACGTAGATTGTAAGAAAAGGTAAACAAAATTAAAAGCCAAACTTTGTTGCCGGTTGTTGACAAAAACGTCTGCGTCCACCAAGCAAAACAATATTTGCCGGTTTTTCGTTGGCGCTCTTTATGAAATATGTTTTATCGGATGCTCATTCGCCCCGAGACGAAGACAACACATTTTGTCTCGATAAAAGGCAGTTCCTTGTTAAATTTTTAAATGCATTAAACCAAAAAGGACAAGCAAATTTGCATTAAATATTTTAGCAAATTTAAATATTTTATTATAATTTGTAACAATTATATATTTATTAAATCAATTTTTTTAACTGAAAAATATAATTTTTTTCATTTCAATTCAATCCAAACGGTCTATGCTTTATGGTACGGTATTATATTTAGTATTATTTATTTGTTTTTAATACCATATTTCTGGTTATAATTATCGTTGGCCTACGGTCACACTGTAAACAATTCCGGTCGCTTTTCTTTGCATCTCATATTAAGCGAATTTTTACAATAAATATAATTTATTTACTACAATGAGCGCGCCCAGCAATACAACAGCATCCCAAGATGCCTGCTATATATCGCTACTTGGTCTAGCCGAGTACTTTCGCACTTCACAACCGCCCAACATCAAAAAGTGCATACAATGTTTACAGGCTTTATTTACGTTTCAACCGCCCTCAAAAGTTGAGGCAAGAACACATCTGCAAATGGGACAAATATTAATGAACTACACACGGAATATTGATCTGGCGCGCCAACATCTGGAGAAAGCATGGAACATATCGGAGCCGCTTATGAATTTTGACGATGTTAAGTTTGATACAGCGTCACTTATGGCTCAGTTGCATTTGCAAACGGAGCAGAGTTCCCAAGCCAAGGCCATGTTACGTCGTGCCGTGGAGCTATCACAAAATAATGTTTACTGGCACTGTAAGTTGCTCTTGCAACTTTCCCAGATACACGCTAGTGATCGTGAGTACTCTCTGGCCTCCGAACTTCTAGCTGTTGGTGCCGAGTCCGCAGAGGAGGCGGGCGCCACATATTTAAAAGTGTTGTTTTTGCTCTCACGTGCAATGATTTTAATGATTGAACGCAAAACTAACGATGTGCTGGCGTTGCTTAACTCTGCCGGTGCCATCATTGACAACCACATACCCAATCCACATCAGAAGGAATACTTAAAAGTCTTTTTCCTGGTGCTGCAGGTGTGCTACTATTTGGCACTGGGTCAAGTAAAGACTGTTAAACCTAGCCTCAAACAACTGCAAATGTCCATACAAACTATAATGGCCCCAAATTGGCCCACAGACGAGGTCATCTTTGGCTCAAATCAATTGGAAATGTTCGTTTGGCTGCCAAAAGAGCAACTGTACGTGCTGGTATATCTGGTTACCGTTTCTCACTCTATGATGGCCGGCTATATGGACAAGGCCCAAAAGTACACTGAAAAAGCTCTTACCCAAATTGAAAAACTTCGCGTACAGGAGGATAACAACAAGCCCATTTTGTCGGTATTTAAAGTAATACTGCTGGAGCACATTGTCATGTGCCGTATGGTAATGGGCAATCGTGAGCTAGCGATACGCGAAATAGCCGCTGCTCGCGATGTGTGTCTAGCGGCGCCACAGCGCAGTCTGTTGCATCGCCATTCTGCCCAGTTGCACTGTCTCATAGGGCTGTATGCCATGTCCACAAGCTTTTTCGATCATGCAGAGAGGCAGTTCTTGGTATGCGTTAGCGAAACCACGGAGCGCGATTTAAAGCTTTTTGCCAATCTAAATCTTGCTATTATATACCTGAGAACCAAACGAGATACAGATCTGAAGCAAATACTCGATGCCGTATCCACAGAAAACACGCACACCTATAGTAGCCAAGCACTGATGGGCGGTTTCTACTATGTGCAGGGCCTGCACGCTTTTCACAAAAATAGCTTTCACGAGGCCAAGTAAGTGACGCGCTTTACCATCTTTAATAGTGTTACTAAAATATTTTTCAACTTTATTGCAGACGCTTTTTGCGGGAAACTCTGAAGATGGCCAATGCCGAAGATCTTAATCGTTTGACTTCTTGTTCACTGGTCTTACTTTCTCATGTGTTTCTAAGCATAGGCAACTCTAAGGAGAGTATGAACATGGTCACACCTGCAATGCAGCTGGCATCAAAGATTCCGGATATTCACGTACAGCTTTGGGGCTCTGCCATATTAAAGGATCTACATCGGATGTCAAAGGATACACAACATGAGAAGGAAGCTTACTCTAATCATGTCAAGTATTCAGAGAACCTTATAGCCGATCAGCGAAAGTGCGTGCAGAGCGCCCATCATGAACTGGTCAACTGGTTCCAGGGCGAACCACCTGTTACTAGCGGCGCCTCTCTCAGTCTGCCCGCTCCAGAGGTTTCCACATCGCCTTTGCAGGTATCTACCCAGCAGGTACTGCCACAAATCCCGACACAATTTGGACAATTCTATTAATTTAATATATATACTTCACTTTAATGTTAAAATTAGACACTTAACTAAGCTTAAGTAAACGCTACGAAACATTTTAAAACCGCCCAAATTATTTGTTGTGGGCTTTCCCATAGGGAAAATTAACTATATTGGAGTTTGCGCGAAAATTATCGGATTGGAACTTAGAGTAGCCCCTCTACCGTTTCCTCATCATTTTCTTCAAGTATGCCGTTTTCCTTGCTGCTGAGCAGTGTAAAGTGCACCAGGCGCTTGTCTTGCTGCTCGTGCACCACCAAATGAGCACGCATTGTATCCATGGACTTGAACTCCTCGTTACACACCGGGCATATGTAGATCTTTTCGCCCTGGTGCGTACGTTGATGCATTTGACAATCACCGCGCTGCGTAAAGCTTTTGGAGCAATGGGGACATACAAAAGGTCTTTCTCCAGTATGGGTTCGCCTGTGATTCTTTAACACATTTAGCGCCGTAAATCGCATGGGACACAAGTCGCAAGCATATGGGCGCTCACCTGTATGCTTGCGTTTGTGCTTGGCCAGAGAACAGGATGTGGTGAACTTGGCAGAGCACACGTCACACTCGTAGGGTTTGTCGCCAGTATGAGTGCGTGCATGGGAAGCCAATTCGGCCTTTGTGACAAAACTATGAGAGCACTGCTCGCATTTAAAGCTTTTGATGTCCGAGTGCCGAAGCTTATGTTGCCGCAGATTTGCATTCTGGGTGAAGCTTTTGTTGCAAATGTTGCAGACAAATGGCTTTTCGCCAGTATGGATGCGCATATGATCGCGCAACGTTGAAAGCATGGTGAAAACTGCCAAAAAGAAATATTTGCGTTAGTCGGAAGGCAGCATGGGTGCGATTCAATATAGTAACATATATGCATATTATAAGCCACGTCTTGCAATGAGAAGTGGCCCCAGACATACATACATTTTGGAATTTTTACTAACATTACGCTAAAATAACTGATTTACCTTTTTTACACACTTCACATTGATTGCGAAGATTTCTTTTGTGTCCCTGAACCATGTGCTTGCCAAGCTGTTCCTTGGTCTCGCAAAGTTGGCCGCATTCATTGCAGCTGTAGACGCCATGAGTTGCCTGATGCTCAGCTAGATGATCAGGAGACACAAAGACGCGTTCACATTCATTGCATTTAAAGTTGCGATTGGTGCATCCTTTTTGCCGTCGGTGGATTGCAAGTGATTTTTCTAGAGCAAATCCCGCATTGCAGCGCTCACAACGATATTTGAGCTTGATTTCGACATCGGAGGGGGGTGTTACTGTCACACTGCCATTGCCTACTTTTTGACGCGTTGGCAGTTTTAACTGTTTGGTTGGACTTAGACTTTCTTCGGAAGGTGTCTGATCAAGTTTTGTGATAGCAATCCTACGTCGCGGAGCTCGCTTGCTCGAATCGTACTGCTGCTGTTGGAGCAGCAACTTAGCGGCGCTTTTGCGTGTTGTTACCTGCGATGAGGGTGCAGGGGCTATTTCCGTTTCGCCATTGGCATTGTTAAATATGGTAAACTTATACTCTTCTTGCTTGTTAGCTGGCGCATTCTCATGCAACTCTCCTGTGGACTGGTTGTATATCATTTCGGTCTCATATTTCATATCGTCTTTCTCGACATGCAAAATAATGTTTTCATTGTTGGTTTTAGCGGATTCCTCAAGTGGTTCATCAGCACCCAAAGCTGCAAGGTCATAATAAACATCGTCTTCATCATCAGCGATCAAATTGGGAGCGTGTACGCTTGCTTCTTTCAGTGGTAGGGTGCTCTCAGCTTCTGTAGCATAGTCTTCTGTTTGGATTTCTTTTGTGGCTGTTGCAGCTACGACTGGGTTTGTCTGCACGGCTTGGTCTAAACTGGGCAAAGTTTGTTTGGGCAGTGGCACATCCGGCTCCTCAGGTAATGCGTTAGGCAATAATTGGCGCAATGTACGATTTGACGTTTCGCATTTTTGCTTGAAGGAATAGCAATGATTTATTTCGCTAATACAATTGAGGCACACCTTCTCCGGCAAATTGTCTATGCGTCGTGGCTGTAAACAAGTTAAAAAAAGTAGTTGAGTACAGGCGGTTTGGCAATTACTCTGCCGCTTACCTTGGTTTTGGTGAAATCGCGCAGCATGTCTGCCAAACAGCCCGCCGTTCCGCTGCCTGAACCATTATCGTATATGGAAAGAAAAGGACCAGAAAGACTCATGCAAGTTCGACAAATTTTATCAACATCCATTCTAAGCGTCGCGCAGCTTCTTTTTCAGGATAAATTGTGCTCTTAAACAACAATCCAAACGCACACACAAGACTGTGTTGCCAGATACAGCCATTTCAATGCAGCGTTGCCGGCTTTTAAAATCAACAGAGTGCTGCCATTTAGTACGAACTTAGCGCAGCTGATGCAGCAACAGATAATTCTACGTATGTGAAAAAATATTGAATTAATTAAAATATCAATTTAAGCCAGTAACTATGAACGACATTAAAAAGTTAAAGGATCAACAGCGAGACATTCATCCCGGCTTTGATGCTTACATCGATTGTATGACACGTGCGCTCTTCACAGGACTGGCTGCATTTTGTTTAGGTGCGTATTTTTAAAAATTAGCTTGACATTGCATAATAGATTGTCTTTAGGTTTTTCAGGCACGTACTTTCTACAAAAGGCCATTCAAAGAAAGATACATTATCCAGTTAAGTATAACGTTCTCATATCATCGCTAGCGGCCGCTGGCATATCTTACCAAACAACCTCAACTCGTACCAAATCCTGCCAAGCGCGTTGGATGGCTTCTGAGGATAAGCACACTATTTTAAAAGAAAACCAATTTTAGTTATAATAATGTCGTGCTTAAGGCCATTATTGCGTGCTGCACGATATGTTGGCTTACAGCGTCCATCAGTCGCATTGACCGCGTTTCAGCCACGCTTTAAGTACACTCAAAATCAAGGGGTTAAGGGCATACGCAATCGAAAGAGCTATTACGAGTCTCAATTACAAACTAACCAGGAAACAGATGATGATCAAGGCAATGCATGTACTTCTGGTGCAGATATACGCTTTTTGGACGATAAGTGAGTGATTTACACTACAAAAAAAACAAGGTTAACATTCTTTCTAATTAGCGCCTATGATGAAGTTGCCGGCGGCGCCATGCGTATAATTCGAGACACCAACTCTGCTCCGCAACATGTACTTATTCTGCAGCCTTATATTAAATGGTCCGCTAAGCGCACGACACCAAACGATGTACAGCCAGCTGATCAACTGGCTGAGGCCGTTGCACTTGTAAATTCTCTACCCAATTGGCATGTAGCCAAGGCTCTAAAGGTGCCATTAGAATCCTTGGAGCGAAAAACTCTATTTGGTAGTGGCAAGATAGCCGAGCTTAAATCCCTAGTTGCCGATCTCCGTCAGCAGCAGCTACTTAGCAGCCTTTTTGTTAGCAAAGGTACTTTGTCCTTTGCCCAAAAGCGATTCCTTGAAGCCGAGTTCCGTTTGCCCGTCATGGACCGATATTCCATGGTCATACAAATTCTAAGGCTGCATGCGACCAGTGCCGAAGCACGTTTACAAGTGGCTATGGCTGAAATACCCTATATTTGGGCGCAGGCCAAGGAAGCAAATGTTACACAAACACGCCGACAAGGTTATGTTTTATCGGATTTGCAAAAAGAGATTCTGCGCACACGCGAACGCAAGCTACGTCAAGAGCTGGAACGTGTTCGCAAGCAACGGCAATTGCTCAGACAGAAACGAAAGCAACAAAATTATCCCATTGTTGCAGTTGTGGGTTACACTAATGCAGGCAAGACATCGCTTATCAAGGCTCTGACTGTAGAGGATTCATTACAGCCACGGAACCAACTTTTTGCTACATTGGATGTCACAGCTCATGCCGGGCAATTGCCTTGCAATTTACAAGTCATCTGTATGGATACTGTAGGTTTCATGTCCGATCTACCCACAGGCTTGTTTGAGTGCTTCGTGGCGACATTAGAGGATGCCATGTTAGCGGTAAGAGGCAGCTTTAAAGTCTAATTTAAACTTGTTGGTGTTGATTGATATATAATATTTTTTTTGTGCAGGACCTCATCATACACGTACAGGATTTGGCGCATCCCTGCCATGATGCACAAAAGCAACACGTCGAATCCACTTTACGTTCTTTGGCTTTTAATTTAGACAATGACGATGCCAATATACCACCAATCATCAATGTCTGTAATAAAGCTGATTTGGTGCCCCAACAATCAAGGTCAGATGCTACATCCCATTTAATATCGGCGCGCTCTCAAACTGGTCTAGAACCTCTGCTTTTAGACATTGAAAATAAAATTTTGGCTGTAACAAATCGCCGCAAGCTTCAAATGCGTGTGCGTAGCGGTGGATCCGAAATGGCATGGCTTTACAAAAATTCAGCAGTAGTGGATTTGGTAGCAGATCCAGAAAACTCTGAATTTTTGATAATGCACGTGGTTATTACCGAACGTAGCCTTGAGCAATTCAAGAGGCAATTCTGCATGTAAAGAATATTTGTTTTTGATTGAAGAGAATCGGAAATTTCGGAGCTTTTTAAAGGCGCAACGGGCACCAACTCAATACTTTATTTTAAGGGTATACATATAGTCCTGTACATAAAATGTTCCTACAAAAAACATTTACGAAAATAATGCACTATTTAATTTGTTGTATAGTATTACTAAGGCTGTAGCTTTAGTACGGTGCTGTTAGTATACTTTCACATAGTTATATACCCTTGCAGAGGATTCTAGATTAAACATTTCTACGTTCCAATTGTAGATAAGAGCCATTCATATTCTTTATATTTATGTTAAATGTAATGTTAGCCAATCCCACGACCTTAAATTCTAATCTAATATTTGCTTCTAAGACAGTGTAATCCCAATTAAGATGTGTGCCGCCTAAAATGTAAATAAAGTTTTATAAGCCATATGTGAAACTATTTGTTGGGACAGAAAAAAAAAGAACCTATCAAAACTTTCCGCTTTATTTGCAGTCGTTTGTTAAACAGACTAAATAAAGAATTATCATGCATGCATAAGATAGCTAATCAATCTGCAAGAGTATGAACGTTTGGTGCACCAAAGTTTGCTTTGCAGTGTACTTTTTTCTTTGACAAATCGCTTTTGCTGGTTTATTGGCATAATTGAGTTATCACTAAGGCATGTGCTTTGACAAAGTTCAAGCTAGATTCTATATTTGGTTTATCTTTATATTTCAGTAGCACAAAAACGCCTTATCAATATGTAGACCCCCTATAAACATTTTTAGACGCGCGAACTAACCTTGGGCAATTTAGCTTAAAGGTTAAGTGCTCATTAAAAAGTTTGCTGCTTTCACAAGCAAACACTGGAACTAAGTTATGTATATACGGTAGGTACTTGACAATATTATCCGCTTCGTTCCGCGGTCATATTAAAATTGAACTTTGAATGTACATTACATGTGGCATAAAAACATTTTGGCTTTTCTAGTGTTCGTAATGCATAATAATATCAATTAGTACTACGTTAATATATAGTTACTTAGATATCTAAGATCCCTCCCAATTCCAGACCCCATTGACCATAAAACTAAGCTACAATGAACACGCGGATGAAATATACCATATGGCAAACTGAAAAAATGGCGAAATGAGCACAAATACAATTAACATGAAAATTATGCGACAATTCTTGAGCAATGTTATAATGAAATTAATGAATATTGAAATTGTACTATGAGGAGGCGGTCCGGGCATTGGCCGCATGCCATTTGCCAGTTATAACTTGGCTATGTGAAATTGCGCCTGCTGATTGGCAGAGGCAGAGTACTGTTCAAATGGCATAAGCTGGCAATACAAGAGCAACTGCAGTTCCAGATCACGCAGCCTATCCGGACAGGCTGCATGTCGCATTAGACCGCTGTCACGATCGCGCTGTATATAGCCGCGTTGAATAAAGGCTTGTATGGCAATGTTAAGATTATCCAGGGCAAGACAATACGGATGCACATGTGATGCACCTGGCTGATGCAGCAATTGTTCCACATGCTGCTGCGCACGTACTAGTAGATCTTTATTGCTGAACTCGACTTGAGTGGGTATCTGCAATGAAAATGGAATGAGATGAACTGGTGATATAAAAAACAATGTTTATTTTAATCTAACCTGCCGCAAAGTCACAGCCAGCTGATAGTACAGGCAGAGAAAGGGTGCAAGAGCAGCAAGTATAATGCGACTGCATTCATTGTCCTGTACAGTGATGCGCCCGCTTAGCTGATCTAGCTGTAGCACACGCTCATGCTGTAGCAGCTGCAAGTGTGTTTCAAACTCCATTTGCTCACGATTGGATTCTACAATGAACTCATGCTGGAACAGCGCATCCATGGCAGCGACGTGCGTATGCAAAGCGGCTAAAGTGCTGGCATGGCAAATGTTTTGGCTGCTGCTTTGCTGCAGCTTTTGTTGCTTAAGTGCTGCTAGCACCAAATAGGCTGGTCTGGCCAACCAAAACATGCAGGGATTAATGTACAACTGCAGAGCAAGCATTGGCACCGCAATGGACATAGTGTGTGGGCTTAGAGCATGTGCCTTCAAACGTCGCAAGTCAATCTTCTGTGCCATTTGCCCGGCTGCCAATTGTGTGAACTCCAACCGAGCCACTCGAAAGTGCACAATATTGGCATGAACCTCCACAGCGTCTATGACATCCGCTTTAATGTTGTTTTCTTTTGTGGACACGTGCGCACCAAGCTGTTCAAAAATTTTCTTCAAGTGAAGAATGCCGCGTGATAGCTCATCAATGTTGACGCTCCGCTGTGCATATAACTGGCTGGCATAGTAAAGACTAAGCAAGTTAAAGGTATTGATGACTATGCGTCGCTGCTGCTGGTATATTATCTCATTAGCTAGCTGTTTGACCAGCTCAATTTCCTGTCGATTAAGTTTCTGTAAATGTCCGGCTACACCGGCGCGTTGCATGCGGTGAGCGCTGCTATGGCCAAAGAATTTTTTTACTGATATTGGCGCGCCAAAATCTAAGAACATTTTGCCAAATCGCTCGTCAATTATTTTTAGTGCTTTGAAGAAG
This sequence comes from Chymomyza amoena, assembly GCA_037043745.1. NCBI lineage: Eukaryota > Metazoa > Arthropoda > Insecta > Diptera > Drosophilidae > Chymomyza > Chymomyza amoena. Next base: position 167,912 of record JBAMAX010002425.1, read on the forward strand.
CCTTTGGTTGTCTCTTTGGGCTTTGGCACGCCCAGCAACTCATATACAAAAAGTTGTTCTTCCAGCACGCGTTCGTACGAAACGCTGACAGGCACAATGGTCACATCAGATACCTCGCCGGTAAAGTAAGGCAGCAGAGCCATTGAAAGTAGACCCACCTTGGGCACCAGAGCCTTGAAGTTCCTTGAGCGAGTGCCCTCTATAAAAAACTCGACGCCAATGTGGTAACTGGCTACCAAAGCGTACATATACTCGCGAAAAATGTCCCAGTATAGCTCGTCATTAGAAAAGGTGCGGCGCATGAAAAATGCGCCAGTCTTGCGTAACATTGTGCCCATGCCAAACATGGAGTGAAAATCTAAGTAGGAATGAAGAGTTAAAGTAATGAAATGATAAAAAAAAAATAAAATAAACCCACTTACCCATTCCTGCGGCTATACCAGGTATTTCTATATCATAATAAAAGCATATATAGGACATCAATATGAAATCCATATAACTGCGATGGCTAGGCAAGTAGAGAACTGGTGTGTGACCCATATCCTGCTTCACGGTAGCCATGCTGGCTGCATTTACATAGATTCCGTCACAAATGCGTTTACCGATAGCCGTTATGGCCATGCCACACCAACGTATAATCGCCAAATTGCGATCTAAGCCGATTTCATCAATAATGGCACGTGCTTGCTGCTCCAACTTTAGCATTGGCTGCTGCGTCTCACGCTCATAGTGCTCCAGTATAAGACGCAGCTTGTCACTGCGCAGGACGTGCTGCTTGAGCCTGCGCGGATTGAGATAGCGTTCAAACTCAAAGGCCACTTGCGGTTTATACTCTTTAGTCATGACGGGTTCCTTGCCTGGAGCTATGATATTTTCAAAATTTTGCATATAATCAGCCGCTTCTTTGGCTTGACGCTCAAAAGCTTTGGCAGCTGTTGAATCAGGCGTTGCCTCTGTTTCCGATGTTGATGACTTCATTTTCAGTTGCTTGTTTACCTAAAAGTATTCAAATTTTGAGAATATGTAAATATTGGAACGTCGTCTGGGCCAGATGTCAAGAGCAAACTGTCGCGCTTTTTACCAAGTAAATTTTCACGTCACACTTAAAAAGGCACACAAGCATACATAATTTAGATAACTACCTACCCCACACTGTGCTGCAAAATACTACTATCAGTTAAATAATAGTTTCCAAGAGCCAAAAGCCGACCACCGCAACGTCGACGCCGCCTAATCGCACATATGATTCTTTGATAGCTTGAATGAGTATAGCGACCGTTCTGCTTAGCCAGCCAGCCATCAGGTGATTGACTTAGTGGGCGGGTGCATAAGATAGCGCATATGCCTAGTTAATGCGATTGTAGCGATTAAGAACGAAACTTATGGAGGAGATAATAGAGTGCTTAATCAAGACAAATAAAGCTGAACAAAAATTTCAAATGCAATAAAAACAGTTGCTGCGCTTCTCAGCACGGGAACCCACACACACACACACACGCATGCATACTTTCACACGTCAACCTCAAAGCAGCGAAGGCCACCAGCGGCAATATCAGACTAATAAGCTAACTCGGTCCCTTGGAGACAATGCAGCTGCTGTTGTCACACACAAAAGCCTATCCGAACTGTTAGTAGACACAATTTTGAGCCGCTTGTAGACGTTAATTACTCTACTAATCCGAATAGTTTTGCATGAATTCCACATACACTTGGTCCTTTGTGGCGATCCCGTAACAACGCACAGCACTTCCTTCTGTTTTCCTTATTTTTGTATATTTTTTGCAAATTTTATTTGCTTGTCTCTTACACACAGCCATAAGGCTGAAGAGGTTTATTTACGAGACCGATTGATTAAGGGTATTATGCAGTTGGGGTGGGGACTGAGTAGAGTAGCAAAATTTTCCTCAATGACTTCATCATTTACTTTGAGTCTTTCGAGTAACTAATCAATTCAATTGCATAAAATTGAATGACACAAATGTCACATAATTGAAAAATTCGAAATAAAAAAAATCAAAGCAACTTTCTTTTTTATTGCTTGCTATTGTTTTTTTTTTTTTGACTACGTACGTTGGCACAACAAAATTCCGCAAGCATACAAACTTATTTAATGCCTTGTGGAAATTTTTATTTTCCGTGAGTTTAAAATGAGCAATTAATACATTTAAATAAATTAATTTCGAGTAATTTGCGGCTAATTTTCAAATTTAATGTTTCACACGTTAAATTAGCGGCTATCTGTGCTCGCTTTGTTGTTGTCAAATTATTGAACCATCCGTCGTATGATAATTTCGTATGGTTAAGTAGCGCATACACGTTACGACTTGCTGTACGAATCCATAGTCATAGCCTGAAACATTTGAGTTTGATTCAAAAAAACTAAAATTTAGTTACTAAATAATAATTATTTATTATATTATTCATCTATATTATTTTTTAAAGGAAACAGGTTGAATAATAATAATTTTAACTCAGCACTACAAATATGTACTTTATTATATTCTTCAGGCCGATCATTTGTTGTTTTAGTTTAAATGCAATTTTTGATGCATGTCTTATTCACTACGCCGTACAATATTGTTGTACAACAATAGTAACGTGTAAAGCCGCTTTACGCAACTTGAAGTGCGTCATTAATTGTATTGAATTTAAAGCAGAAACAGCTGTTTTCTGCATTTTAGATTAATTCAATATTTATAAATGGATACGAATCAGTGACTCTGAAAATAATGCACAATCAGTCATGCAATTATGGAGAGTAATGAAAAATGATATGCAATTTGCTGCAAATCTGTCAAAAATCAATATTTTCGTTGCAACAAGCAATCTTTTTAAAGAACTGTTCTTAAATGCTTTAAACGGAAATAGCAAAATTTTTTTTAACCGATTAAAATAACAATAGATGAATTTTTTAAAACTGTTGCCTATAAGTATTGCATTATTATTTTTAATTGGCAAACGTCAATTTAGGGTGGCTGTTTGTACTTGTACAAAATTTGTTTCAACCACCATTGTAGCTCGCATGCGATATATTATTGTGTCGTATCGTGTATCACCAGCTTGGGCGCCATTCGTAAAAATTTAAATTACTTATGTATAACTGCCCAAACGTCAAACACAAACTTGTTTTAGCAAAGAGCCACAAGTAAACGTAAAATGTGGCAACGCTGGTTTTATCGTGTCTCAACAGTTGATTGCACTTATGGAGGTGTCCAAAGTTTTATTTCGTTTTCAGCTGGACTGTTGCTGGTCTGCAGCGGCTAATTAGTTGTGATTTATTTTAAAATAAGTATCTGTGAAATAACATAGCTTTAGTATAGCAATATGGCTCCAATTTGGCGTAGTATTTTGGATGCTTTGCTGGTGCTAGTGCATATAATCACCAACAACTTGCTGGAACTTATTTTGGGCTGGTATTTGGGACCGCAAAAGCGAGTTTCATCACCGGAAAGTTTAGAGCAACAGGTTATATTGACAAAGAGCGCTGTCGAGCTGGCACAGCAAATACGCGAACGCAAGCTAAAAAGTTACGACATTGTTAAAGCATATTGCGAACGCATTGAAATAGTAAACCGCGAAATTAATGCCGTGGTCGATGGCCCCTTTACGGAAGCTCTGGAGCTGGCCAGGGGAATCGATAAAAAACTGGCAGCTGATGAGTATACAGAGGAGCAGCTAAAGTCCTTGCCTTTTCTTGGCGTGCCATTTACCACCAAGGACAGCACAGAAGTGGCAGGCAAATTGCATACTTTGGGTTTGGTAGCGCGCAAATCCGTGCGTGCCTCTTCTGATGCAGAGTGTGTGCGACGCATGAAAGCTAGCGGCGCCATCATTATTGCCACCAGTAACATACCCGAGGTAAACAAATGGATAGAGTCGCGGAACATGCTTATTGGTGGCACTAACAATCCATACGACTTTCGGCGTTCTGTAGGCGGATCTTCAGGCGGTGAAGGAGCGTTAATAACTGCCTGCTGCACTGGTTTCGGACTCGGCACTGACATTGGTGGCTCAATACGCATACCATCTTTTAATTGTGGTGTCTTTGGCCATAAACCAAGCAACAATGCTGTCAATACGGCTGGCTGTACTTTTCGAACTGGTAAAGAAATGGATACAATGGTGTGCGCTGGACCCATGACTCGTTATGCCAGCGATTTGCGACCCATATTAAAGGTGCTATTGGATCCTAAGATGGAGCTTGCTCTTAAACTGGATACCAAAGTAGATTTAACGCAGTTGCGTTACTTTTACGCACCCAATTTAGCACTGAAGGCTTGCAATCCCGTAAACAGTGAAACTGCACGTATGATGGATAAGGTGCGCAAACATTTTGGGTCGCTGACACGCAGTGAAGTGCGCACTGCTAAATTGCCACATACAGAGCTGACACATAAAATGTGGCGGTATTGGATGACACAGGAGCCAGCAAACTTTAATCTGCTGCTTGGAAACGGCAGTAAGTTGAATCCATTTGAAGAGCTGTTCAAAAAGCTTTTGGGAAAAAGCGACTTTAGCATGGCCGCCATTTACTCACTGATTGACGGATTGCTTCCGAAGGAGAAAGAAAAACTAATGCGTTCAGCCACTAAAAAGTGCAAGCAGGCACTAGCTGATATGCTGCGTGATAATGGAGTACTGTTCTTCCATAGCTCGCCACGCACAGCGCCATTCCACTATTATCCACTGCTAAAATTTTTCGACTTTAGCTATTTCAGTTTGTTTAATGTGCTGCGCGTTCCTGTAACGCAGGTGCCCATGGGCTTGGATTCTAATGGCTTGCCACTGGGCATACAAGTTGTGGCCAGTGAAAATAACGATCATTTGTGTTTGGCTGTAGCCGAGGAGCTGGAACGAGTCTTTGGCGGATGGGTAGCGCCATTTTCCTTGAAGCAGTGATTCAGCGCTAGAAATTGCGCTTACAAGACAGTGCAATAGTATGCTTGCTTTTGTGGGGTTGGTATTGCCTTTTTAACGAGATTTTCATTAGACTAACTAATCGAACAAATGTATATTTTTTAATCAGTGACAAGTTGAATAAACTATAAAAACAAATAAAAAGTTTTAATCTTTCTTTACAGCGAAGATAAGCAGATCACAAAGAAAAATGCTTTTGTTTATATATGTACTTGCAAAAGCAAACATGTGGCCAAATAATAGTTTTAGTCGAACAGCTGATAAGATGCTCAAAGCGTTGCCACACTGCTTAAAAAAGGTGTAGAATATCCATTAGTTAGTTGGTCGGTACTTTTGACAATGATAATTTCCCACTGATTTAAACGAGCCAGCAGTACAAAAATAAACGTTATTTCAAATGAATTTTCAAAATCGTTCAAAGCATTCTGTTAGGCAACCGCGTGTATTTAAGCGTACCGCTCTCAAGTTTGAATACACAACTGACTGTGTTCTTAGAAATATTATGGTATTTGTGCCTATGCACAAACTTTATTGGCTCTTACTCTCTTTGTGCATTAATTAAAACTTGACGACCACCTTTTGAACCTGGCAGAACATTGATAAATGAAGCTGTTGCCTGCTCAGACTTAACGTCTGACCTTACGACGATTGGGTGAGTTTGAATATGTTGTGGTGCTGAGACTCCTGATATTGTCGCTCTGTCAACAATTAATTTGTAGCCCCCTACCGGAAAACTTACCAACCTCTCTGACATTGGCTTCCATTAAATATTGTGCAGCCAAACAATTGCAGCCTTAAGGAGTTTCGTTACCGGCGTCTGCGCTTCACTTGGTTATTTTATGTCAGTACCAAACAATTTTGTATGAAACAGCCCAAGGAAAACGATTAAGTGCCCATATTCACATCTCTACATCCAAAGGCATCGATTTAACCATGTCTGTGTGTACGTATGGACTGTTTTTTGAAAACCGAAATAGGGCAGAAAAATAGAACTTTAAATTTAGTTTTTAAAAAACTCAAGCCTAGATGAAATTTATTGTTTTTATTAAAATCGTTTGATAACTTCAGGATTTAAAGGCCGGATAGAACCAACTCGAGCTTTTTAAACTTAGAAGCCCCAATTAACCAAATAAATTTGTAAAAAAGTTTAAGGAATAGCCTTAAATTTAACTTTTTTTTTTCCTTTTTGGATATACAACCACGGTTCCCTACAGGAGTTATCACTGTAGCAGTTATATGCAGACATTGGCATAATTTTAACAACCTATTTATAAATCTGTTTGTCAGTCATATGAACTTAAGTATACAAATCCGTTTTACTTTCTCCTCCATATCTCACCGTTTGTTGGGCCTGCATATACTTTATCGTACTCCTCCTACTTCTCCCCACTTGTTGCGTCCGTATATATGCCCAAAAACAATGAAAGATGTATAAGTGCACTTTATACTCATTGATGGGCCATTTTTAACGATAATCTGATGATGTATATCACTTGGCACAGTAGTTCGAGCTGGGAACAAAGTGCAGCAATTCCCAATCATATGCACTATCTCGTACTATATACAAAGGGAATCATATTTCATTCTCTTTGCATAGCAAATTTTGAATTCTGACTGAACCAATCCAATCATATATAAATATGGACACGTATAATCTTTGTGTGGCATGTTTCTTTTTGTATGCAAATTCCTCAAAATTTCGGGTAAATTTCTGTAAGAAAAAATAACTTAAGTATAGTAGTACACCAATCGTATGTGTAACAAAAATCTTATCCTTAGATGAGATAGGGTACGTATGATGTCGTTGATGCCGAATATGTCATGCATTTATTTTTCTAGATTCGTAAGGATGTCGCTTCTGTCAGGTTTTGGTTACTGCTGGTGGTAGTTTAATAGTCGACTACTGTATCTATTTCTTATCCAAAAGTCATTTATCGATAAAAAGGTAGGGTCCGAAAATATGACGGTACGAGTCAAATTTGAAGACAATATTTTTCGAAAGAATTCAAAATATTTTTGGCCCGAAGGACCAATAGCTAAGTCAGGCAGGACCCAAAGAGATGGCACACCTGTAGATTAGAATGGTATAATGTGTTGAAGCTTAAACAAGTGGTAAAATAAACCTATTTATACCCTGTACCGTATGGTACCAAGGGTATATTAAGTTTGTGCAAGCCGAAAATGTATGTAACATATATGAGACGTCGGAGACACCCTAAAGTTACCTAAAATATGATCAGGGTGAATAGAGAAGTCGATATACCCATGTCCGTCTGTCCGTCCGTCCGTCTGTCCGTCTGTCCGTCCGTCCGTCCGTGTGAACGCCTAGATCTCAGAGATGGTAAGAGCTAGACTTACCAAACTTTCACATTAGATCCCATATTATTCCATAGCAGGCAAGTTTATTTTATTTTTTTGATATCGGGGATAAGTTATATAGCTCCCATGGGGGTGTTTGAGACGACCTCGACAAAAAAAGCGTTTTAGATGAATAATTCAATTGTTTATGAAGATATCGTAACCAAATTTGGTATTCGAAAGTTTTTTATAGTTCCCAATCACTGTACCAAATTTGATCAAAATCGGCTGACTATATCATATAGCTCCCATAGGACCGATCGGCCAAAATAACTTTTTTAAAGAAAAATTCGCTATATTTCGTTTTTTAATAAAGATATCGTAACCAGATTTGGCGTTTGGAAATTTTTTAGACCACTTAAGCAATGTGCCAAATTTGATCAAAATCGGTTGACTATATCATATAGCTCCCATAGTTCCGATCTTCCAAAAAATCGATTTTTTAACAAAATTTGTTGTGTTTCGTTTGTTTGTTAAGATATTGGGACCAAATTTGACATTCGTGAGTATTTTATATTTCCTAAGCACTGTACTAAATTTAATCCAAATCGTTTGACTAGATCATATAGCTCCCATAGGACCAATCGGTCCAAAAACACGTTTTTTATACAAAATTCGATGTGTTTTGTTTGTTTGTAAAGATATTTAAAATAAATTTGGCATTCATATCTTTTTTAAGGTATTTAAGCACTGTGTCAAATTTTATTGAAATCAGTTGACTATATCATAAAGCTCCCATAGGAACGATCGGTCAAAAAAAAATTTTGCTTAAAATTCTTCTCGTTTTTGGTTTTTGTGAAGAAATCTGACTTTATTACAAGCTAGGGTACAGGGTATCCTAAAGTCGTCCGCGCCCGACTTGACGTCCGCCATTTTTTAAAAATCATTTTATTCATTACTATGGTATATTTAAATTAGATATAATTTATATCTTCCAAAGTCTCTATTATTGTTTTGTCAGTCGGACAGAGAGATATGCCTATAGCCCATATTTACTTTTAGCGTTTTCCAACAACTAACTAACTTATAAAAACGTTTTAAATCCGTTTTAAATTTTCGTGTCACAATATTAGTGAACATACTCCTCCGAAACGGCTGGACCGATTCTCAAATTTTGTGTGCTTATGGGGTAGGTCTGAGAATCGGTAAATATATACTTTTCATACCTCTAAGTGATAAGGGTTGCCACCCCTAACATTTTTTTTTTAAATTAAGGTTGGCATTGTGTGCATTGTCAGATTAACTAATATTTTTTAGTTACTTTTTTTTACCGAATTGAAACACATAAAAGTTATAAACGTTATAAATTTTATTTTTTATTGAGGCACACGAAATTTCATGAGAATCGGTTCAGCCGTTTCAGAGGAGTATGGTAACTAACATTCTGACGCGAGAATTTTATATATAAGAAGTCACTTATGTTTTACGTGTTAAGGTTGTTCTCATAATCGCGTCGATAAATTTCAAATCTGATTTTTGGGTGTGTTAGCGGTTGTCAATACGGAGGCTTAAAGCCTATTGCGATGTGTTTATGTGTATTGGTTCGTGAGATATACGAATTTTTGGGAATATCGTGAATATAGCATAGTAGAAAATTGTTTAACACCGGGTATTGGACATTAAGTGCAGACAGAAGCGTAGTCTGTAGTTTCTATAGGGCGAGAATTTATTAGAGATGCGAACTCTCTTAAGAGTACTTAAGTTTGTCCATACGGCTTTTAAGAGAGGCATGAAAGTCAACTAATCCAAAAATCTTATGATTGTCTAGATAAGCTAACCCGAGAATCTTACGATGTTTATAAACTTTAAGATTATTCAAAAAGACAACGTCTGCCGGGCCCACTAGTATTATATATAAATTAGTTAATATATTAACTAAAATTCTATTAATTAAATAATAACGTCTATTAAATTAGACGTTTTTGAGATACCATTTCGATATGATTTATAGTTAGATCTGAAACAATAAAAGAAAGTTTTTCACAAAAAAAAGTACTAGAAGCTACAACTTTACTTTAATTAAATTTCCAATTGCAGACTAGTTTATTTTTTGAAATTGTTTAATTTTTAAAATTGAATATTCGCTAAAAGCTTCTCGTTATTCACTATCGGTGCCTATTTTTCTGTCGGCGAATTTGAATGTAAAATGGGATAACTTTTTAGGATTTTTGGATTTTCGATATATAAAAGTCAACGCTCAACAGTTTTCCTGAACTGACTATTTTGTCAGTAGCTCATGGGCGAGCATGGGCGGATCATGGGTACCTTACCAATGTTCAAAGAGAAGTCACTAATAGTACATTTCAAATTTGCATACCCTGGTGCCGAAGATTTTTATAGTGCAAATCTTATTAAGTATTGGGGGACAATGCACCATAGTAGTAACAACAAGAGGCTGCCCTAAGGGCGGGGTATTATCACCCCTCTTATAGAGCCTACTAGTAGATGAGCTCCTGTAGGGACTAACCAGTAGAGGCATACTATGCCAAGGCGTATGCTGATGACATCGACATCATAGCAAGAGGCAAGTATCAAGAAACACTCTGCGACATTGTCCAGCTAGGTCTCAAGGAAACCAATGACTGGTGTAAAAAGGCAGGCCTGAGTCTCAACCCTGCCAAGACTGTCATAGTACCCTTCACAAGGAGATATAAACTTGGAAGAATAAGAATTATAACCCTATCATGATGCAGTATAGAAGCGAGCAAAGAAGTCAAGTATCTTGGAGTGACCTTTGACTCCAAGCTTAACTTCAAGACTCATGTATGTTAGATAATACGATAAATAAGTGCTCAAGGGCTCTCTTTACGTGTAGAAGTATAGCCGGGAAGTCGTGGGGCACATCACAACGAATATTAAGATGGCTATACCATCATGGTTGTCAGACCCATGCTAACTTATGGGACTATAGCCTGAGGTAGTAGAGAGTGCCTTAGCTCGACCAGAGAAAAAATGCAGCAACTGCAAAGAATTGCCTTCATATGTATGTCAGGACTTATGCGCACCTGATCCTACTGCTGTCTTAGAAATATTAATGGAGATCACACCGCTACATATCGTTGTCGATATGCGGCGAAAGCCACATTAATAGGAATTGGGAGGGTAGGGGATATTAGCAGTTCACCCCAAGAAACCACATACAATAAAGTGGTACACAGATGGATCACTCACTGATCACGGAAGTAGCCTGGAGATATTAGGTTCCAGGACTAAATATTATGAACCTCTAGGCAGACACAACAGCATTTTCCATGCTGAAGTCTGTGCTATTGGAAGATTTGCAGAATTTAATCTCCATCTTGCCTGATAGTCCAGCAGCAATAAAGGCATTAAGCAAAGCCAAGATTACATCAAGGCTGGTTAAAGAAGTGAGAACGTCACTGGACAATTCAGGATCCAGGAATAAGCTCACGATTAGATGGGTTCCAGGACATAACCATATTACTGGAAATGAGCTGGCAGATAAACTTGCAAGAATCGTTGCAGCAACATCGCTAATCGGTCTTGAACCACACTGTGCATTTGGTAACCACGTGGTACGGGACCTCCGCAGCCACTTAAACAAAATTGGCATAGACGCATGTCGCTTCTATAGCATAGAGGAAGAAACAAGTTCCTGGGCATGTACGTTCTCCTTCCGGAGACCGTTGTTACCATAAGTCCAAACAAAATACTGCACAACATGCAGGCCTTAGCACTTTTGGGAGAGCTCTAAGCCATAAAGGGGGTACAATAGATTCACCTGGGTCGCAATACATTTATACACCCAATAATAATAATAATAAAAATTCGATTAAAATGGTTTGGGAACAAGTTACAGCTAAAAATGAAAAGGATTTAAATGAAGACTCATTCATGCAGTATAGTATGCACTATAGACGGTTTCTCCCACCTGAACGTAAGGGAGCTGCAGTCTGAAACCCCCAAACTCCCTAGCTTGTAGTGAAATAAATACTACATAGATTTGTAATTAAATTAAGTTTTATTTATTTTTACTTTTTTTTTGTAGTGATATCTTTATCTTCATGTTGTTTGGCCCCGTAATTTAAAAGGTATGCAAGTCTACAGGTAAAGTATATATATGTCTATATAGTACATATGTAGTACGCATTCATAGATACATTTATGTACATACTTACAAATATATTGAAATATATATTGCCTGCTTTTACCGTTTAGCTAATTTGCTGACCAAGCGACAAATATTTCCCTCTTTATACTATTTATATTGTACAAAAGTCAAGAGTTTTGGGTTGGAGGTGATTGTCCCTTCGTAATTGTTCCACGCAGCAATTGTATTATACGAATGTTGTCATTGTTGTGTTTCCTGCTTTTCTGGGTGACTGCTGTGTCTCTTGGTACCGATGTCTTCTCTTGTTTCTGGTTTTGAAATATTAACGACGCCCTTTTGCTGTTTTTGTGCACTTTGGTCTCCTGCATATTATTTGTTATTTGTTGTTGTGGTCGTGTGAGTTTTGTCTGCATTTTATGTCCTTCCCCGACTCTCACATAAGCACACACATTCGTTTTCTAATCGAACACCTATTTTGACTGCACCTATTAAGGTTCAAGAGTACTATAGAAGTGTTTAGTATATATTACAGACTGGCATTAGAAAAATTTGGCACATTGCTTAAGTGGTCTAAAAAATTTCCAAACGCCAAATCTGGTTACGATATCTTTATTAAAAAACGAAATATAGCGAATTTTTCTTTAAAAAAGTTATTTTGGCCGATCGGTCCTATGGGAGCTATATGATATAGTCAACCGATTTCGATCAAATTTGGTACAGTGATTGGGAACTATAAAAAACTTTCGATTCCAAATTTCGTTACGATATCTTCATAAACAAACGAATTATTCATCTAAAACGCTTTTGTTTTGTCGAGGTCGTCTCAAACACCCCCATGGGAGCTATATAATTTATCCCCGATATCAAAAAAATAAAATAAACTTGCCTCCTATGGAATAATATGGGATCTAATGTGAAAGTTTGGTAACTCTAGCTCTTACCATCTCTGAGATCTAGGCGTTCACACGGACGGACGGACGGACAGACGGACATGGGTATATCGACTTCGCTATTCACCCTGATCATATTTTAGGTAACTTTGGGGTGTCTCCGACGTCTCCTTCTATATGTTACATACATTTTCGGCTTGCACAAACTTAATATACCCTTGGTACCATACGGTACGGTATAATAAAAACAAGCTCCATAAGTAATCTTCGGATGAATATACATAACTAGATTTAATTCTTTTGTCTATTTGACATTGTTGGAGGACGCTTCATCGTTCTTACTCTTCTCTAGTATAAACTTTATTAACTTACCTCGACAGCCTACCGACATGGTAGTTATACTATCGTCCCAGAGATTGTGGGCTTAGGTCTCACTTTAAGCAAGGTCTTGCACTTTCCACTTTTCCTATTTTACTAATTTTTATTGTGTATTCTATATCCTTATCACTGACTCCTATTATCGGTATCACAAAGTGCCTGTACTTGGCCTAAGTGAATTGGAACGCTAAGTCCCAGCTGCCGCCTTAACCTACCTACCTACATTATACAGTGTATACAAAATTGTTGAAAAAAGTTAAGAATTATTAAATCGATCCATGGTGTGTGTGAACCGTATTGATGCCTTAGACGGCCTCCATAAGATCTATCGAATTTATATCGAATGAGTAAGGCGTAGACACGACGAAGTAAAATCTTCGGATGGGACATGGCCAATATACAAAAATATTCTGGTTATCGGAATATTATTTCAAACAAAGTTTTTGCAAACGTATTCGATGTCGAAATCATGAATTCTTGGTCGCCAATTTGCCTAGAAGCTCCAATAAAATCACTTTATGTGTAAATCATTGAAGTGAAGAAGCTACAGTCACCAAAATAGGTAATGTAGAGTGTACATAAAAATCCTCATAAGCTTTTGGAACTCCAACGAAATATGAAGGCGTTCTTTTCAGATTTTCTCAGGTACAGATAAGAACTGTCTCTCTATTTGTGTGTCTCAGTCTTTCTATCCGTGTGTTTGTCCGACTGTATGAACCCTAGACCTAAGGTAAATAAAAATTCGGTACCTTATAGGGAAAATACATAACACTCCGAAAAAAAACACAAAAAAGACTAGAGGTTTTCCTAGGTTTGTAAAATGGTAGACCTCGGATATCACAAGAGCTATAGAGAGTATGTTATGTTGTTGACAACTCTTGATAAAGAGTGAGGGCTTTTAAGCACTTCTCTGAACTCTTTTTTTTAAAACGACTAGGGGGCTTGACCCCCTGCTAGCTTCTCTCACCAACCCCAACCCCACCATTGGGGTCGACTTCTCGCTAAATTCGAAAAAAAAACATGAGAAAAAAATATCTTTTGCTATACACACAGCATGTTCTACACATTCAAAAAGATGAGAAAAAACTTCTTTATACAATAGAGGGATATAACCATCACAAACTATGCAAAAAATTCGATTTTAATTTGTACGTTTATAAGGTTAAATCAGAAAAAATTATTTGTAAATACTGAACTAGAAATTTGTAAAATCAAAAAATATTAAAGAATATTTAAAAATTTGTTTTAGTATAATTTCATACACTTGAGAACTTTTTTTTTAATCAATTTGATAAAATTTGGAACAGAAATACATAAAAAATACCATTTTCATAACACCAAACCATGTGGTAACAAAATAAATCCAAATAAAATATTTTCAAATAAAAAATTTGGTTTCATTTTCCGGAGAACTTCCGTTTAAATGAGTTGTTTTTTAGATTTATATAATTTGGTAAGTAGCCTTAAGAAAGTCACTCGAACTTTATGTCTAGTTCCCTTCCAACGATTTCTACCTAACTTTTTATTTACTTATATTGAGAGGGATTAATTTGGTTTAATTTTTTAAGTCAAATGTATGAAATTATAACTTTAATGCAAATAATTAATTAATCGTTTGTTAAGCAATGCCAAAATTACTATATTAACCCGAAAAATACAGAAATAAAAATTATATATTTGTTAATATTTATTTTCATTTTTGCAATCCCTATTTTTGCGTACACAAAACGTGTGTTTTATTTTTTAATATTTATCCGTCAATTTTATTCATATTCAAACCAAATAAATAGTGTAGAAAAGCGATTAAAAAAGGAAAATACTTTAAAAAATATGAAATTTTATTTTTTTTTTATGAAAATGTATTGATTAAAAAAATGTGGTACAGTCGAGGCGGTGCCCGACAGTGGAATACCCTATATTTTTTCTCTCGAAAACATTTTTTCTGCATATTCCTACTAAGAACTTTCCAATAGAATTAATTATTTTTTGGTGAAATTCGATATTTATACCTATAAGTTCCGAAAATGTTTACCGATTGTGATGTAACTCGAAAGTTACGTCAAAGAAGCTAATTAAAGTGTATGGGTAAGTTTTAATTTGATATGTTGAGGGGTATGATAGAAAACATGGCAAATCGATTGTGGGGGGTGGGGGGTCCGCATCAATAAAATTTTTATGTAGATTTGTTCATTAGAGCCACATCTTACCAAAAATTGTGGTTCGAGTCAAATATTGATGCTGTTTGTATATTTTTGACTATAGCTTTTGCTGTATTTGTCCGATTTTATTCACTTTGGACACACAGATGCGCGAATCCGTAACGCACCACTCTGTTGAATTTCAGATGAAAATACAGACATGGCTCAATCGCTACCCGAGGTTATGATAAGAATTTTGGTATAAAGGCCTTGGGGTCTACCGCACCTCCTTCTGTCCGTTACATATATTGCACAAATCTAGTATACCCTTTTGTACTTTTTAGTACAGGGTATAAAAAAATTATATCTCCAAATTTGCGTGTTCCCTAATAATTTTTTCAATTTTAAATAATAGATTTAATAATTAAAGTGTTTCGAGCTTTGCATTTATTATTATTATTCTTTTTTAATTTTAAAGTATCGAATAAGAATCACAAAAAAAAAAAGTTCATTCAGCATACCAAACACTAAACTAAGCTAATTTTCATAGAATATGCAATATGCGTTAAAAAAAATAAAATATCCAACTTTTGTTAAAAAATGTTTACTTTGTTTGAAGTTTTTTCGCTCTCTTGTTGGATTGGGACAATTTGTGTCCCTGTTGTCTTTTTATGTCGCGTCTCAAATGTAAAATTATGAAAATGGCCAAAAGCGGCTGCAGCTTTTTGTCGCGGCTTTTCAAATCCTGCTACTAAAGAGCCATGTTTTATTGCACACAAATATATATATATGTATACTTATAGTATGTATGTACTCCATATACCTAGGTTCAGCTCCATTGTGACAATACATATGTACTAACTTCCCTTGCACCATTTCAAAAACACTTTTGCCTATACGAAAAAATAGTTTGGATTTTTTTTTCAATCTGCCTTGCCCCGACTGTTGTAAAAATGTCTACATTGTTGAAATTCCTTTTTGCAAAATTGCCACGTAGTACAAAAGGCGTCTGGAGCGCATGAATGCTCTGCTCCATACAGACTTGCCCACCCATATACGATACGATTAGACGTTGGGGCTTTTATTGGCCCGCCCGTACAATAGGCCCGAAAATGACGTTGCAACAATTAATGTTCTGCTAAACATTTTTGCAGTTGTAGTCGTGATTTATAACGTGCATAAAATTTGTGAACTACACCTCCACACACACACACACACACACACACGAGTACTTCCTGGAACACTCCCAGGGACACACAAAATGTGTTGGGTACAATAGAAATTAGTGCGCTTTGGCATGTGTCGCTTGGGACGGGATATTTAATGCCAATAGCTCCATAATTTATTATACCACATTGAAATTTTCAAATGCTTCCCAACTATTACTATTATTACATATAATTGGTTTATGTGGCACCAGCGTCCTGTTAGATGTTTATAATGATAATCAGATGATTAGTGTGAACACGTCTAGGAAAGGTGTTAAATATGTATGGAAATGTGTAACTTTTCCATGGTGTAAAAACTATGTTGGCAAATAATAACCACCTTCTAATGAATTTTACAAAAATTTATCTTTCTATAAAGCGAGATCTATTTTAAAAGTTTTGTTTTTATTTTTGCTTTATATTTCTGTAGATGTATTTAAGAGAAGAAGTCATTGGATACCCGCCAATATTACCTCTAATAATCATTGTGTGGCCATGACAACCCGTTCTCGGGTTAGGGCCGACCTCAACAGCTCTCGGAAGGCATCTCTGCTTTGCGCGCCTTCTCCAATTATAAATACCAAGGGAGGATAGGTTCTCCTCCACTTGATCTTTCCATTGAAGTGTGGTCGTCCCCTTCGTCTTCCTTCTTCGGCTTTCGATTCTTCGCTGGAGCTTCGTTATCCATAAGTACAACATGCTCGAGCCAGCGGAGACGTTGCATTGTGATGCGACAACATCCATGTCATCGTAGAGCTCGTACAGTTCGTGGCTTATCTGTATGCGATAGTCGTCCTCAAAACGAACGGGACCGAAGATTTTATGAAGAATTTTTGTCTCAACCACAAGAGCAGATGCATCTGCCCGCGTCATAACCCATGCTTCTGAGCCATATAAGAGCACGGGCAAGATAAGTGTCTTGTAGAGTGTTAGTGTTGTTGGTCTAGGAGGTCTCTGCTACACATCTACTTACTGAGACCATAGTAACACCTATTGGTAAGTGTGATTCTTTGTTTATCTCCAGGCTGATGTCGTGAATTCCTTGCCCACTTCAAAAATAAAGCGGTCCGCTGCAACATGGGAGCCCAGACGCCGTGCGTCTCTGTTCGTAGACAACATGTACTTCGTCTCCTTTTTGATTGCGGAAAATGCAGCCGTAACATCTCGCTTACACGCCCAATAATGTCGATATCATCAGCGGCCTTCTGCAACACCCCTTCCATCACGAAATTGAAGAGGTCGCATGATAGGTCGCCTTGTCTGAAGCCTTAAACGGTATTGAAAGGTGCGGAGAGGTCCGTTCCTACCTTGACAGAGCTGACGGTGCCACTCAATGTCATTCTGCAAAGACGAATCAGCTTCGCAGGAATGCCGAACAGTCAGTCTTTCACATAATACGCTCGACAGGATCTTATATGAGATGGCAATAAGACTGATTCCTCTACCTCTAATATGGGCAGTCTAAATGTCTAGATCTTTGACAATATAAGAGCTACTCATTATACCTTCATATGTCTAGGCTGATCAAGTTTATTATTTTCTGCCACGTCCTCTTCCACCCAAAATAATTTAAATTTTATAACAAAGTGTTGGAGCTACAGCCTTAGTTTAATTTTTGGATCGGTCGGCACATTCCTCAAAAACCAGCCTTCAGGCCTGAACCTGTCATGAAATCATGCTGAATTTTCAATACCAGCCATACATAAAAAACTATATAATAAAAATTAAAAATAAAAATTATTTGTCAATTTTTATTTAAAAATTAAAAATAAGGGTGACTGCAATTTTCATAATAAAAATCAAAAATAAAAATTATGGCGTAATTTTTATTTTAAAAATTGAAAATAAAAATTGAATTTAAATATCTTTTGAACCAAGTAGCGTACAATAATGGTTTGTTCATTTATGTGTAGCACACTTCAAGACCTTTCCGTTGATTCCTTACATGTCCTTGGAGGATCAATATTACGGATACCACAAAATAAACTAAATTTAATATATTTTTCAGACAATAGCGGATTGAAAAAATTCGAATTATTTTAATGATTATTTGAAAAATAACAGTGGCAAAGGCGTTGAGAACTCCAACATACAAGTAATCAGATAAAATAAAAAATATTTACATAAATTACATAAATGCCTTAATTCGTTTATAACATTTTTTCAGATTGGCAATTTCTATAAGCACGTTACCTCAGCCACTGATCGATGTTTGGATTTGGAACTCAACTTATCTAATGCTAAAAAATGTGTGTCTATATAAGGATTTCTCTGAGGAACACTTAAGTGCAAATTTGCAACTGTCAAGTTTTTGTGGCAACCCAAAAGTTATAAACTGAACAACTAAACAGCTCGAGGTAAAATTGACGGTCCAGTCACTTAAAAATAACCATAGTGAGGTCCTCGCCAAATGTTTAAAGGAAAGAGAAAAAAATATCGACAAATGTAAGTTTTTTTAAAAACACAATCATTTATTTTTAATATTATCAGGATCAGGCAACGGAAAAAGAACCAGTTCCGTTCTAAAGTTCGCAGACTTTAATAGCTCAAGATGAATATACATTACAAAGTTATTGCTCCCTTCTCAACCAATATCTCAATTCAATTGAGGTAAGCTCCCGGAATGAAGAGTCTGATAATGATGATCCCGACTTGAGATTGGCAATAGCCGAAATAAATGGTTACTCCCTGAAGACAATTAATAATTGTATGGATATTATTAAATATTGGGAGGAAAAAAAATTCACTTATCCACGTCTCTACCAATTGGCGAAAATAATTCATTGTGTACCGGAACTTTGGATACGAATTTCCTAAATGCCTCAATTCAAACAATTTTTTCTAATACTGAAGACCAGATTCATGCAAAACTTTAGTTCATTTTTTTTTAAGAAAATCTGAAATGTTAAGTTTGATTAAAATTCAGAATTTGGTGTCTATAATTATAAGACCTTTAAAATAAGGTTACAAAAAAGGCAGACAAATTATGCAGCATCATAGAGGGAAATCGACAACTAAGGTTGGAATGGGCATATAATCGAAATCGAAATTATAAATAAAATCAAATCAAAAACTAAAAAACACACGTTGTGCTCACATTTTTTGTTTACACCAATATCATACTTAAACTAGTTGTGAATTCTAGTAGAGCTTAGTAAAATTATCAATCGTCGCAGAAAAAGAATTGGACATGTAAAATTTAAGAAAAATTTGCCAATTTAATAAATTTTTCTTTATAAACTGAAACAATATTGCATGCCTAATAGATCCTCTAAGGTGGTCTTTTTGGAAGGTTTGTTTAATATCATGAGAACTAACTTGCAAAGCCAAGAAACGAAATAAAAAGTTTTTCGTATAGAATATGTTTTCTTGGGTATTGATCCCAGCGAATCATTTTCCGTAAGCTCGGCCAAAATAACTTTTTTAAAGAAAAATTGGCTATATTTCGTTTTTTAATAAAGATATCCTAACCAGATTTGGCGTTTGTAAATTTTTTAGACCACTTAAGCAATGTGCCAAATTTGAACAAAATCGGTGGACTATATCATATAGCTCCCATAGGTCCGATCTTCCAAAACATCGATTTTTTAACAAAATTTGTTGTGTTTCGTTTGTTTGTTAAGATATTGGGACCAAATTTGACATTCGTGAGTATTTTATAGTTCCTAAGCACTGTACCAAATTTAATCCAAATCGTTTGACTAGATCATATAGCTCCCATAGGACCAATCGGTCCAAAAACACATTTTTTATACAAAATTCGATGTGTTTTGTTTGTTTGTAAAGATATTTGAAATAAATTTGGCATTCATATCTTTTTTAAGGTATTTAAGCACTGTGTCAAACTTTATTAAAATCGGTTGACTATATCATAGCGCTCTCATAGGAACGATCGGTCCAAAAAAATTGTTGCTTAAAAATTCTTCTGTTTTTGGTTTTTTGTGAAGAAATCGGACTTTATTACAAGCTAGTGGTACAGGGTATCCTAAAGTCGTCCGCGCCCGACTTTACGTCCGCCATTTTTGTTGTTTAAAATTGTTCGTAACTTTTAGCAAAGTCTTGAAAAAAAATTATATATCGAATGTTAATTTTTTTTTCCCCCGAAAAAGGGTTCGTCACTGAGAGGTGGGGCACTGCGACCAAAAGGTCTTTTGTACCATACCCTTAAGTTAAAACAAAAGACTTTCCGCATGAATAGCAGTAAGTCTTTTGTTGGTATATATGGAAGGGACTAATCCGTTCCTTTCCCATGTGACAGGCTCTGTCCCATATCAGCGCTGGGCTGTCACAGAGAATATGTCTGGTGGTTTCATTGTCTTCTAGACAGAGCCTGCACTCTGAAGAGTTCGATAGGCCAATTTTCTGTAGTTGGTGTCTAACAGTGTGGAGCTTTAGGTCCGTTTTGCCAAGACCTTTTGTCTTTATCATATCCAGAGGTTTGACAAGCACTTTTGCTTAACGAAGCCCCGGTAGGGAGAACCAGTATCTCCTATGTTCTCCTGCAGCCCATTTGTTTATCATGGTTTTGATTGTGGACCAACTAATACCACAAAACGGCGCAGGAGATGCAGTCAGGCTGGAGGCATCCTGTCGTGTTAGATCGTCAGCAATCGCGTTACCATCCATTCCTGAGTGTCCAGGCACCCCACATAGCACGATTTTGTTCCGGGCGGACAGGGTTTGAAGGTAGTTGTGGCATTCTTTAACCATCCTGGAGGAGATGCTCCAGGATGACAATGCTCTAATAGCAGCT
Source organism: Chymomyza amoena (assembly GCA_037043745.1). Taxonomy (NCBI): domain Eukaryota; kingdom Metazoa; phylum Arthropoda; class Insecta; order Diptera; family Drosophilidae; genus Chymomyza; species Chymomyza amoena. Next base: position 188,626 of record JBAMAX010002425.1, read on the forward strand.
TGGCTATCTGAAAAATGCATATGTTTGCTCCCCTAGTTCCCTTGAGAAGAATACTAAGGGCGCAGATCTCCTTGGCATGAATCTCCGCTTGAAAGACGCTGGGCCAGATGCCTGTTGCGGTAGAGGTTTTGGTGTTGGGTCCAACGATTCTAACACCTACACCCTGCTCAGTTTTTGACCCATCCGTAAACCATTGTTGCCACTGGGGGTTTCCACAGGGGCTGGCAACAGCCCAAGTCTCCCGACTTGAGAGAAGAGATCAAAATTTGTAGTTATGAAAAAGTTACGTGATCGATACGTCAGGAAAGGAATATAGAAGTGCTGCATGACCAGTGTCGCTTGCTAAGAGTCCAGATGCAATCTGGATACGTAGTAGACTCTGGTTGGTTAATTTTTTGATGAAAATGTGTAGTGGTGTTAGTTCAAGGACTGACTCCATGACAGCTGTCGGACAGGTACGCATAGCTCCCGAGAGAGATAGGCATACTAGTCTTTAAAGCTTGCTGCATTTATTGATGGCCACAGTTTGCTGCGTCTTGGGCCACCACACAAGGGCTGCATATGTGACGATAGGCCGTACCATCATACGGTATATCCATTCTATAATATGAGAGCTGAATCACCACACCTAGATATTTGACCTGGTTCAGGAGATATTGACGAATCCCCGAAAAAAGTACCCAAAAACATGTACTAACATATAGTGCGAAAAAATCTCGAAAATGATTCTTAAGAAAGAAAAACCATTTTTGTGTTTTGCAACCTAAAATTACCCTAAAAATCTATTTTTTTATGAAGGTTTATTCGTGTAAGCTAGTGCATAAAAAATACTATTGTATTTGTCTTTTAACTTGCCTAACACGTCTATCGGCTGCTTAGAACTCTAAACATTTCATTTTGAGATTTCTTTTCCGGAAATCTTGGCGTATAGTAAATATGTAATTTTGTTGTCTGTTGTGTCTTCTTTTTATTTTGCTTGATTTTGGCATTTTGCAGTTTTCAGTTTTTTCCAATTTACAATAAAATGCAATAAGGTGTTGGCTTAATGGAGATTGACTGACATTGGCTGCCAAACGTAATGGCCATGTGTGTTTGTTTGCGGGTGAGGGGGTGTCTGTGGCTCAGAAGTTGGGTGTGTATAAATCCAAGGCTGAGTCTTACGTGTCCGCCATCAATTCGCAGAATGGAGCTTACAGTTTCACTTTTTGTGCAGCAGGTACAGAACAGAGAGAAAATTGTTAAAAAATGTATCCCTTAGTTTCCACGTATATAAGCTAGCGCTTTTTATTTGTATTCCATTGAAGCATTTGCAACACACACACGCACCGTTGCACCTAAAGAATCTTTTATAAAAATGAAAAATGTTAATTTTCAAAACTAACAAATGCAACAAATTGCAGTTGCAACGACTAAAAGGATGCAGCAGCACAGTTAACACCAAGTTGACGCGCTTTTTGTATCCTGCATTGAAGGACAACGAGTACATTCGCTGCAATCTCTATCTAATCTAATGTATAATATCTTCTTATAAAGAACTAATTTATAAGATCTTATGAAGAACTAATTTATAAGATATTCTTATGAAGAATTGATTTATAAGATGGAGAGATAAACGAACATGTCTTAATTGGTTGACCGCTTCTTTTTATGTACTATAAACAATTTTTTTTTATAAAAATTGCCTTCTTTTGGATAAAGGACACTTGAGGTTATGTTTATTGCGAGAAAGGAATTTAAAAGAATGGGATAGCTGAAGGGTGCTCTCACAGACAGCTTATTCGCTGTTTATGCTAAACCATTTTAAGAATTTAATAAAAAAACAGATCCAATATGGGTGAACTTGTCTGAGAGCCCGGAATTAAACAATGGCTTTTCCTGATACTGGTTGTGTTTTGAAAGCAACGATTATTTTGGGCCTTAATTGCACTCCTGCCGTCATCTTGCTCTTGTTTTTAAGGAACTAAAGGAGTTCGGATAATCGCTATGCATAAATGCAAACGTCTCATAAAAATTATTTAAAGCCAAAACAAGAGTTATTGATAGCTCTGGTGCATGTAAATAAAATTAATATTAAATCGTCTTGTTTCTTAAAGGATTTTGAAATTTAGATTTGTTGAAACATCTTTTTCATATGTTAGCTAAACCGCATCGATAATAAGAAATCACAATATATTTTGGAACCAAAGAAAAATTAAAAAATTCTTAATATTGGATCTAGATATACGTTTAACTGAAGGTCATCGCGCATTTATAAATTAACAGAGTGCAAATGTTTGGGTTTATTTTGGAACCCGTTTTTTTTTATATTTCTGAAGATCCATCATGCCATTCCCATTTTTAAGACAAAAGATCATCTGAGTTCCTTATGAAGAGGTGTAAGTCTTTCGTTTCGGATTCGACGTAGCTTGAACGAGGTGATCCGTTCAGCTCCCAAATGTGTGACTCTGTACCAGACTATTGTTGGACAGTCACACAATATGTGTTTGGTCGTCTCGACTTCTTCAAGACAAAGCATGCACTCCGAAGAGTCCGATAGACCTATTTTATGTAAATGATAATTTACAGTATGGCGCGCAGATAAGAAGGCTACCTGGAGCCTTAGGTCCTTTCTACCAAGATCAACAGTTCTCTGGGCCTCCGAGAGGAAGACAGGACTTTAGCTTGTTGAACATAGTTTTTATTACTTTTATGTCCAGCTAATGCCACAGAAAGACGCTGAGCAAGTGGTGGGCGAAGAGGAACCCAGACTCGCGAGCTCATCAGCTGTCGAATTAACTTCCACTTCTGAACGTCCAAGAATGTGACTCTCTTGCGGGAGGACAGGAGTTGGATTTTGTTTACGCAAACTAGCTTAAAGAAAATTCTCCACAAAGACAGGGTGAAGGTGATAGCTTTCTCCTCTGGTATCTTTAAGGATGATACAGTGGGCGCAGATCAATAAGACGTGAATCTCAGCCTGAAACTCTAGCACCTACAACTTGTACCATCTTGGAACCATCCCTAAAACCATTGCTGGCACCGGAGCCCACCACCTTGCTGCACATTGGGCCACCTCCACAGCGGCTGCGAACGTGACCATAGGTGACCATAAGCTCCAAATAAAGAACAAACTGATTGCCTAATTTTTGTACTACCCAGATCGAAAAAGACAGCTAAGTAACTAGTAACTGGTAAGCAAGAGTCATATCTTACAGAGCCCCTGCTTAGGTGACATAGCTTAAGGGGAGGCAAGAAAAATGACTTTGGAGATTTCGTTTTAAAATTCACCTTCGTCTATTGGTTGTGACGATATAGATAATTCTTAAGTAGTTCAATGATGTTCACTAAACATTCCTTAGATTGTCTAAATTCGGCATTCTCTTCTGGAACTGCCCTGGATTCCTATGCCCATCTGTTGCAACCATAAGAAGCGTATTAAATATTCGTTGCCAAAATATCTGAGCCTTTTGTCAGTTGTTTTTAAAACTGCATAAAAGTCAGCGCACAATCAGCAAAAGGCAGCCAGCTATGAACAAGTTAAACAGACAAAACAAAGTGCAAGCGTTTGATGGTTGCAGGAGGGGGTCTGATGAGGATTCAGTTGGGTATGAGTTGGTTCCAGGGAAAACTTCGGGTTTAAATGTAGTGCAGACAAACGTTGATGTTGTAAATTTAACACTCAGTGCGCGTGAAATGGCGACGCCATTTTTTAAAGTTGAAACATTTACCTAATTAGCAACACTGGAGACCAGGGCGTTGGCGGGATTGGTGGCACTAGTGGCTTCCTTTCAGTTGCCCCAGCGTAGGTTAAATAAACTTTGAAAGGTTCCAAGTGCAAGCAGAAATTAAGTACCAAAAAGTTAATTAAAGGGTAACTATTTTGTTTTTATTGGCGTGAGGACAGTTCTTTGTAATTTTGGTGAACCATTTTAGATTGGCTTTAGGCCAGCTTATAGAGCTTGAGAATTAACGCATGTTGACCACAAAACTTAGTATTTTAGATTGGTTTATAAAATTGAAAAACTATTTCTAAGGTAGATTGTTTGGTACTACTTAACCTATTAGGTTAAATAAGTTATTGGCGGCAGTTAACTCTTTTCCTACAGTATGTCGGCCACGTTTGCCGATTCTCAAATTGCAACTGGCCATAGGCAAACTTAGGTACTCCTTGCATTGAGGGAGGTATGCTGGTAGTTCCTTGTCTAGCCAGATCTTCCGCAATGTAGTTGGCCAGCCATCTCCAGCGCAAACTCGATAGAACGGCTGGTTGTTTAATTGAACGTATTTCTCGATAAATTCCAACCTAGAGATGAGTGCAAAACCTGTGGCATATTTCAACTTGGTTAAAAAATGTCGAATAAAAAGCGAAAGGCTTTCGGAGGAAACAAGTCCCAACAATTTATGGCAAGTGAAGAACTAGACAAGACCTAGCTCTTTTCCTTAAGTATAAATTACAATCCATGTCTAAATCGATTCCGATTGTCGTCATTATCAAGGTTGATTCGTTTATCGTGTTTCACTAAAAGATTTAATTTATTTCATATAATGGACTAATGTCACAAACGCAAAAATTTGTGGAACTTGACACTCACACAGATGCGCTATTGAGGCAACGAAATTCATTACATTGAAAGTTCCCAAAATCAAATGTTTAAAATTGTTGCAAATACTTCACTGTGACCTCTAGAATCTACTTAGCCCAATATTTCATACAAATTTTATTGCTTGGGCTGGGTATAGTCGTGTCTATCTTACATCAATTTATATAGCTGCCAAAGACGAGTATTCCTCTAAAGGAGTTCTTGCTGAAGGTCGTCTATCTGATTTTCGTCTGGACCTTTCCTCTTTACTTAGAATCATGTAGTTCCTATCAATCTCTTTCTCGCCAGCTCAGCTGCTTCATTCCCTGGAATATTATTGTGTCCCGAGATACTTTTAAGGTAGACTTTGTTCCATCAATATGTATGCAAATATGAAAATCTTTTAAAACAAAATATATTATGAGCTGGCACAATACAATTTAATTTATTATTAAAGTTTTTAAGCTCTGTATAAAAGTAAACTTTGCCAAATTGCAAAATTTAAAAATTGTTCAAATTCATTTAGGGGTAAATCATTTGTAGAATTAATCAATCAAATTTCACTTCGATATCATTATCTACGCTTCGTTGACATCATTATCAACCGAGTCGAGTTACATTGCGCGTAAACTCAGCGATAAGCGTCCTTTTTATTTCCTTTCACCCAATAAACTCCCTGAATTCTCCACACACAGTGCGGCACAGTTTATCAATCTCTGCCATGTCATTACATATTACTCCAATTGCCAATCATCATCATCAGTGGTCCCCGGCACGTTTGTCCTTTGTCTGTGCATATCGCGTTATAGGTATCTGCATTGTCACCTTGTTGGCCATTTAGCATGCCAGCCCCCAAAGGAACTCCGTAGTCAACTTTTGTGTCCACGCCTCTTTAGCTATTTTTCCGTTCGAGGTACTCATTGTAGTTGTTTTTGTAGATGTACTTTAGTTATGATGCCCTCTAGTTTTTACAGACGCCTATTTGTTGCAGCCCAACTTGGGGGATATTTTCTAACTGAATCATTAAGTTTTAGTGTTGTTGCTGTTTTCTGCCAGCACAGTGGGCCATAATCAAATTGTAGCCGGGCCAAAGCGAAGAATTTGCTATACAATATTTTTGCGTATTCCTTGCCATTGCCAGTATGCTACTGATTGAAAAAAAAGCACAGAAACGTCCACACATTGACAAGACACATAGACAGATACATTTATCCTAACGTGCTCATTTAAGTGGAATCACTTAATGGTTTTATGCGCTTATCATTATCATCCCGACAACGGGCAGCACATCGTCCAACCAACGCACAATGACAAAGCCAAAGCATATCCACTGGTATATGGAGTACATATAAAGGGTGTTTTTTTTTAAAGTGCTTTTTCAGCCAGTAATAGTAATAAGCTACTACATGTGGACTGCAGTTTCCCAGGCATCTTGCCCCATCAATCCTGTATCTCGCGAGGAGCGGGGATGACTGACATTTTAGAAGCCCTGCAATAAATTAGAGATAAAAAATAAAAAGTATTGCATCTTAACTCCTCGACGGATGACTCATAGTCTTAGTCGCGTATTTTATTTTTAAGCCCATAGTATCATATTAATTTATTTAAATATTTTACTGAAATGTATTAGAATATCTTTAAAAATAAATTGATTATTATTAGTTTATTCATCATAATGTGTATAACCAAATGTGCCAGATCTGACAGTTTAATCCTCATCTAAAAATGGAACCTACAAAAAAAATCCCCTATACATCATTTGGAGCAGCCATTTGGCCAGCCAGCTTTGATGCAATTGAAACAAGCACGCGATGAGCTTCAGACCCAACGAGGAGATTCCATTTTTGTGGCGAGTCGCAGAATTTTTATCTGCCGGATGTGTGGCTCGCTGTCAACGCAAAATGTTTGCGCTAGTCATTGTTTTTATGCACACACACACACACACACACGAGTTCTCACAGATACAAAGGCAGACACAGATACAAACGTAGTACGCATAATTTCAGCACAATCCCTGCGTTTAATGTTTCACTTTTCAGAGCGTGACGATGTCGCTTCTTCTCTGCACGTGTGTGTGTGTGTGTGTGTGTTTGGGAGGGTAACAATGGCTTTAGACCAGAAACCCGAGGTCTAAAGGTCTGCCAAGCCCACACAAATAAGGAAGTAATATGTCGCTGTGCACGGCTATCAAAGTCAGACAAGGTTCGCACTTCGCTTGGGTGCCAGTTTATTGGACTTGGCTGCTCCTTTTTTCGCTTTTACGCCATTGTTAACCAATTTTTTTTCTCTCTGTGGCTTTTTGTTTTATTTTTTTGGGGGATTTAACCGCTGCGGCGAATCTGTCAAAAACATTGAACCGCATTTGTTTCAAAGATTGATGATCAAAGATACTAAGGGTATGGCAACTGCTTTTGAGTTGTGTTGATGATTTGCGCATATTTATGGCGAAATCTTTGCCACAATTTAAGTTTGATCGAGATCTATGGTGGCAACATGACCTCTGGCATACCACTAGGTCCTTGAAATAACCCCAGCTACAAAATAATTTCATTAATTTAATGTACAACAATGTGACTTGTCACTTGTCAACTTTGTGTCCCTGCCATGTTCCTGGTTTTCTTATATATGGACTGGTCTGGTGTGATGTTGTGTGGTGTGGTGTGGCAAGGAGAGCAGCTCATATTAGTTTAATGCTTGTAGCGACAAGTTGAAGCATAAAACTTTGGCGACTTTAGCTGCAAGGCATTGATTTTTATTTGCCTGCTGTTATAAAAAAAGATAAAAGTATAAAAGTAGCAAACAAGCGAACAGAATGTACGACAAGCCAAGTCAAGACATTCTCAGATTGGATGGGTAGCTCTATTCCAGGCACATAGTTCGGAAGGACAGCGGCCCGAGTGCATCATAGATGTCAAAAACACTTAGCCGACTTTTAACTTGTGTCATGTGCAGTGCCAGAGTTTGCCATGGAGGGTAGCGCACAAATGTGGTGCACTTGTGCACAAGTGAGTGATTGGGGTTGGTTGAGGGGGTTAGCATAAATTCACTTGGAAAATGGCAGCTCCCAGATATGAATTATGGCTTAAGAAGTTAAGTCTTTCGACATACAGGCGTAAGACTTTTTTATTCTTTTGAGTGAAGAAAGGATTAACATGATGTTTTTAATATCTTAATCTACAACGATAAAGTATCTGTAGTAAAAATTACGTTTGGTATTTCAGTTGTCGTTAAGTATCTTTATTAGCGGGAACTCGTCTTTTTTAATATTTCGAATTTCAAATTTCTGCCACTTTGGTAATGGCATCTTAAATGCCTTACAGTATGTGGAAAACTGCCCATATTTTTCTTCTTGGCAATTCTAGTGGTGAGAATTTTGTACTATAATATTTAAAGCGACTTGAAATTGTTGTTTCAGTCAATGGAATCGAGCCCTGATCATTTTCTTGTCATGATTTTTAACGATTTTCGACAAGAGTACAATGATCAACTTTATTAGACTTCGGGTGATCATCCCCACATTGGAAAATGGCTCATATTCGCAGAAAGCATCGGAGTCGTGCTCGAAATAATAAACCGGGATAGTCATATAACACATTTTGAGCTCGAGGCACTTCTGGAAACTAGTTTCAGAATCATTCATTCAATATTGCATGATCATTAGAGCCCCAAGAAGCTGTGTACGCATTATCTAAAGTATCTATTAGTAATAGATAGAGTATTACATTATTCGAGCATAGCTAAAAAAAACTAATGTCGATTGGTGCAAAGATAAGTTAAGGATTTGTGGAATGGTGGTAAAAAAGGGAATATGGAAATGTAACTACCGTAAAGAGTATAAAGAGTGATTACAAGGCACACGAGAGAATATATACTGAGATAGCATGTAGAATAAAATAGAATAAGTTATGATGATGAACACCTCGAAGTCGGTCAATCGCAGTGATCAAAACATATGAGTGGACTAAATAATATATTTTTTTAAATATAACTATATTTATAACATATACATGACATCACCAGATTAGATCCACCTTTACCAATTCGGCTTGTTGCAGATGTAGGGATAGTTAACGAGCTCTTGAGCTAGAAGAGAGCACAATAGATCCTACCGACTAATGTTATCATTATTTATAAATTCATCAAAAGTTCATACCAAGGACGGTCGTTGTACTTCTCTCTTCGGCCTTTATGACGGTGTACTTTTCCTATTGAGCAACCTCCTAAGCTATTGCATCTTCTGTCTGAGTGTGACCCAAATTTAGGGACTTTAGTCACCACGTTAAACAAGTAATTCTAATCATATAAATACTTAGTGAGTTGCTAATATATCTGCCTAATGCAGTTGCAAGTTACTTAAGTTTTATAAAAAATGTATTCCATCTTTACATTATACTCGAAACAGAGCATTTCATAGTCGAAACCGGATTCTTTGTAATTGTTCGAATTAAATCACAGACCGAAAATCGTTAATTGAAATTCTCAACAGTTTCCTGCCATTTGGTGATAACAAATCTTTCATTTTCTTGGCTTGACGTACAGCTAATTTTCACACGACCAGACAATAAATTTACTGGGCTCTGCCACAGACACCAAGTCTGTCCGAAGGACCGCTGACTTAATGGCCAGGCTGACAGAGCGTACAACAAATTAAAAGCGATAAACCACAAAACAGACTGAAATCCTTACAACTAGTAAACCACAGCCTAATAAACTTGCCACTTTCGGAGTATGGATGAAAAAAAAGGAAGAAAGGAAAAAAAAAAGTGTCATTGTCAGCTTAACGCGCAACTTTCAGCCCTTGTTTTGGGTCCCGACAATGGTGGGTAATAAATGTTATGTGTGGTTAAGGGTTAATAACTGCAACAAAAGAAGGCAACAAGGAGCTGCTGCGCCTGGCAAAAGTGTGAAGTAAAATAGACAAGGCCAAGACATTTTATAGATACTTTGCCGACGCCTGCATGTGAATCCATGGACGCACTCACTCACCCTCTTTTTCCATATATGGTTTGGATCTATTGTTTGGCAGCCCGGCAGCCAAAGTGTGGTTGTTAATGAAAACTGTGGCAGCTATTGTGTTGCAAATAACTTGGAGGCGGAGTGGCACGGCGCTTGTGCCTAGTAAGGACTTTTTTTTGTATACCCTGTCTGTATGGGGTCGAGGGTATTATAGATTTGTAAACAGAAGGAGGCATATTCTATACTTCAATGAAATATCAATTTGACATGCCTATTTTTGCATCATCTATGAACAAGTAGATCTTAGAGACGTTGAGAGCTAGAAACATGATATATTTTAATTTGCTGTAACTTTCTATAGCAAAGAATCGCTCCTGAACTGTAATTATAAAGTAGTAAAGACAACTATGCAACAGTTTTGGAAAATTTTTCTAAAAGCGAAATTATTCTAGCTATAGATGATAAGATGGGTCAAAATTAGGATTACCAGATGGTCCGAGTGAAAAAGCTGACAATCCACAACCGACGGATTTTGTTTTCAAGAAAATACTTTTAACTTTTAAAGGCAACAATTTGTGTTCGAATCTGTTGCGCAAAGATCTAGAAGCGAGTTTTAAAAATGCTGTTAGATTCTGCTTCGAAAGCTAAAATTTGTCATGGACAATTTACATATATTCAGAAAAAATAACTCACAAAGAAAATTTTTAAGATTTTAGTTATAATTTTAAGCTTTCAAACATATTCAAAATGCTTTCAATTTTGGCTCGAAAAGAATTTTTTTTTTTAATATTTGCAGTGTATCCCACTGTCGTTGTGCAACGACCCAACTGATTCACATTTCCTTTTTTCTCAATTGGGTAATCAGCAGCAGTAGGCTTCTTTGAGATTATCCAGGCACTGCAAACAAAAATTATAACAATATCAATTTCAATAATACATACATATATAGAGGCTTTGGGTTTAGTTTGAGTCCATTGGGCAACAGTTGCCCCAAAAAGCGTGCTATGAAAAATTTCCAGCTACTGTTTACTCATGTGCATAATGTGACAGTTTGTTCAGTCATGCATTTGTATGTGTGTGTACTAAGGAGTGTGTTTCTGATTCTGACTTTTGTGAAAATTAATAATTTTTCAACAACTTGCCACCGATTCGTTCCACTCTCCTCGACGAGCCACAAAAACTTTACTTCAACTTCTGCACTTGATGGCTAAATAATTTGTCGTCTGTGTTTGTTTCCAAATCGTTAAACCTCAAATAAATTTAGTTCTATATGTTTGTCTGCGAGTGTGTGGTTGTGCTTGGGTAGGTAAATTTGTCATGGTAGGGCAAACATTTTGAGTAGTTGACATTCTGCAGAGCCAACAATCTACTATCGGATACGATTACTTTATACACTTTACGTTGTGATAAGTATTCTGAGTATGTCAAGCAACTTGAAATGCAGAAAGAAAGTTCCTGATAGATACGGGTATATGGTAATATTGAAAAAATTAATTAATAAATAATTAATTAAAGTACCCATTAATTTTGTTGATATTGTAGTATTATATACCCAAGAGCACAACCTTATTTTTATGAAAAATCGCCATACACCATACGGACATACCATCAGGCCCCATTTGGCTCACATATTTTTCATCTCCAAATTCTATAACTCAAAAGTTTACCCATTTAGTGTGGTATTTCATAATTTCTGTTGTGGTCACCTCTTTTAATCGACCACTGCGATTTGGTAATCTTGGCATCTTGATGTACTAGAACTTTCTAGAGAACATCCATAATGTTGATTGAACGAAGACTTTTTAAATAATCATATTTATATTATTATTCCAAGTTAAGAGCTTACTCTAGTAATAGCAGCGTAAAATAAACAATACTACGTATTAAATCTAAGTTTTCAAAATGTAGTTCTTGACTTCAATATTGAAAATAATTTTGTTTTTAAATGTTTCCCTAGTAGTTATCAGGGCCAAGTCAAGAGTATGGAACAGATTACGCGGAGTGCCTAAAAACTTTGTATTTTAAGGCGATGCTTGTCATTCGTTGCCCAGTTTCTCAATATTTTTAAGAAATAATGAACGAAGATCAATAGTTTAAAGTTAAATGTGAATTTTTTATCTATGTATAAGTTTATCTCGGTTTTATTATGTAAGGCTATTGTTAGAGTAAGTTTATTGATGCGATCTGCTCTGTAAATTACCATTTGACATGTTTAACATAATTACACAGGTCAACATGGTTCAGTTGTTGGAAAGCTAAGAGTCATTTCCGAAGTAATTTAGTGCGTAGAATCCGAATCCGGCGTCAGAACTGGCCAATCACGTCAGTATTTTGAGATATTTGAGGTTATGTTATTTTTTCGGTACATAACCTCAAATATTAATATTAACCTGTTTAAAAGGACGAAGTGACGTCTGACGGACAGTCAGACTTCTCTAGTCACCCTGATCATATTTTCGGTAACTTTGGGGATCTCCGTCGTCTTCTTCTATATGTTAAATAAATTTTTACAAACTTAATATACCCTTTGTACCAAACGGTAAAGGGTATAAAAACAACATTAGGTAATTGCAAAACAATTTTTTAATTAACCTTTATTATAATTAATTATAGGAAGGTTGCCACCCAATACTACATACAGTAATACATTTATTAAAATATATCTTAAATATGTGATCAATAAATTAATAAATAAGGATTTGCATTAATTGATAACTAGGTCCAAATAATTATTTTTTTTTTATTATTTGATTTACAATCTATTATTATTATTATTATAGGTAAAGGATTGATCCAATATAAAAATCGTACTACATTTGGTTAGGTTAGGGCGTGGCTTAGCATGGTTGAGCACTAGCTCTATTCAAACAGCAAAGTTCTTTGGTTCTATTACTGCAGTATGTCAGGCCCTCCTTGTCTTGAAAGAGGATGCTGGTAGTTCCTTGTCTAGTCAGTTCATTCGCAATACAGTTGCCCTCGAAGTCCCTATGTCCTAGAACCCATACGAGATGAATTGAAAATTGTCCGTGTGGCTGTCCGACTAGATACAAATGTTCTTATTTTGAACTCGTAGGTTTCTTATTGTTGTTAAAGCTTCCTGGATTGCAGTGATCTCTGCCTGAAAGACGCTGCAGTGGTCCGATACTCGGAAATCAGTTTTAACGTTGAAATCCTCAACATAGACACCTCCGCCTAAACGGTCGTCTAGCTTCGTGTATATCTTTATCGAGCCCGCTGGTCGGGTACACCTGCATTCCACTCCTCCCTGGTTGGAATATAGGCTCTGAATTTGGTTGTGAAATTTTCTTGCGGTAGTCTGTGCTTTCGGGAACGTACTACATTAGTTACAACAAAACAATAATAATAAAATAAACTGATAAAACTTAACATAATAAATATATCATGCCTATGATTTTGTGTATCTTTGTATCTAATCTCTGACGAAATGCATATTTAATCTTTGTGCAGTTCAAATTTGCTAATATACCACGGAGCATTTGCTACGCTTCTTGGAGTCTTCGAGAGAAACCTTCGCAATATCTCAATGTTGGATGTACTCGCACCTCCTCAAAGCTGCATTGCATAATTCCATACAGGTTTAAGAACGGCTTTGTATAGCCGGACCTTGTTTTCCAATCTTAGCTGAGACCTTGATCCAAAGAAACAATAAATTTTTCTAAATTTTCCCTTTACCTGCATTTCCTTGTGTCTTCCATGAAAATCTTCGGTCCAAATGAACACCAAGGTACTTTACAGTATGGATTCCTGGTCTTGTCAAACCACTAAGCGAAACGAAGGGACATTTGTCCTTCTTCAGTGCAAACGTTACTTGGACAGATTTTTGGATGTTGACGGATATATTCCATTGGTTTAGCTATTTGTCTGCCATGCAAATTGTTCTTGGAAAAAAAGTTAAACAAAAAAAATACATCCAAATCTGACAAAGGTCAAAGATGGGAAGTTGTAAATAGAATATGAAATATGTACTTAAATATGGATAATGTATTGTTAGGCCTATTAATGTTTCTCTACTTTCCTTGTTATAAAATTAATGACTTCCAATCTCAGCATTAAGTTAAAAGTTTTTAAAGTAAGGCCTTTTTCGTGAATTCATTCTAAGCATTTTTAAATTAAGAATAATTTTCTTGTAGATTTGGCTTGATGTACATTTACTCAAGTGCAATTATTTTTAAAATTATTTCTGTCTACGAAAACAAAAACTTTTGAAATAAGAATTTTACTATCAATAACGGAAAATTTGTGTTTAGGGTACTTTTGATACCGCCAATTCTTTTCCTAAGCGCCTCTCTCTCTGGGTTTCTTGATTTTTTTTCTTATTAAAAAAGGAACTGAAGCAATGGAACAGAGGCTTCTTATAGTGAAGCTTGAACTGATATGTATTAAATGTTGTATATAAATCTAAAGTTTCTGTTCAAAATAAAGCAAAATTAAGCTACTTAGTAGTTAGAAGCCCCGAAAATCAAATCAAATTCTATTATATTGTACTTACTAACGGATAACATTGCGAATTCCGAGAGCTTTAAGCTTTAATTTGTAACCGACTTTATGAAGAACTCGTAAGAGTATAATAACTTCGTACAAAGTTTTCTGTTGTTAGTTAAATCGTGCTTGGAAGTCATTTTTGTGCTCGAAAAACAATTTCGCTGAGTGTTTTTTTTTTTATAAATGCGACAGTCAGCGGTAACCTTAAAGTGTTTTTCTTTTCATCAAAGCCTGCAACATTTGTTGTATCTTGCAGATACTTTACAATATATTTTACACTATAATAATAATATACTATGCTTATTATGTTTGTGTGTGTGTGTCGCTGCTCATTTTAATTTAGTGCTATTTTTTTTTTGGCACACAAAACTCATTAAGAAAAAGAAGTAAAAAGAAAAACTTTCATGTCTAAATGCAATGGCGGCTGCAATTTTTAAATGTAAAATGTGAATATTTTCACTGGCGCTTTGAGGCAAAAATATGTAGCATAAATTGCGGCGCAAAAGAAAATTGTTGGCGGCTACAAAGTAGGAAAAAATGTCAAAATGCTTGCGCCAGCTTTCTATGACTATGACTATGCCTATGTGTGTGTCTGTGTCTCGCAGAAAACCAGACTAGTTTGGAATTAGTTACTAACCAAGCTGAGATTTTGCAAAGTATACCATAACAACTCGGCGAACTAGTTTGCGGCTGTTAGCGGAACCAAAACCATATATAAAATGTTTCAAATTTGTTTCTTGTTTTATTAACTACTTCGCGGGCGAGGGGGATGCTGTGAAATGCCAATAAGTAAGTCCTTTTTATAACGGAAATTAGTTTTAAACAAGTCCAAAATGTACTATTCTATTAAAGTGAAAGTATAATACTTTTTTTTTGTAGATAGCCTCTCAACTGTACCTTTTCTACAAAAGAGCAGATAGATTATTTATTTCGAAAAAAAAAAATTTGTCGAAATTTACAGAACACAACCCAAATAATATTCCAATAATAGAAATGCTTGCCTATTTCATAAATGCATTTCCGACTTAAATACTCAAGTGGCAAGCTAAGCATTCAAAAATACCATATAAATTTTGTTTTTTTTTTCAATCTAATAATTTTCAATAATTTTTTCTTTTTTGTATTTATTTTCATTTCCTTTTTTAATCGCTTACAATTTTGGCTATTTTTTCTATTCCTCTTGCGCCGGGGTCATGCTAATTTAATTCATAAACAGATCGCGGAATTATTCTTAATTTGAATGAAGAAATTTATTTTTAAAATTATATTTAATAGTTTCAGTGCACTTGTGCCCATACAAGAAAATAAATTAAATTAATGTGTAAAGGGCTTTGAAGAAACGTTGATTGTGCTGTATTCTTTTGGATACATGTAGTTATTCTAAAAATGTTTTTTCTTACAGATGGCATTAATCGCCAGAATAATTATATCTGGTCTACGATCCTATACATTATTGGACATAGGCAAACACATGATGACATGTTGAGTTCAATAAGAATTTATTGCTTTATCACGCGACTATACCTTTTTGAACCAGTCCGCAACCACTTACGTTCAAAGTAGTTAAAGCTGGCCACTAGTACACAAATCTACTGCAAGAGTATTGGTGCTGCTGTGTGTTACTTATTTGGTAGCGAAAATGAGCAGCCGCAGTGCTTAGATTTTGCATCAAGGACTTGCAGGCAACGTTTTGTTGTGTTTTGGGGCGCATTCTCTTGCTGATTTCCGTTGGCAGCAGTTGCCTGTTGTTGTCCTTCTGCACGTCGTTGTTGTTGTTGTTGCTGTTGTTGTTGCCGATGTCATCAACAGCATCCAGCAGCCAGCAACATTATCATTGCTGACTGTGTCCTCATTATCGTTTGTCGCATGTCGAGCTCTAGTCTCTTTTTTTAAGCATTTGCATTTATTTGTTGCCTTTTTCAGTTTTCCAGTTTTCCATTTTTTGTTTTTGTATCAAGTGGCATGCTTAGCATCTTTAATATGTACTTGGATGCACTTTTGGCAATGCGGAGCAACTTTTATTTTGAGATAACAACTTTTGAGTGTGTCATTTAAGCGAGAGTTTGCCGCAGTTAATTATAAAAATGTAGCTCATAAATTGTCAGCACCTAAGCGCAAAACTCTTGCATAAATTTAAAATTAGCTAAGCCAACCCTCGTCTACTGCCCGCACTTGGTTACAATTGCCTTTAATGCTTAGCCAACTCTGTGCTGTGCACAGTGGAAACTTTGTATGAAATGGGCGGTAAAAATTTTGAGCCCAATTTTTATGCCTAACATTAATTGTAATAGTCTGTCATAGCGAATAGTTTAATAAATTAGACAAAAATACAATGAAAATCTAGAAAAATCTACAAATTTCTTAATTTAGAATTTTATATTGCACTTGATATTATCTTTTTCACATTGTTTTTGTATACTTAAACAATTTGAAGAACAGGAAAACGGTAGTAGTCTTATTTTTCGAAATTTCGGCTGTAAGACAATATGCGGGAAAAGTTTCCATGAATTCTATTGCATATAAGATTGTTTTGTTTGTTCCTCGCATGGGTTGCTCAAAAAGATGTACCGCACCTATAATTTGTTGGTATCGACCTAAGATGGAAGGGACTAATCCGCTTCTTTCCAATGTGACAGGCACTGTTCCACACCAGCGCATCAGGTCACAAAGAGTATATATGATGGATATCTTTGAAGAATCCGACCTTTTGTGTTTATCATAGCCAGAGGTTTGACAAGCGCTTTTGCCTGACGCAGCCCCAGTAAAGAGAGTTGGTATTTCCTATCGTCTTCTGCAGCCCATTTGATTATCCTGGTCTAAAGAACGGAACTGGAGATGTATTCAGTGTGGAGGCACCCTAAAATGGTAGATCGGCAGCCATCGTGTTCCATCCACTTCTAAGTGTCCAGGTACCCAACATAGCACGAATCTGATTCGAGAAGACAGGTGTTGGAAGTAATTATGAAATTCCTTAAATATTCTTGAGAAGATTTTTTATGATGCGGCTTGGCTATCTGAATAGATACATATCTCATCTCTATGGCATGAATCTCTGCTTAATGTTGGGCAAAATACCCATTGCAGTAGAGATTCCACACGCTGCTCAGTTTTGGACCGTACAGTGAACCATTGTTGCCACCGGAGGTTTCCACAGGAAAGATCTAAATTTATGTAAGATACTTAAGTGACCAAAAGCTCATTCATTATCATCGATCAACCACTGTATTCGCCGGATTTGGCACCAAGTGATTTTTTTGTATCCAAAACTAAATACTTTGTGGAACCCGTTTCGACACAGAAGATACAAGGCATACATATGCCTTTAAAAGGTGCATATTTTGAAGGAGATAAAATGAATATCGATGAAGCTTACGAATGTATTTTTTTTTCCGGAAATTTAAGTATCTTAATGTTATTGTGGTAAAAAGTGATCTATAAACAAATCTACACCACGCAATCGATTTACCGTATTTTGTCCCAGACCCCTTAACATATCAAACGTAACCTTAAAATACCCTTTTTGACGTAACTTTCGATTCTTATCAAAATTGGAAGTACCGTAAAGTACGAACCGTATTTTTTTTTTTCCATTTAGTACTCCTCCAGGGAGCTTAGCTTTCCACAGGACTCTGTTTGGCGCAGTTTGCTTTGCTGTGATCCAGCTGATATTGTGTAGGGACAATCCGTTTAGTATGGTACGACGCCAGGTTGCCTTTGTCCCTCCCTCTCGTCTGCTTCCTTGGGGGTTCCATTCCAAAGACTTCCTGACGATACTGCTTCGGTCTTTTCTAATAGCATGGCCAATCTAACGTCATTTGCGTGTTCTTATCTGGGTACAGCTAGGAACTTCACTATTTTAGTGTCATAGCTCCGCGTTTGATATCCAGAATATCCCGCATATAACTCTAAGGCACTTGTTGACGAATGATTGTACTTTTGATATCATTCTCTGCGGTGCCAGCCACGTCTCGCTGCCTTACAACAAGGTGGGTTTGACGCATTGAAGATCCTCACCTTTGTTCTTCTGCTTAATTGCTGGTTTCTTCATATGCGGAATAAGCGTCCAAATCTGATCGTGCTTTGCTGGACGATTCTCAATATACTCATCCACTCCACCACTGGTGGAAATTGTGGTGCCAAGGTATGAGAAACTATCGACAAAGTCGATAGTGTTCCCGCAGATGGTAATGCTACCTTGGCTGTTGTGGTTGAGACGCATCGCTTTGGGTTTGGATGCGTTTATCGAGAGTCCAACTTTGTCGGCATCTCGAGATCCTGATCATTCACTTTGTCTTGGATATCACTTAGTTTATGAGAGATGAGACAAATGTCGTTCGCGTAATGCAGGTCTTCCAAACGAACCGTAAATCTATAAATATAGATTTGCATCAAAAATCAAAAAAAAAAGTAAAGTACTTAGATGGTATATAAGTTAAAAGAGACGAAAAATAAAAATTGCCAAAAAAAAAATTTTTTTTCTAATTTTACTAAAAATGCAATAAGTCGGTCATCTTTTATCATAAAAATATAAAGTTATATAGAAATAGCATCTAGATATCATGACCAATAACTTAAAATAATAAAATTTTCAGGTGTCTAAGACTTTTTCTAAAATAAATGGCTTTTGTTGTAGAAAAAGTTACCAAAATGCTGTGTTTTTTGGCATTTCGGGCTCACAGTTTCAGCTGTAGTTTTTTCTTTAGACATCCGAGATTTATGATTTGGGACATTATGGAAAGGTACTCTATTCTTCTTTTCAGAGAAAAAAAAAATTTCAAAAAACTCGAATCAGTACAGATTTTATGACATCATATGTGAAACCGTTTTTTGAAAAAGCTCCTTTTTCACTAAAATAGTCCTAGAAAAAAAACAGGGTATAAGAGGATAATAAAAAATACGGATTTTGAATGCTGAAACATTGCCCTAACATAAAATATAAGTCTCATCTCTGGAGAAAAAAAAAGTGTGAAATTTGTCGACTAGTGTAATATGACAAAATTTCGGCTTTCCGACCACTGTGCACTGTGCGGCGGCGTTGTCGTGTTAAGAAAGTGAAAATAATGCAAATGATAAAATAAGTTAATGATGCGGAAGTGCGCTGATAAGCAAACGACAAATAATATGGCTAAATGCTTGCACATGGCCTGGGATACTTTACTCTATTTTTTTCTCTTGGCTTACATTTACTATATATATATGTGCATATCTATTATGTATATCTTTTGTATTTACTTACTGGCTTTTTAGCCAATTTACTATTGTTGCGTGTCATATTTGGCTTAAATAAAGAACAAAAGTAAAACTGAATTCATATTAAACTTGTGCAGTTTATTTAAGCGCTCAACAGCTGCGCCTTTGGCATATGCTACATTTTTTTTGGGTGTTTTTTTTTTTTTAGATTTTGTTCCTGCCCCACTAATTCAATTTAGTGCACTCTCGTAATCTATTAACTCTGGCAGCCAAAGTTTCTAATGATGTCGCCATTTACGAGGACTCGTTTGGTCCATAGTCTCATGTGGCAGTGCCTATTGCCAGAACTTGTGCGCACATAAAATAAGGCGCAACAGTCTGGCATAATCCAGGACGAATGGGGTGCCCTTCCTCCATTGTCCTATAAGACCGCTAAAATACACACACACACACACACACGCATACCAAATGACATAACTTTGCAGCAATTTACATTTTCATTATGTTGCCAGTGAGAAGGCTAAATGAAACTTTGAAACAAAATATGAGAGCCAAAAAAAAAAAAGATATAATTCGTAAACAGAAATGCAAATAACAAAAAGTTTAATTAAACGACTACAAATCGTCATGTTTTATTGTCTCATCAACGCGTTGGTTGTCACATCAATTCCTTGCGACACATATCCATGCGAATACATAGAGTCCTTATGTACACATATCACACTTAGCATACGCTTTATGTACAATTTATTTGTAATCCAAATTCTTTGAGCTGAAAAAAAATGCCTAGTGCTGAATTACAGTGTTGTTAATAAGTTTGTAGCTGTTGGAATAAAGTTAAGCAACTGGGTTGTTTTTGATGATGGCTTTTAATGAGCTGATGCTTGGTTGGAAGGTTAAAGTTTGTAAAGGGACTAGCTGGATAAGATTTTAAAATTGTGATACAGATCAACTCATAGCTAGAAAAAATTACAATTTTAAACTTAAAGCCTTTTGCGGTCAATTATCACAATCAGTTTTCGATGAAGGTTGAAAAATGTACTATAATTTTAGTGACAATAATAAAAAAAAAAAGATTGAAGCGGTATTAATTTGTATCATATATATGTTATAATATTGAATTGTTGCGGTACGACCGGAATTAATTCTTAACATCATAATTATAGCTAGATAACCCTCTGTGCTTGTAATCAAGCCAGCGGGAAATCCCGAAGAGTAATGTTTAAATAGAGAGAGAGCAACTACAAAACTTCATGATGGTTCTCTTAACTTAGACTAACATTTCACTGTAAGATTCTCTTAGATTATAACTAAATCTAACATTTAAATATATATTCCGCGAGTTTGGAGAATAAAATTCGGCTTTACAAAGCAGTACTCAAGCCGGTCTGGACGTATGCCATGCAGATCTGGGGGACGGCGAGCAATTCAAATATCGAAATCCTGCAAAGATATCAATCTATAACTCTAAGAAACATTGCAGGCGCTCCTTGGTACGTAACCAACAAAGAAATTCACAAAGATTTGAATGTTCATTTTGTCAAAGATGAAATAAGCAAATCATCGTTAAGATATTTGGAAAGACTGTCAAACCATGGAAATTCGTTGGCCCTTAACTTACTGGACAATAGCTTGGATGTTAGACGTCTGAAAAGATTTCAAATTCTGGATCTTCCAGATAGATTTGCATAATATCGTAATAATCTTTAGCAAATAGTTTTGTTGTATACTCTATTGAATGGACTCATTGGAGCACATTCAATCCTGTCATTTGCTTGATTTTACTTATAAAATTTGCTAATTGTCTCATAAGACAGATTGCAAATAAAATAATAAAAAAAAAAAAATTATCACAATACACTTAAGACGAGCCCGCACGCTCTCTATTTTACACAAAATAATATTTTCTGCAAACAAAATTTTGGGAAAAACCAAGTTACTCTTAAAACTAACAATTTGAAATTTATCAGATTATAATTTAATACGCCCTTTTACGAAGATACGCTCACCCAAAAATATAAATCCTGGTAGCAGAGATATTTGGCGTAAGTCGTTTACGGAACGTATAAAACTCTGACGCGGTCGCACCCGGTGCGCTACTAATTAAATATCTCTTGTATCTGTCCTTAGCGACTGTTCTTTTTTTTTGTTTAAACGAAACGCTTTCAACGCGGCACTGAAGTTTATATATTTCTCACTCGAGATCTTCCTCGTTACTCAAACTCACAGACTCTCACAGACTGTCCAGATTTGGCTGTTGATCCGCCTTATATAGGAACTCGACCGCCGCCAAATCCTGTAATTCCCGCCCAAAACTATACTAATAATTTCTAAACGGCGCTCTGCTTATCTACAATACATATCTATTCTAATAGGAAAAAAAGAGTCCACCTAGGCACTAATACCAAACAATGATTATAACGTCAATCCTAAAGCCGCTAAACTTTAACTAGTGTTGGTGAGAATAAGAGCGTTTTCACTGCTACTCTCACCAAGCAGTTCAAGCAGTTTTGCTATTGCCCTATTGGCAATTTAGGAACAATATTGCCAATAGTGCTTAAAAATTTATTGTAATTTTTAAATGCTAGCTTTGAACTACAGCTCTATGATCTTTTTCGAATCAAATTTTAAATTGTGCAATATCTTTAAACATCTTGTATCTTGTAAACAATTTTACAAATAATTCAAAGTCCCTAGCATGGAACGGATTATATTTACAGTACAAAACTGCAATGGTAAATTGTCGTGAATTAGTTTTCGCAATTTAAACTCCATTACTATCATGATAGTATCATAGGCGCCGAAAAATAAGTACAGGTGTCTCGAAATTTTCAAGGAGGTTCATATGGTATGGATACTATTGCCGGTTTCGAAAAGAGCTCTATGTGTTTCGATAAAACTAGTTTAAACATTTTTTTAATAAACATTGAAAATTAAAAGCTAATTTTGTTAAATTCGGTCGTGAAATACGGTATTAATTTTTTTGTTTCTTAATAACCGTTTTCGAAATCGTTGTGAAAAATATGATTTTGGTACTATTTGGAAGACGTAAATTATCATTATCGAAAGGTAAATATTGAAGCAGACTTGCGTGTAACGACATCGTTGGAAAACGGGCCGTAATTATAACGCACTTTTGGAAATGCGTCTATACCCTCCATGAGAGGGCGGTTGGAAGCAGGATCAAGGTAAGTGTGCTGACCAATGGTGGTTCTGGCGAGAAAAGGCAACTCGATTAAATTACCCCAGTCTAAAGAAGAACAGCAAAGACTGAAGGATGTATGGCTAACGGGCTGTCAGTCACCATTTTGTAGATCCTTGATACCTGCCGACCTTTACTTTTAATAAATGGCTTCCCGCGGTAGCCGGGCTATAACGCATGTGAATTACCTCTTATCGGCTACTCGTGGGCCCAAAATATTAATTCTAATATAAAGAATAAATAAAGAATATTAACAACAATAAAAAGCAAACACAAAGAGTGAACGAAGCTCCAAGCAAAAGCCGTAGGTGCGGTGAGATACAATCCTACGGGTGTCCCTTCAATTTAATGGGTAAGAGGGTAAATCCACTGTCTTCCTTAGATCCTTAGATGATGAAGGGGCTGGTTGTCAACTCTCCGGAGTCGGCTACTAACACCAAACAAACCGTCTTGTCAAGATATGCGACAGACTGGAGAGATCCTCCAAAGAAATCTTGCTTCTCCGGAGGAATCACCGAAGGTTAAGATGCTGGTCGAGTGGGCTAGGGCTTTTAGCTCTGCAGCGATGCCTGATGGCATCTCGGCACAGTCAAGACTAAAGTCTAAAGACGAACAGACGGACGGACGGCCAGACGGAACGCCTAGATCTCAGAAATGGTAAGAGCTAGAGCAACCAACCTTTCACATTAGATCCCATATTATTCCATAGGAGACAAGTTTATTTTACTTTTTCGATATCGGGGTTAAATTATATAGCTCCAATTAGGGTGTTTCAGACGACCTCGAAAAAAAGAAAAGTCTTATATGAATAATTCGTTTGTTTATGAAAATATCGTACCAAACTTGGCATTCGAAAGTTTTTTATAGCTCCCAAGCACTGCACCTTATTTCATCAAAATCGGTTGACTATATCTTATAGCTCCCATAGGGCCAATCTTTCAAAAAATGAATTTTTGGATAACATTCGATATGATTCGTTTGTTTATGAAGATATCGTCAAATTTGGCACTGGTGAGTTTTATAGGCCTCAAGCACTGTAACAAATTTGAAATCGATTGACTATATCAGATAGCTTCCATAGAAAAAGTTTACTTAAAAATTCCTTTGTTTTTGATTCTTTCTGAAGGAACTTAATTTGGCAATCTACTGTCTTTGATGTTCTTAAGCAATATAGCGGAATTTTGCTAGCTATGTATAGCGTCCCAAAGTCGTCCGCGCCCGACTGTACGTACCTTATTTGCATGGACATGAAACTTACGGATTTGACGCAACTCATAAGTTCTACAAATAAAGTGGGATGCTCCCAATGTTTAAGGGTTCAGCATTAAAGGAAACTTTCGCGTAGGCTTCAATGAAAAATGTCAGTTTTTAATAGGAAACGTTAACGAGTGTTTACTGTCGTAGAGCTTGAGGTTGCTGTTGACCCTGTTGGTGATGCCAGATAATCAGTCAGACGCACTAATTGCTTGGTCTAGCACCTGCTGCCTTTGTGCTCTTAACAAAAAGCCACAAATTTACATGAATAAGCCACAAATCATGAGCGCGATGGTTTCCGTATTTCTTATATCAGATAGCTTCCATAGGAACGATCTGATGCAAGCCGAAAATGTATGTAACATATAAAGGAGACGTCGGAGACATCCCAAAGTTACCTAAAATATGATTCAGGTGAATAGAAGTCGAACTATACCCATGTCCGTCGGTCCATCTGTCCGTCTGTCCGTCTGTCCGTCCGTCCGTCTCCATGTGAACGCCTAGATCTCAGAGATGGTAGAGCTGAGTTACAAACTTTCACATTAGATCCATAGTATTCCATAGGAGGCAAGTTTATTTTATTTTTTTGATATCGGGGATAAATTATATAGCTCCCATGGGGGTCGTCCGAGACGACCTCGAAAAAAAAAAGCGTTT
Organism: Chymomyza amoena; assembly: GCA_037043745.1. Taxonomy (NCBI): domain Eukaryota; kingdom Metazoa; phylum Arthropoda; class Insecta; order Diptera; family Drosophilidae; genus Chymomyza; species Chymomyza amoena. The sequence goes on from JBAMAX010002425.1 coordinate 212,947, forward strand.
ACGATGAATAATTCGTTTGTTTATGAAGACATCGTAACGACATTTGGCAATCAAAAGTTATTTGACGCAACTCATAAGTTCTGACAACATAACTCCCAGTAGGACCGATCGGCCCAAATAACGTTTTAAGAAAAATTGGCTATATTTCGTTTTTAATAGCTATCTAACCAGATTTGGCGTGGAAACTTTTCGATCACGTAGGCTTCCAAATTTGAACAAATCGTCGACTATATCATATAGCTCCCATAGGTCCGATCTTCAAAACATCGATTTTTTAACAGAATTTGTTGTGTTACGTTTGTCTGTTAAGAGCTTGTGGAAATTTGCATGTCGTGACCCTGTTAGAGTGTCTAAGCACAGTATAAATTTAAGTCCAGATCGCTTGACTAGATCATATAGCTCCCATAGGACCAATCGGTCCAGACACGTTTTTCTGCAAATGCGCTGTGTTTTGTTTGCTCTGTAGACATTTGAATAACTGGCGTTCATATCTTTTTAAGGTATTTAAGCACCGTGTCAAATTTTATTGAAATCGTTGCCTATCATATAGCTCCCATAGAGCGATCGGTCAAAAAAAAAATGTTGCTTAAAAATTCTTCTGTTTTGGTTTTTGTGAAGAAATCGGACTTTCTTACAAGCTAGTGGTACGGGTATCCTAAAGTCGTCCCGCCCGACTTTTTTATATTTTTTTGGTACTCTTGGAGAATATTGCCAGCCAATGTGCTGCCAGAGACTTTTAAGAGCGTATCCCAAAAAAGTATGCTACAAAAAAACTGCTCAGTAGAGACTCCTGGTGTGTGCTGCGGTTGTGGTCAAGTCGACAGCTAGCTGGTGCTCTATCTGACAGTCTATGGCTGGGAGTTAATTTTTTATGCACACTTTCGTTGAAATTAAAAGTGGCTATAAAAGAATATCAAAATATAAAGCGAAAAAATGTTACTCAAGCTAAATTTATGTGCACCACATGTCCTAGGCGTATTTATGCGCCTGCAACTAAATATCCTTTTTTTTTTTTTGAACTGAATGCATGCTGCATAATAATATGCAAACTGCTTGGGGCACTTAAAATTGTAGCCTATGCCAGCGCCCTGACGTCATCATTGTTTGCCGCTGCAGCTCCTGTTACTGTTGTGGGTCCAATGTTTGTCATTAGCAAATGTTGCCTTTTGTATTTTACTAGGCATTGCAAATGGCTGTAGGTGTCAGGAATCCTGGGGAATGGGTGCGACAGTCGAGGCCTGAGTTGTATGTCTGTTACTGACAGACAAAATTTGTGACTGCGACAGTTTTGGACGGAGCACGAGCAAATGAGTGGGAGTTACGAATGGGTGGGTCTGAGTGTGTGCCTGACAGAGCGGAGGTGGCATGTGAGTGGGGTGGTGAGTGAGTGTGTGCTGCTGTGCTCTGGCTTTTTATTTAACGCATCATTTGCTCATTTTATAGGTGCAACATAACATGGCCTAGCAACATGTTGTTGCACATTGAATGAATGAATAAACGAATGAATGAATGCTTGTACAGACTAGACCGCAAACTGCGTCTGGACACGGCTGCAGTTGTTGTACTAGGTTCTTCTACTTTATAGGATGGCGGCGGCCATAATGAGACCACAATAACTTTTCATACTTTTTCAAATATTGTTTCGCTATTATCTTTAATACACTGTCCCATAATGGGGTTAGTCGGAAAGCTTTCTTGTTCAAGAGCATCTCAAGTTAATTAAACGCACAAGATGCGAGTTTTTAATTAGAAGAGAAATCAATATATACGATAGTTAAACTTCAACTCCATCGTATTGAATTTCTTTAGTTAGCAAACAAGTATCTTTAATTTATTTTATTTTTCATTAATAATGTATACGATTTATGAATTTGACAATTTTTAAGAAAATGATCCGAAAGATGGACACCTCACCTACGATTTTATCAGACACATGATTTTTAAGAGCTGCCAATCGAATGGCTTCATTATCTTTCTTTAATTCAACTAGAAGTAATCTAACATATTCAAAACCATTTAAGTGGCTTATTTTTTGATGTTCTTTGATAAGGTAACGTATGGCATGAAACAGACACGGAAAGAGCATGAGCATGAACGTTTCCATGCTGAACGTGTACTCGAGCCAATTAAAAATGATGGGTATTGTAAAAAAAATACAATTTCGAAAAACATTCTGAAAAATTTCGAAATCCATGACAGGCTAATAAGCTCGTCCATTTCGCTTAATTCAAAAGAGTCTGGCTTATGTTTGCGATAACATTCCATATCTTATCAGAGGATTACAAATAAAATGTTCAGTACATAATGTACTAAACTCTCATAAATCCAAAGCTAAACGGTACGACCTTACCATTTAGCGACTCAGCCAGATACCTCGGGTTATTACAAGATAGCAAACTAGACTGGAACCTAAGCACAGAGGATCGAAGAAAAAAGGCCACAATCGCCTTATACACTTGCAAGAAAGCCTTTGGACTTAAATGGGGCATGTGCCCAAACATAGTCCACTGGCTGTATAATGCCATTGTTAGACCCATACTCATGTATGGAGTCTCGATCTGGTGGCCTACTTTAGATAAGGGGACTAGCCTTAAAAAGTTTAGTAAGGTTCAGCGAACAGCCGAACTTACAATTAGTGGTGCTCTACGCTCTACACCAAATGAAGCCTTAGATGCTATTTTAAACCTCCTACCACTGAACAAGGTAGGGAAACAACAAGCCATTCTATCAGCTTTACGCATGAGAGAGGCGAAAAAATGGAATGATCAAGATTTTGGTCATGCAAAGATTCTTAAAGGGAACCCACCTATCCCCGAAAGTACAGACTACTGCATACCGCAGGAACATTTCACAACCAACTTCAGAGCCATTATTTCAATCAGAGAGGAGTAAAATACTGGGGTACCAGGCCCAGCAGTCTCGATAAAGGTATACACGGACGGTTCCAAGCTAGACGACCGTGTAGGGGGAGGGTCTACGTCGAGGATTTCGACATTAGAATTGCTTTTGGCTCCCGGACCACTGCAGTGTCTTTCAGGCAGAGGTCACAGCAATCCGGGAGGCTTTAACAACAATAAAAACCTACAAAATAAGAATATCTGTATATATTCGGACAGCCAAGCGGCTATTAAGTCTCTAGTCTCGATGACTTCGTGTATGAAGTCAGTGAATGACTGCCGCTTGTCTTTAGGGAGAGATGGCTGAGCAGCTTTCAATTCACCTGATATGGGTTCCAGGACACAGGGACTTTGAGGGAAATTGCATTGCGGATGAACTGGCTAGAAAAGGAACTACCAGCATCCTCCTTCAAGATAAGGAGGGCCTGGGTATTCCCATGGCCAGCTGTAAACTGAGAATACGAAACTTTTTCTCTTTCTGTGCAAATAAAACGTGGAATCGGACATCGAACACGTGTAGAATCTCGCGGCAAACCTGGCCGACATACTGCAGTAAAAGAACCAAAAAACTTTGCTGTCTGAATAGAGCCCAGTGCTCATCTGTCATCCGTGCCATTACGGGACACTGTTTGGTAGGAAACCAAGCATCCCGTTTGAATGTAAAAGCTGTGGCGATGAAGAGGAGCTAGAGACGGTGGAACACTTTTTCTGTCACTGTCCAGGACTGGGCAGAAAAAGATTTAGGTTCCTACAATCACATTTTCTAAATGATCTATCTCAGCTCTCTGAACAAAGTCCAAAATGCCTTTTAAGGTTCATTCAGGCAGCCGGATGGCTTCCGCAACTTTCGTAGGGGACCCATCAAGTGGGGAAATGTGGTGAATTGGCTCACTAGCGGTATCACAATGGGCCTATCCTTGGCCTAAGTGAGTTGGGACGTCGGTCCCAACTGCCGCCCTAACCTAATCTAACCTATGTACTAAACGATTTTTCAATTCAAGTTTCATTCATTATATCTTAGACATTACGAAAAACATGTGGAGCTTAAAGATCTTAAAATAAAAAATTTTAGTTCTGGTTCCTTTGCTACTGGGCTATTAATTATAAATAAATTCCAAATAACCCATGAAAATGAGATAATAAATTTTATTTTGTGCTACTTCTCCAAAGACCAGCTGACGCAGTGCCATATATAGTCCCAAATTAATTTTAAGGATTCCCAAATCGGTTAACCATCGCAAAAAAGTGAATGAAGTAACGCTGCTTCAGATTTTTCTCCAGAGGATTTTAGAAGATAAAGGCACTTTTATTAAATCAAGGTGTGGCAAGCGTCAGGAAAAAATATACATTTTATCAGAAGGTATCCCACTGTGGCCGTAGCGTACTGGTAGCTTTTTTAACCGAAAGTCGGTGGTTCGATTCCCCACAGTAGCAATGCTTCTATTTCCTACCACTGGCATCGCAAAGCTCAAAAACGCTGTTTGTCCAAGAAAATCTCTACTAATTCAAGACACCGCCGTTCGGATTGGACTATAAATTGTGGGTCACTTTTCTTTATTAGATATTAATAGAATAGAAATTCAATTCTCAAAAGAGCCCATCAATTATTTAATATAGAATTCAATTATTTTTGTGCTTGGATATTTGATATTTTGGCATATGCTAATGTTTCACAGAATCTTTAAACTTTTGACGGCATCAAGCTGTAAGAAAAGTACAAAATTAAATTCAATTGTTGCAGGAAAATTCTGAATCGAAGGTAATTATTTTTTTAAGGAAAAATTTAAAGAGTTGATGTCTGATGCTATTATTAAGGAATAAATAAAATTGGCATACTTAAGCATTGCATGCTTTGAGCAAAATGTCATCGATATATTGTTAATAAGGCTCACCTGGTTAGGTTCAAGTGGTTGCCGAGCGCTGACCAAGGATGCCTTTATAACTACTTATATAGACATTAATGGTCAGCACACGGTCGGCTCTGGAAAACAGTCTCGACTATTCATCTGTTGTCGTATTGGTGCTGAACCAGCCTAAATGGTCGATAAACAAAGTTATATCCCTGGGACAGAGATTGGAAAGGTATATAAGGCCGGTCAGAAGTGGATATGGAGTCTTTAATCTCCTTCTGGATAGGGAGGGGCATTGACACATTAGGTGGAAAACGGCTTCCAACTTATCTTTGGATCTGCAACCGCCGTACGTGACGTTAGAATAAACACCGTAATCGGTAGGGATATGCAATTTAGTGTGATCAACTTCCGGGCTTTGCTGGCATCAATATTCGGCCAGGTAAGTCTTGAAGTGTGACAAGAATCCCAGATATTTTTGTTTGATAGCCATTTTAACTTGTTCTAGCAAGGGGTGTGCCAATGTCTATAAAGTAATAGACGACAGACAGAAAAGTGCCTTGTTTGGTCAGTTTGTCCGCCACACAGTTTCCTGGTATGGTAAAGAGTATGGACGAGTCGGCAATCATGCACAAGCTTAAAGTTGAAAGTCAAAGTACAGGTGGCGATTTTTCACTTTAATGTAAATTCCTATCATATTGCTTAAATCTTCCAAAAACTAATGATGAGGTTTTCTTAAAAAATATATTTTTAAACAAAAGCCCTTCACGACATATTCTCGTTCGTAATATTATTAGGGAATGGGGTCAAATGCCAACATGAGTCAACAAACTTTACCTAAGTACGGATAATATGCACTGATTTCTTTCCGAGACGATTAAATAACTTTAAACATAACGTTATGACCACGAACCAAAGTTTAAACCCGTCGAACCATAAAGATAGACACACGCCACATGCTCGAATTAGCTAATCAATGGCACAAACTGACCCCACGTGATGCTCTGGTTTTTTTTTTAACCTATTCTCGTTGTAGCCAAGCCCAAGGCACGGGTTGACCATTCATACACAAACGAACAAATTTATACAAGCAGAGGAGGCATCCAAACAACGCACTACTCGCACACACGTGCACTTGCGGGCAGATAGACACGGGCAGACACAGACACGGAACATGATGTCAACGTAGTGGTTGCCGTTTGTCCCCTTTGCTGTCCTTCAGACCCACATTCCATCAGTCAGTACGTCTGTCCATCTGCCCATCTGTCCGCCCGACTGCCACGAACGACAGGTGTGCATGATTTATGAGATTTACATATCAGCGCACTGATGAAGCGCGTTGATGCGCTGACAACGACAGCAACCGAGCAACACACACGCAGACACAGATACACGCATACACAGATACACGCACAGAGGCACACATGCAGAGTTACGGACAAGCCATCAAGAAGCGGACAACGCTTACGGATTAACAAAAAGAAATAAAAAAAACAAAATGCAAAAAGGAAATGCAAGTGGAAGGCAGACCGAGTTGAGAAAAGTTTAGATACTCTAGAAGGCAATTTGTATTATAAAATAAATGCATATTTTCTTTTTATATAATACACTGAAAAAATTAAATAGAGTTTATTTTGAGTTAAAAAAAGTTTATTACAAGATATAATAAATTACATCAAACTGACATCTCTGTAATCGAACATGTTACATAGAATTCAGCTTAGAAATGCTTCCGTGTTTAACAAAGTGGATTTGGTGGTTAGGCTCCGATAATCTCTTTAAAGCTGTTCATTGAGTTTTTTAATTTTGACGTATTTTGAAATTTTTGTCTATAACTCCCGAAGTTTCAAATCCTCTATGAATTTTTGTACTTTTTGCGACTAGACTCTAAGAAGCTTCTGCGGGTGGAATGCGGCTGATATGTCCATAAACTTTAAAGAGATTTTATTTTTTATCCCAAATGGGTCTGCGTAATAGATCCCGCCTATCGAGCGATATTTTTCTTAACCCAAAACCACTTATTGGGTAACGCTATAATAGACTTTTAGTCAACATTAATGTCTATTTAATTCTTTAAATTATTTTTATACCCTGTATCTTATGGTACAAAGGGTATATTAAGTTTGTGCAAGCCGAAAATGTATGTAACATATGAGGGAGTCGTCGGGGACACACCAAAGTTACCTAAAATATGATCAGGGTGAATAGAGAAGTCCATATACCCATGTCCGTCTGTCCGTCCGTCCGTGTGAACGCCTAGATCTCAAAGATGGTAAGAGCTGGAGAGAAGTAACCAAACTTTCACATTAGATCCCATATTATTACATAGGAGACAAGTTCATTTTATTTTTTTGATATCAGGGTAAATTACAATATATAGCTGCCATATGTTTGGGATATGGTGTTTGAGACGACCTCGACAAAAAAAAAAGGTTTTAGAGGGATAATTCGTTGGTTTTTATACAAAATTCGTTGCGTTTCGTTTGTTGGTAAAGATATTTATACCCTGTACCGTATGGTGCCAAGGGTATATTAAGTTTGTGCAAGCCGAAAATGTATGTAACATACGAAGGAGACGTCGGAGACACCCCAAAGTTACCTAAAATATGATCAGAGTGAATAGAGAAGTCGATATACCCATGTCCGTCTGTCCGTCTGTCCGTGTGAACGCCTAGATCTCAGAGATGGTAAGAGCTAGAGCTACCAAACTATCACATTAGATCCCATATTAATCCATAGGAAGCAAGTTTATTTTATTTTTTTGAAATCGGGGATAAATTATATAGCTCCCATGGAGGTGTTTGAGACGACCTCGACAAAAAAAAAAGCGTTTTAGATGCATAATTCCTTTGTTTATGAAGATATCGTAACCAAATTTGGAAGTCGAAAGTTTTGTATAGTTCCCAATCACTGTACTCGAAATTTGAATCTGAAGATCGGTTGACTATATCATATAGCTCCCATAGGACCGATCGGCCAAAATAACTTTTTTAAAGAAAAATTCGCTATATTTCGATTATTAATAAAGATATCGTAACCAGATTTGGCGTTTGGAAATTTTTAGACCACTTAAGCAATGTGCCCAATTTGAACAAAATCGGTTGACTATATCATATAGCTCCCATAGGTCCGATCTTCCAAAAAATCGATTTTTTAACAAAATTTGTTGTATTTCGTTTGTTTGTTAAGATATTGGGACCAAATTTGACATTCGTGAGTATTTTATAGTTCCTAAGCACTGTACTAAATTTAATCCAAATCGTTTGACTAGATCATATAGCTCCCATAGGACCAATCGGTCCAAAAAAACGTTTTTTATACAAAATTCGATGTGTTTCGTTTGTTTGTAAAGATATTTGAAATAAATTTGGCATTCAGATCATTTTTAAAGTATTAAAGCACTGTGTCAAATTTTATTGAAATCGGTTGACCATATAGCTCCATAGGAACGATCGGTAAAAAAAAATTTTTTGCTTCTTAAAAATTCTTCTTGTTTTTGGTTTTTTGTGAAGAAATCGGACTTTATTACAAGCTAGTGGTACAGGGTATCCTAAAGTCGTCCGCGCCCGACTTTACGTCCGCCATTTTTTTTATATGTAAATAATTCTCAGGAGCGGTATTTTGCCTTTGTTAGTATTCAGCAAAGCCATAATGTGTGAAGGATATTCTTTATTTTGCTAATCAGAAGCAAATTGGTCAAAATGCTACGTAAAAAATAAAAATAGAATTATTCTAGGAATTGAGACGAAAACCATTTCTTTAGAGTTATATGTTTTTAAAGTTTTCCAAAAACATATTTTACAAAAATTATGAAAATTAAATATTACCGGCTCAAATCGATTGCATTTAGTTTTTTAATCTATGGAATAGGTTAACTTAGGTTAATTCATGGCGGTAGCTGGCCAGCACACTTAGAACAAGACTGGACTGGCCCAGCACGAATCTCTATTTAAACCCCTTTTGCAGGTAGTTCATTTTTAAACAGATAGGACCTAGCTCCCCTAGATTATGAAGGAAATAATTTCTCAAGTGCCAGGAACAAAAGAAGTGATTCTTGATTCTAGTTCTTGCTCTTGCTCATTGCTTGGAGCATTCATTTTGATTGCATGTAATCCGGCAAGCCGGTGACCGGTGATCGCCCTGACAACTGCCGAAGACTATGAGCGGTTGAGTTCATAGAGCCAGGCGAAATTTTTTGGTTCGGTTTTACGCCATATTTGGTGGCTGATTCTCGTTGTGTCTGGGAAATTAATGTTTTCCTTGTATTTAGTTTAAAAGGAGCCATTATATATATATAATTCCCTGTTAGACCCTTTGGAGGAGGGGCATAGGGGATCTCTATTAATAACTGTTCGAACAGAACAAGAACCTACAGTTTATAGCCGAATCCGAACGGCGGTGTCTTTAATTAATAGAGACTTTCATGGCAAATAGCGTCTTTGAGCTAGTGATGCCAGTGCTAGGCAAATGCACCAGTGCTACTGCGGGAATCGAACCACCAACATTCGGTTTTAGAGGCGAGTACGCTACCACTTAAGCCACCGACGGCCACAAAAGGAGCCATTGCATTACGAATATCCAGCTTATCCTGGAGGAGGGTAATATTTTGGTGCCATCTCTAGAATAGATTTGCGGCAGTTGTTGACTGTCAACGAGTTGGAAGACAACGCTCGTAGTTTTTTTAAGGGTGCCGGGCTATCAGAGTATATGTTTATTTCGCCGGTTTCCAGATCGGCATTGCGTAAGCAGATTAGAGCCTGTGTTATGGCAAGGCTATTCGCCAGTAAAACGCTGCAATGATCCGGTAGGCCAAAACACTGCCGGATGTTTACTTGCTCCAAGCAGATCCAGCCCCCAACCTGGTTAGCCATCTGTGAAGAAATTTACGCGATAGCTTTGACCTGGTTGGCTATATTATTTTTCTTATTTTAACACTTTAGGACAAACTCTCGAGCTCCTTTACGGCAATATGTCTAAATAGATGTTTCTTGTTGGCCTGATCATTTCAGTATAAAGATTTGAATTTTATAGTCGCATCCTTCTTGTTGATACTTGTTGGACTCTCCCAAATACCTTTTAAGCATTTTGGTAAAGGCCATAGAAAACAGCTGCATTCTTTATTGGGCGGAGATTGAACTGGTCTAACTGCACTTGCATCTATTTGTATATGTAGATATATATTTTATAAGTAAATATGTACATATTGTATATTCTTAGTTTTGCAAAAGTTTAAAAAGTGCAAGAGCAAGTTAACTAAACGCTATGAATATCAAGTACTCAAGTTTACCAAGTTGCACCAAGCAAATTATGCGCTTAATAAGCGTTAAATAACTTGAATAATATGAAAACTTAAAAAAATTATAAAAATAAAAGAAAAAAAAAACAGCATTTGCTTAACCCTTACCCAAGGGAGTCTCCCTCTCCCAGCAATTCAAAAAAGCTGTGCTCCTGCCAGACATCAGGCTTAGAGGCAACACATGTGCTTGATATTTTTATGACATGGATAGACATGTATACAAAATTGCATCCAAAATGGTAAGCAATTTCCCCACATCACATTCTAACCGGGCTAATTGTAATGCACATCATTGTAGTCAACAGCAAAAACAACAATAACAAATGGAAATTTATAGATTTGTAGGCCCAAGAACCAGGAAAATGATGACAGTTTCATTAAGGTGTTTCAGTCGTCCTACGCGTGGTGTATACGAATTAGTTCAGAGTATAATCCAGCAGAGTATAAAGCCAGGTCTGTATTTCTGGCCGTCCATCTGTCTGTCTACAAACAAAAGGATCTCAGAATCTTTAAGACCTAGATAGCCGGAAAAGACGCCCAAGACTATAAAATGGCGATTTTAGTGAATTGCAATTCTGCCGCCTCTTGTAGTCGACTGAAATCAAAAATGTCCTAGAATGGAAGGAACTAGAATGGTCCACACATACGCAAAATTCATTGAATAATGAACATTCATTTCAACCACGTTACAAAATATAAATAAATAGATTTACATACTTGATTGATATTGTTAGTTCATGCAGTAGAAAAAATCATATGGTTTCAAACATTTCCTTATATGAAGAAAATCGGATCGATAGATCAGGCGTGAGGAAAACATGGATTTGAGATAAACGCGTTTCTGTAGCTACATAACTTTTATAATTAAGAATTAATTTATACTTTATAGTTTAGTTTTTTTTTGGAAATAAACAAATATGTCTTGATAGGAAAAATATTTATTTACTTGTTTAAGACTTCGAGATTACAAGAGAGATCTATTAAAGGCAGTCATGATCTGAAATTGACGACCATTAGGGTAAAACTTGAAAAACTGTACTCCCCATATGTGATAGTCGGGACTGATTACTAACGATTGCAGTAATGACATTTTTCAGGACGAAAAGGACTGTTTTTTTTTGAACCTATAGACGGGGCTTCATAAATGGGTCTACATGAATGCGACTTTCGCGCATACTCTAAAGCTGCAGAACTCATAAGCGATCCTCCGCTAAATCCATCCATTATTTCTGCCAGTGCTCTGGCTTATTTAAACTAAATTTAAAAAAAAAAATAACGACCGCTATTATGAAGATTCGATATCTTTATTGACATAGCTCTGTATAGCCCCTTTGAAAATTATATGTATAATATTAAAGATTGTTTTCAGATGTAAATATTTCAGATGCTTGGGAGTTTATTTTAACTGACAGTTAGACAGTTATTCATACATACAGACGGAAGAACGTCTTTTTCTAAAACGCCCTAATCTATTCTGCTTAGCTTGAGGTAACTTTGGTGGGCTTTCGGACATCTCCTAATCTTAGTCTTATTAGCGTGCAGGTACCCTGAGCCGTCACACTATCAGGCGATTTTATATATCTAGACTACTCTATTAATGATATAGACGATTCAATTAATCGAATTTGTTTTTGAATCCGAACTCTGACATTGTAGAAAATTCTATTGTGTCCGATAACTCAGATTTGAATTTGAATTACGCGCGACAAAATTGGATTTGGATACATTTTTTATTCAGGTTGGCAGGAAAATCTTAGTTATCCATGCCATCCATCCAACTTTCACGTCAAAATATTAATTAGTGTTTTTGTTAGGTGCTAAAAGTGAATTTATCGATTTTCACAAAGACTGTATTGTATTATTATTGTAGTATAAAAGTTTTGGAATCGTCTTGCTTTAAGTTAAGAGATCTTCAAAAACGCAAAAAACCGATCAAAACGTTTCTTTTGGGAGAAGAAATAGAAAAATAGTTTGGTCCCGATTCTACTTTGGAATTTTATCAAAGGAAAATCTTAACTTTTTACGAAAGTAGTTAGGATGCCCAAAGATAATAAAAAAAATTTGTACTTTTAAGAGATAAAAAAGATATTGGAGTTAATTGATATAATTCAAAATTAAAATTGTTTTTTCATATTTATAACTTTATGTTTAATTAACTGTCAAAAAATTTTATTAGATAGATAGCTTTTAAATAAAAATTTTGGAACTTGGTCAATAGAAACAATGCGGTACTCATTAATAAAATTCAAGCTAATCTTACATCGGTATGGCTAGTTTCCGAGTAAAATGAGGTTTTAATTTTAATTTTATTTTTTTATGATTATGCCAAGTTTAATGAGTCAATACAAGCGGCAGTTGGTTTGCTACACCTATTTATAAAAATGTCCTTAAATCATTCAGTTGATTGCTCAAAAAACGGTCACCATGTGGCATCAACTCAGGTTTCGCAAACTGCTGCCAATTAGTAAAAGCCTTCAAATAATTGAAGCCCAATAATATTATATAAGCAGGTTCTTCTAATTACTTTTATGACCCAATTGCCAACAGATTTCGCCTCAATTGCCTTACTTTTCTATATGAACTTGCCAGCCTTTTGTGCACCCAAAAATCAAGTGCCCTGTAAGAATATTTTTCCAACCAAATATTTTTGGTACGGCAAGGGTACACTGTGCCTTCTGTGGAGCCTGCCATCATTTGCAGACGACAACTCAATGACGCCCCATCCATAACCCTGCTGTAGCAAGCTAATCGAAGACGCCAAGTTTACCAACAAATTTATAGCTCTTATTGCATATGGGGTGCCCCTTGCTCTGGGTGGGGGAGCCCCTTACTGCCCACTGACTCGTTTTATGTACTTGCTTATGCCTGCGCCTTTGACCTGTCTGCGTTGTTGTCGTCCTCTACTACCCTGCGCCTTACCCCCTCCTTTGCTGACGGGTTTTAACTTAGTCTCGTCTTGTTGTTCCTGTTCCATTGTTATACTTTTGGGGGATCTGGCCGCTTGAGGCGCTTTCGGCAAAGCAGCAAACACGTTTCTCTGTTCTTTAGTCTTTTTGTATTTTGTACACTACAATCAATGGATAAGGAGCATTACTATTCACGAAAATTATTAGATTTGATCCCAAAAAAAAATTTGTTTTTGGTTGAAAATTAACAAAACGTTGCGAAAACCACTAAAACTTTACTTTTTCATTGTTCTCAACCACTGTAATAAATTTTGCGATTTAAAAAGAACAATAAAATAATGCCTGAAATTAGGAATATATGTTAAATATGGGTTTACTTTCTTTAAGTTGATTTTTGAATACGTAAACCCATAGTTCCTTGGGCAAAAATGCTTAGAAAGACTCAAAAAAATCGTTTAGAACCTTTATATCGAAGAAAATGTATCCTCTAATGTATACTTATACATACATACATACTAAATTCATTTAATTAATTAATTTATTTAATGCATATACCATTAAACTCTATTATTAATTATTAAATTAAAATCTAATATTAGCTTTAAGTTTTTTAGGACAAGGGAAACAGAAACTTAATAGATTTAAAGGTTGAATCGGATTTTGATTGTTTACCCACATTCTGTGAATGGAGTTTAATTCCATAAAGAACTGACACGTTTTATTTCCTAATCATGGGTGTATAATTTTAATTTTTCTTTTTTATTTTAAAATTTTTTTTAATTTAATTTATTTAAACACTTTCAAAACTTCAGGCTTCATAATAAAAAAAATCAATTTTAGAAGCTGATTTTAAGTAAACTTTAGTATCTAAAGTCGGTTTGTAGACCATGGGCATACAACATTCGAAATTATATTTTAATTTAACATAATTAATGCTAAAAACCGTGCAGAGTATATTGTTGTCGGTGTGTTCCGCCTTTCCTTTTTTTTAATTTCTTTTACCAAACTCTTTTGCCGTCAGCTGCTTGGCCAGGCCTTGTTGCTTAGCTGCAGAACTTGCTGCGCTTGTTCCCGATTGTAAATTATAAAATAAAACAAAATAAAATAAAAAATAAAAAATAAAAGCGCAACATGCGGCGGTTTTTACTTTGGTCTTTGATGTTAGGCTCCAAGTAATGGGGCCTATTTCGGAAAACTCTGAGATTTGCTTTGTTTGAATTAATTTCTGTTATTTTCTTTTTTTGCATTTCCATTGATTTAAATTTAATTTTATATACATATTTAAGCATTATTGAAAAAAGGGAAATCATCTATAATTGAAAGAATTCTCCTCTGCAATTAAATCAGTTAGTAGGTCTACAACTTTGCTCCCGCCGTTTTTTTATAAATATAAAATTATATAAAAAAATGGTATCTTATTTATGTTTCAAAGTATTGTCCATCACTTTCCACTACTTTGGCCCATCTTTCAGGCAACAAACGAATCCCGCGTCGGAAAAATTCTTCATCTTTTGATAAGATCCAAGAATCGATCCATTCATTCACTTTTTCAAAAGAATCGAAGCACTGGTGCCATCGACCTAAATAAATGGTAATCAGATGGAGCAACATCTGGAGAGTATGGCGGGTGAGGTAGAATTTCCCAGTTTTTTCAGTGTTTCGAGGTACGTCTTGACTACTTTCGCCACGTGAGGTCGAGCATTGTCGTGTTGCAAAATTACTTTTTCGTGTCTATTGCGGCCGTTTTACTTTTAATGCCTGACTCAAACGCATTAATTGCGTTCGATAAAGTGCACCAGTAATTTTTTCAGAAGGTTTTAGCAGCTCATAATAAATTACGCCAAGCTGATCCCACCAAATACACAACATGAGCTTGGATCCGTGAATATTCTGTCGAGGTGTCGCCGTAGGAGTGTGGCCGGGCAATCCCCATGATGTGCGTCGCTTAGGGTTGTCGTAGTGCACCCATTTTTCGTCCCCAGTAACAATACGATGAAGAAATCCTTTTCGTTTTTGTCTTTCAAGCAGCTGTTCACAAGCAAATAAACGTCGCTCAACATCTCTTGGTTTCAACTGATACGGTACCCAGTATCCTTGTTTTTGGATCATCCCCAGCTGTTCCAGGCGTTTTGATACTGCTTGCTGAGTTACTCCCAATGATTTTGCTAGCTGTTCTTGAGTTTGGCACGAGTCTTCATAAGGTAAAGCCTCCAGTTCATCATCTTTTAAAGTTTTTTCTCTGCCACCGCTATGCCGATCTTCAACAACAAAATCACCGCTTTTAAAGCGCTGGAACCACTCGCGACACGTTCTTTCACTAATAGTATCATCACCATAAGTACTTGAAATAACCCGATGAGCATCTCCCGCAAATGACGTGAATTCGGTTTATAAGTAGACATATTTAATTAAGTGAAACTATATGACGCAAACAAAAATTAATTAATATCGATGTAAGGTTATATTTATCGATGTTAAAGCTGATGGAAAACAGCTGTGATTTATTTATTTGAACTATTACTGGCTACTAGCGCCATCTTTTGGGAGCAAAGTTGTAGACCTAATAAGTTCCAACTATTTAATGATAAGGGATTGGCTTTATATTTACGTTCAATCTGAGCTTAGCATACCTTTTTCAAAATCAGTGCCCTTGGGATTACGAATGTAATACAAATTTTTTTACTATGCTATATATTTTTAGTCGTCCGCATCGATAAAATTACCAAAAATTGACTTGAATGAATTGAACAATTTGAATTTTGAATTAATATCTGCTCATGCATCATCTCATCATCTCATCTCAGCTCATATTCACTTCAAATTTTAATGTCACATAAACTTACTTTCATTCTCAAAAACCCGTGTAAAGGATCAAGCTGGAAACTTCCCCTAGTGATTTTTGAAAATTAATGAAGTAGTAAACGTACAAAAAAAATGTGTAATTTAAAATAAATATTGAATTTAAATATCCTTTGAAATGAGGACCGTACAATAATGGTTTCGACATTTATGTGTAGCACAGTTCAAGACCTTTTCGTTGATATCTGACATGTCCTTCAGGGATTCAATCTTAAGGGTACCACATAAGAAAAATTACTTTTCAATCATTTTTTGGACCAAAATAAGTATGTGTGTACACTTTAATACCCTTTTATAGATATTCTTACACGTCCTTGAAAGATCAATATTAACGATACCACAAAATAAATGAAAATTATCTTTGGAACAAATTAAAAAGTATCGGAGTCAATTAAAAATCTTTTATTTCTCAAGTTAAACGAATAATCATTTGAAATTTAGACAATTTTTAAATATGTAAAATCCAAAAGTTTTCTAATACGACAATAAAACTTTTGCCTCAATTGTTCAGTATTGAAGTCGGCATAAATATTTATAATATGAAATCTTGTACTAAGCCATGTTAGTGGGCAAGAATAGTTGGGCATCTTAAACAAAATAATACTAGGACTTTAAGTTTTCGGTTAAGAATGAATTTAGTTGATATTTCGGTACATTTTTAGTACATTTTTTTTTTAAGAATATCTTAAACGTTAAATAGGAATAATATTCTGAATTTGTTGTGTATGTCTATTAGACTTTTAAAATAATGTTAGGAAAAAGCCATACGACCGTCCAATGATCCATCATCATAGAGGAAATCGACAACAAGGTTGGAATGGGCATATAATCGAAATCGAAATTATAAATAAAATCAAATCAAAAACTGAAAAACACACGTTGTGCTCACATTTTTTGTTTACACCAATATCATACTTAAACTAGTTGTGAATTCTAGTAGAGCTTAGTAAAATTATCAATCGTCGCAGAAAAAGAATTGGACATGTAAAATTTAAGAAAAATTTGCCAATTTAATAAATTTTTCTTTATAAACTGAAACAATATTGCATGCCTAATAGATCCTCTAAGGTGGTCTTTTTGGAAGGTTTATTAATATCATGAGAACTAACTTGCAAAGCCAAGAAACGAAATAAAAAGTTTTTCGTATAGAATATGTTTTCTTGGGTATTGATCCCAGCGAATCATTTTCCGTAAGCCATTTATTTAACACTCTGATTTTATAAAGCAGTTAAGTTTTTTATGAATTCCTTTATTCTTTTAAAAAACTAAAAATATGGTAAATTTTTTTAATAAATATGTATACCTATACCGGGCTAATATATTATCTGTTTGCTATTATGTTGGAAATCCAATTCAACAATAAAAAAAAACTATTCCGGAACAATAACAGACATAGTATCATTGTCAAAATACTTCAAACACCTCATAAAATTTTCATTGCATGGACGTGGTGATCATTTATATATACAAAAAAACAAGTTTCGTATAACTTTACCGATTACATTATCTTTAAAAATTTAAGGGTCATCGAGTAAGCCTACGTAAAAAAAGTTGTTTAGGGTAATTTTCTTAGTAAATTCATTTTATTAAAATGGCACACTTAAACCGAAAATTAAGTCCAAAAATTTTTTCATGGAACAGAAAAATAAAATATTAAGATTAAATTTTTTTGAAATTAAAAATCAAGAGTGTCTACTTTAATGCATATATCTCTGATTGTACCAAACTGATTTTGAAAATTTAAAATTTTTAGTAACTTTTAGGAAAGTCTTGACAAAAAATTATATTTCGAATGTTAATTTAAGAATTTAAAAAATTTGTTTAGATATTTCTTTTTATGGCTTGTAAAGTTTGATCTATTACGAAAACAATGAGTGGATTTTGCTAGGAGATATTGACGAATTCCCGAAAAAAGGGCCCAAAAACATGTATTTTGAAAAAATTTCGAAATCGAATCTTAAAAAAAAAATGTGGTACAGTCGAGGCGGTGCCCTTTTTTTTTTGTAAAATTCGATATTTATACCTATAAGTTTCATAAATTTTTACCGACGCAGTTTGTATATTTTTGAATATAGCTTTTGCTGTATTTTTTCCGATATTCTTCATTTTTGACACACACCTGCGTGGAACTATAAGGCATCACTATGCTAAATTTCAGATGAAAATATTAAACGGTGTTGCCGAAAATCTACTGCTTGGGATCGGGAAGAGATATTGACATGATTCAACAAACTACATCTACTGAGGAAATATGCGCACCAACTGGTAAAATTTGTTGTTTCTGGCTCTTCTAGTCTCGAAGATCAGGCGTTGATTCGGACGGACGGATGAACGGACATGGCTCAATCGCTATCCGAGGTTATGATAAGCATTTTTTTTTGAGTCTGCCGCGCCTCCTTCTGTCCATTACGTACTTTACACAAATCAAGTATACTCTTTGTACTTTTTAGTACAGGGTATTAGAAGTACAGGTCAAATCTAAAATCGGTTTTAGAATGCTGAAAGATTTTTGAAACACAAAATATGCATTTTGTCACTGGAGAAAATAAAGTTTATCAATATAAAAATGCAACTCTATTAATAAACCTAACTCAATTGCCAATGAAAAGAATATTCAGGCATTTTCTAGATGTCGATAACGACAAAAGGAAAACTTTATATTGTATTCTTCAGATTAAATTGAATACTGACCCTTCTCTACCACGCAATGATTGAATGGATGAATTAAAAAATCCCTGGATCCGCTGGATCCTAATCGAATTTGTGATTAAAGTTTTTACCTATATTAAAATAAATGCATTTACGTCTTAACTGAATATAGGGTATAAAAATATTCAAGGTGATTAAGTCAAGGAGAACGATTTAAAAATGTAGCCCATCTATAGATCAAGTCTAAATTTTGTTCATTCTTTTTATTTTATTATTTACAAATTTATATTGAATTTTTCCTTTAAGGTGAATTTCACGTCACTCAGACTCGGCTTTTGCTTGTGAAACTTGGCCAATTTGACTAAATCTTTGGTAACATTCTGGACAAAAGCATTTGTTAGTTCGCCAATTAACAGGTGGGTCAAAAAGTCTTTGGCCTGACATACAGATGGCGACACCAGTTGATTATCCTTCTGATTTTAATACCGTCACAGCCCACCAATGGCTTGAAAAGTGCTATAAGGAATCTGCACCATTAAAATCAAGTGTTAAATACTGGTACGTTGAGTTTAGACGCGATCGTACAGACACCGATGATGCTGAACGCTCTGTTCGTCCAATTGATGCAGTTACGGCAGAAAACGTCCAAAAAGTCGAGCAAATGATACTTTCCAACAGCAAAGTGAAGTTGCAAGAGGTAGCTGATGCCATAAAGTTATCAAACGGTACAATTTTCACCATAATACACGAACATTTGGGCATGATAAAGCTGTTTTCAAAGTGGGTGCCGCGTTTCCTCGAACCAAAAGGAAAACAACAACGAATGGAAACTTCCCAGAGAGGACAAAATCAACGAATTGGGCTTCGAATTGCTTCCCCACCCACCGTATAGTCCAGATCTGGCCCCCAGCGATTACCACCTTTTCTCCCAGCTCAAAAAGATGGTCTGTGGCAAGAGATTTCGCTCTAATGAGGATGTGATCGCCGAAACTGAAGCGTATTTTGAAGGCCTTGGCACATCGGCCTACAACACACGTATTGAAAAGTTAGAGAAGCGGTGTAATGCTTGTATCTCTGGAACTACTTTGATGAAAAAATATGAATTACTGTAGAAAATTGTGTTTTTCTTAGTTAGGCCAAAGACTTATTGACCCACCTGTAACAACCGAGGCCTGGTCATCAAATTCAGCGGCAGCATCAATGATATGAATTAAAAAATCACTTTTTTATTTAAAAGAAACTTTATTTAAAAATTTTATATTTAACTTAAAACTAATTCGCTTGATTGATAGAACAGAACTATCACAAAACCGCCTACAGCAGGACTGCCTTGGCAGACCTGACTGCAGTGGAAATGCCTCGACAGACCTTAGTGTAAACTCTAACAAATACTCTTGACTAAGGATCTTAGAATCTAACAGTTGTATTTATAACTACGAAATGCTGACAATGCTCATGCTGGATGCGGCGCTGCCGTCTTTGATATTTTATGGTTACGGCTGCGCTGCCGCTGCTCAAGGGTCAACGGTTTATCCGTCGGCGCTGTCAAGTGGCGGCATCGTCCGGTGTCGCCTTTTGTCGCCGGAGAACTAGCCGCTGAGCGTCGCAAAGGGCCTAGCCGCTGACGATATCAAGTGGCTGATCGTCTGGGGTCGCCTTTCGTCGCTGAGGGTCTAGTCGTTGAGCGTTGTTGAGGTTCTAGCCGCGGATCGTTGTTGAGGGTCTATCCGTTGATCGATGCCAGATACTCGTGGTGTCCAGTGTCGCCTTCGATTGAGTATGCGATGAGAGATTAGTGTGGGAGTTGGGGGTGAAGTGAAGTGTTGTGTTAACTTATGTTCAAAGCTGTTTAAATTAAATTTGCTACCTAATTATCTAACAGATAAAATAAAGATTTAAGATTCAGATTTTAATATAAAGATTTAATTCCCAATTACTTACATCAGAATCCGATGTAAAGGGATAAAATGTTTCTTCATCTGAAGCGGAATTCTGCTCAGGGCTAGTCCTTTTTGGGCTGTTTGAATAACTAGAGCCGGACCAATTTTTATCCGACAAAGGGCTCATTTCATCAAAAGAATCTGTACTTGACATTTTGCTAAAATTTAAAAAAAAATTAATTGCTAGCAAATATTGATAAACGTTTTATATGGATTTGAAGCCTACAACGTTCAAGAATCTGTAACCCCTTTTTAAGTTAGAAATAAATGTATTTCCTAGACTACCAGCAATTGTTTAAAAGAATGTATAATATACTTCTTTTCCGTAAGGTTTCCTCACAAAGAGGTGGCACTGCGACATAGAATTTTTTGCACCTTACCCTTAAGTTAAAGCAAAAGGCTTTCCGCTTTTCGCATGAATAGCAGTAGGTCTTCTGTTGGTGTTGACCTGAGATGGAAGGGACTAATCCGTTCCTTTCCCATGTGACAGGCTCTGTCCCATGCCAGCGCTGGGCAGTCTTCGAGACAGAGTCTGCACTAGAAGAGTTCCTTAGGCCAATTTTTTGTAGATGGTAACTAAAAGAGACCATATCCCAAGACCATATCCAGAGGTTTAACAATCACTTTTGCTTGACGTAGCCCCGGTAAGGAGAATCAGTATCTCCTATCTCCTCCTTGTAGACCAACCAATACCACAGAACGGCGCAGGACATGTAGTCAGCGATCGTGTTACCATCCACTCCTGAGCACGATTTTGTTCCGGGAGGACAGGGTTTGGAGTTAATTATGGCATTCTTTAACCATCCTGGAGGAGATGCTCCAAGATGATAATGCTCTAAAAGCAGCTAACTTTTTTCAATTTAACCAAACTTTTACTCTATTACCAAAGCCTGTTTTAAGGCGACTAAAATTAAAGATGAAGTTGTGACTTGAAATTATAAGATTGGTACTAACAACTCTTCAGGTTCATACATCTGACCCTAATTTCTGAATTTTGATGCCGCTCGGATCATTGGTTTAGAATAGCGATCTACAATAGAAATTATCACCATATTGAATCAGAAAAAGACCAAATCTTTAGAATTAATTAAGAATGACAATGCGAACAAGCAACCTACAATAATTTAAAGTGCCTAAAGTGCTAAGATATTAATGTATATTGAATAGGATTTGTTACAATTTATTATAATAATTTAGTTTTTGGGTTATAAATTATAATTATAATAATTAATATTCACTTTAAATTTAAAAATATGCAACATTTAGCTACAATCAAGCTAAAATGGCAACACTGTACTAAAAAAAGTAAATAAATAATTTCCCCAAAAAAAAAAACATCTTTAGGAAATATCCCGAATCAGCTGCCTTACTTAAGCTAATGCTAAGGAATTATAAGACTTTTGGTATAAGATGCTTTAAAAAGTATCCATTTTATGCGTTGTTTATCCACACCACAAGCAACAACAAGAAAAAAGAAAAAAAACAAACAAAACAAAACAGTGAAAAGGCCGCCTTATTCGTAAGTGCAAGCGAAATGGCATATGAACACCACCCAAATGTGGCGCCATCTCGCACAGCGTTTATCCAAATGGCGTTTTTTGAGCGAATTCGCCGCAAAACAAAATAACACGCGGCTTGCAATGCATTTGCGCGCTCTCACTCGCGTTCTCTCTATCGCGCTCAGTTGCCAATAAGAGAACGATATTGTAACAAACATTTTGTTTGTTTGTGGGGCATAAATTGTGAGGGTGGTGTGCGAGCGAGCAGACATGAGTTGTTGCAAAATTTTGTAAATAAATTAGTTATTAAAAATTTCAACACGCTTATTATAAAAAAATATTTTTATTCTGTTAAACAAAAAATATATAAAATTTAAACAAAATATATATTAATTGGCAGTTTAAGATTTTACAACTCTGCCGCTTTTGAGCCCCTCTTTGATGTTTTCGTTTTATGCTGCTGCAACAACAAGCATCAACATGCTCCAAAGCTGGGCGGCAGAGAGAGCGTAAGCGTGAGTGAGTGCTTGCCGCGAGAGCGCAACCGCCGCAGCCGCCAACAGCGCCATCATCTTCGCTCTGCTCTTTCGGCAAGCAAGTTTTCTTTTCATTCCTTTTAGACTAGCCTCAGTTTGATTGCGACCGTTACAACGTCAAGTTCTCCGTGCGGACTGTTTTGTGCGTCGATTTGAATTTGTTATCCAATCTGAAGCGAGTCGAGTCGATTAGTCGTCAAGCACGCGTCGTTGTTTGAATGTGTATTGGTGCGATTCGTGGGAATTCGTCGTGTGTCTCGTCTGTGTTGTTGTTGTTCTTTGTCGCGTCTC
Organism: Chymomyza amoena; assembly: GCA_037043745.1. Classification (NCBI taxonomy): domain Eukaryota; kingdom Metazoa; phylum Arthropoda; class Insecta; order Diptera; family Drosophilidae; genus Chymomyza; species Chymomyza amoena. The sequence goes on from JBAMAX010002425.1 coordinate 235,670, forward strand.
GTGGCATAAATTTCAAATCTGCAAAAGCCGTTAAAGAGGCAGCGTTTTGCTGCAACGAAGTGCAAAAGCGTAAAATTAAAAACAAACAAAATCAATTTGTTTGCTTTTGGCGAAAAATCAAAGTAAATTTCCAGCACATTTTCAATGTTAACTAATTTTAAGCGCAGCTGCAAAATATAATTTAAAAAAAAAAAAAGAAAATTATATAACCAAACCAATAAAAACAATAACATCGCGTGCTAATAATGTTTATTATGTATTTTTTGCAATTAAATTACGTGTTAAATTGGCAGTGTATCTTTGGTTCGTTGTAATGCACAATGCATGCAAATTAATTCAAAGATACAATATATACATAAATATCTATAAACAACTTGTTAAAACTATATTTGCTAAACGAAACTATCTGTATAAAACTGAATGCTTAAATAACGAACTAACTAGCGCATATTTATCTGATATGTGACCAAATATTTTCAAGATACAATCAGGCAGTGAGCGTATTTTTTTTTTTTTTGAAGGTTTCCGTTACGCTTACGTGAAACCATAAAAGTCTTTTTATGAAACCTTGATAAACCAAAGACAAGTTTAGAAACAACACTTTAATTACAAAATTAGTAAAGTTGGCCCAGAAAACCTAGGCACAAGTTGCTACTGTAACACTCACGCTGCAACTTCACTACTTCACTAAATTTATCTATGAATTCAAGCCTGATAAGTGTCAGTTCAAGATAACGCTTGAAATATGTTTTCTAAGCAGAAAAAGATACAGATACCAGACTGTGGCTAGGTAGGCAGTAGAAATTCTTAGAAACGCTTGTTTTCGGTAATTGGATATGAAACGTCAAAGTACTACTCAGCGGAATTTTCTAACAAAAACAATGGCTTTTGGGATATGTGCTTATTTATATGGAAAGTTGCAGTTGATATCAACTAACAGACAGACAGACAAGTTGAAGGAACCCAATTCTCATGCTCGTCGGCACGCTAAATGTGAAAATTAAATTAACTGCTAAATTTAAGAATTTTTTGGGGATACATACAAAATACACACATACATGCAAATGTACATAAAACGCACATTAATCAGTCACTCGAAAAGAAACCAAAGAGACGAGCGGGCGGGCGGGCGGTCAGGCAGTTTCTCAAATCCCAAATCCGTATAGAAAAGGGTCTGCCACTGGCGCGAGAATGCGACTCAAACGCAATAATAAATTAAACAAAAATTATTTTTGTTGTTTTAAGCAAAGCAAAGAAGAGAGTGAAGGAAAAGAAAAGCAAAGCGAGACGTAGAGAGTAGGGGGGGCTAAGGCAATAAAATCAACAAAGACGACAGACAGCTGAGCTGCTCAAGTTGAGCCGCTCTGAGCTGAGCTTTAGAGCAGAACACAAAACAAAGAAAGCTAAATAAGTGAGAAAACAAAGCAAAAGAATACAGAAAGACAGACGCTGCTGACTGACGACTGGTCGGACGTTGGACCAAGTTGCAACTGGCGGGTGCGGAAGTGTGTCGTCCTTTTGTTTGAGCAACTAAATGCACGTCGGAAATGATTACAGCCAGAGGAGGCAGAGCAGGCAGCAGATATACTACGTCATTAAAAACTGAGTCATGTTGCACATGGCATCGCCGCATGTTGCATGTTGCATACAGCTCTAGCATCAAGTCGAGCAACGTTGTTTATGATGCCTCTGCTTGCTGGTCTCTTGTGCGCAAAAGGATGGCGAAAATTGGCGCTAAAGAGCAAAGCTTCGCTCAGCTGCGGCGAAACTTTGCCAATTGTGCTCACCACAATGGCGGCGACTGGACTCGTCGCCGCTTCAGTTGACAAAAGTTCCTTGCGCTGAACGGACATAACGGATAAATTCAAAAACGCACGATTTTTTGTCTTATTGTCGTCACGCTGTGTCGGTTTTCTCGTGTGTTTGTGAATGTGTGTGTTTTTCTGTGCTACTGACTCAGAATACTAGACAAAAAGCCTACATTTTTGGTTAGTTAATAAATAAGAATAAAACAAAACATTTCAAATACAAATAAAACAAGAAAATATTCCTAAAGAGCCACAAACTAGCCTGCTTTAAATGGCGCAAGCAGTACATACTATATACATATATACCTGCCTACTACTATATACATAGTAACTGCGGCGAATTCAATGACGTCGCAAAAAGTTAACGTGCGTATTTCATAAAGCTGTGTGCGTGTGCGTGTGTATCTGTGTGTATTTTGGCTGACTTGGGCACCGCAAATCGATTTAATTTATGAAAACTTAATCAACTTTTGTTAAAATAAAACCATAAAACCGGCCGCTTCTTGTTTTAATAAACCAAAAAAATATCTATCTATATCTGAGCCTACAAATGTTGCCCTTGCTGCGCGTGCATATCTTAAATATTAATAATAAATATGTACTCTATGTTGTTTATCGCAAGTTGCGCTACACACACACACACACACACATATATAGCATTTTAATTAAAAGCGGCTTGTGAAGTTTATCAAACAAAGAGCCAGAATAACAACAAAAACAAGAGTGGCAAAATTTTCAACTTTTATCATAATTTTATTGTGAAGCACATGACGTAGTAGCTCTGGCCCGGTCACTCCGTCATTTTGACAATCAGTCAAGTCAGTCAGTCACAAGCGCAAAAACGCACGCACACTAATGCACTCACTCTCTGTCTGTGTTTGTGTTTGTGTGAAAAAGCCGGCAAAGCCGACAGCTCACAAATACTTACGCATATATATATGTATGTATGTATATGTACGTCCACACAATGAAGCTAAGAGGAAACACGAGCAAAACAACAAAAAAAAAGAGCATATTGCAGAATGAAAGTAAAAGCAGAATCGGCAACAAAGCATAAACAGCAGCAATAACAACAACAACAACAATAGCAAAATAAAAAGTAGCAACTGAAATTAAACAAAATACGTTAATACAGTGAAACATAAAAGTATTGGTACAAGAAGCCGCCCGATTATTCTCAAAGTTTCACTATTAACAATTCTTTTCAATGATGGCTCTAAACATTTGTCTTAGCTAGTACAAATTAATTTTCTTAAGTAATAAAGAAAAGCTGGACACTAATCCATGACTCTCATGCGTTGGGAATGGTTAGGTTAGGGCGGCAGTTGGGACCGACATCCCAACTCACTTAGGCCAAAGATAGGCCCTTTGTGGTACCGCTGGTGAGCCAATTCACCACATTTTCCCACTTAATGGGGAAGCCATCCGGCTGCCTGAATGAACCTTAGAAGGCATTTTGGACTCTGTTCAGAGAGCTGAGATAGATCGTTTAGAAAATATGACTGTAGGAACCTAAATTGGGAATACTTTTCAGGATTTTTAAACTCAAGAAAACAAAGCAGGAACAAGCACAATCGCGGTATTCAGATATTTTCAAAAAATTGTTTTCAAATTTATCAATTGATTTATTTTTGATATTTAGCTTTCTGAGCATGAGTAATAAGACGTCTCAAGCCATTAACTCCGTTAGTTGACATCAAATACAAATTTCAATATAATTATTTGTATGCATAGTAAAATTATCCCAAAATATTTATATAATAATACAAAAATTGCTTAAAATAACCAAGAATCACAGCCTCTAATTCATTGGGTGAAATTTTATGAATCAGAGGATTTTCAAAATAATGCTAGAAGAAAAATCAAACAAATAACTTCCTAAAAAAATAAAAAAAGACGCAAGACGTTACAGTCTGTCTGACAGTTGCCTTAAAATAGTTTATGCTCAAAAACTCATACATTGCCGAAATTGATACTTGTAGGATTTCATTTCCCATGGCAGTCTCTTTTCGTATTTTAAGGTTTCAATTTATAGAGTCAAGCTTAAATTAATTATATACATAGTTAATAGCACCTAATAAAATTTTTATTATATTAGAAAAATTGTAAAACTTATGCCAGTACCGATTTTTCGCTTAAGTCATACTGGATTTTTGATGTCAAATGTACTCCAGAAGGGTCGATGGAAATATTGAAGCAGACACCGGCCCAAACAGTCACTTTCTGATCATGCAGTGGAGTTTGATGGATAGTATGAGGATTTTCTTTCCCCCAAATGCGACAGTTTTGTTTATTTACTGTGCCAGATAGCGTGAAATGGGCCTCATCAGTCATTAAAATTCGCTCCCAAAAATCGGGCAATTACATTTAATGAACATTGTCACTATTTCCGCGCGTTCTTTGGGCGTGAATCGATTCATGGTTAAAATTGTAATGCAATAACCTTTCCAAAATGTGTTCGACGACGTCAATCGGTTGAAATCTGTCAAAGTTATTCAATATTTCCATCGACCACATTCAAATGGCGCACCCTGTATTTAGATTAGTAGCACCTAATAAAATGTGGAGGCCATTAGAACCATTTTAACACTTATATATAATACCGATTTTTCGCATTAAGTCATACTTGACCAGATTCTTTGATGTCAAATGTACTCCAATGTATTTAAATAATAATCGTTCTAAGCGAAAAGTTATACACAAACATTTATGCATTTAAGACTAACTTTTCAATGTAATTATTTAAAAATATCTTCTAAGTGAAAAGTTTCGCAAAATGTATACAAAATAATTTTCTTTAAATTCTTGAAAATTGTATATCTCCAGGGTGGAGCGCAATGCGGAATATGAATATGTAAAATATTTATTTCTCTATATTTTAGTATACATTTATCCTAGAAAATGTTGCCATGCGAAGACTTTTTCGATTCATTGTACAATCAGTGTAGCTAAAATTTTTTGATAACTGAAAAATGTGTAAATAAATATAAAATGCAACAGCAAGAGCAAAAGGAAAAACAATTCAACATTAATATTAGCAAGTGCTTTCAAATAAATTAAAAAATAAAGTAAAAAGAAGTAATTTTTAATTACAAAAAAAGCGTAAATACTCTTGAAAATAATAAAAAAACAGTGCATGAAAAAGTGAAAAACTGAATAAACATTAAAAGCAACAAACAACAAAAAGCATACATTAAAAATTAAACAAAAGAAATTAATTTAAAACAAAACTAAAGGAATTTTTAATCGAAAAATAAAAGTTCTGCGAGCTTAATTGTACATTTTTGCTCCCTTAAATGTGCAACATAATTAAATATGCATAAAGCTTATAATTATAGTGAACAACTTAATTTTTTTTTTTAAATATAATTATAATAATGCTGCGTACAAAAGTTTGCAATTTCATTTTTGTTTGACTTTTGTATGCAGCATTACGTTTGTGCAAATTTTAAAAGTATTCTTATCCATTTTAGGGAAATCCAAACGCCTTATAACAAGCATCTTGAGCTAAAAATGTGTACAACCTAAAAGGGATACCCAAAAGTTATATAAAAGCCCAAAGTGACGACAGTTATCAATCTATTAGACACATATCTGTCAAGTAGAAATTTGTGCAACAAAAGAAAAAGTATCTATAGATATATATTCATCAAATTAATATTGGCCTTGTGCGTGTTGGAATATAAACAGCCTACAAAATTTACTACAACATCAGCTTCAACAACAACACCAACCCCCCCAGCAGCAGCAGCAGCAACCAGCCGAGCAACAGCGGCAACAGAATGCTCTTCGAGAATCCAGCCGTTGCGGCCAAGTTGCCGTTTCCATACAACGTGCCGCCGCCCTTACAGGCAGCGGCTGCGGCTGCCGCAGCTGTACCAAATTTAAGGTAAGAACTGGGAACTGGGAACTGAGACATGAGATGTGAGATGTGAACAGTGGGGACGGTGACTGGTGACCGACCGACCGACCGGTGACTGTTGTGTCGGGTGACTGGAAAGGGCTAACAAACAACAACATGGCTGGAATTGTTGCCAAGTTGATGTGTCTCAAGGCCATTAAAGCGTTAATGCGCTTTGTGGTTGGATTTTGTTTTGTTTTGTCTTGGCTGGGTTTTTGTGGGTTGAAGCTCTTTGTGGCCAGTTGCTTTTCACTTCGGCTTTCCATGCCATTTCCGGTCTCCACAGCAGCAGCAGCAGCTCCTCTGTGCATATTTATGAAAATTGTTGGCTTGCCATTTTTTAAATATTTTATCAAGGGGCACTTTGGCCTGCTTGTTGGCCTATAATTTTTATAAGCTCCATTCATTTATTATTGTAGTTGGCATATTAATATTCATTAGAGACGGCTGAGAGCGGTACGGGACAGAAAGCGGCTATCGCTGAAGTATTGTAAATGTTTATTGTTGTTGGTTGGTTGGTTGGGCTTCTTGGAAAATTAATGTACTTGGTGTTGGTTAAGTGACGTTCATAATGACCATCAGCGAAAGTAAACCACGCCGAACGATTAAGGGACTGCCTATTAAATCTGTCTCATGTTCCACTTGATTGTTTATATTTCTGTTATATATAAGTAATATCTCTGTATATATGTACATACATACTCTATGTATGTGTCATATGCAATGTGTGTTATGATCGTCTGGCGCCAGCCAATTAAGAGTTAAAAGTTTTTTGTATTTGTTTACTAATTAACATTTATTTATTTGTCTTAATTATTTGCTGTTGTTGTTTAAATTCGGCGTTGAAACAATTTCGTGATTGAATTGACAACTACTCTTTATACGAATAGTTTCTCTTAATTATTCTCTCCAATTTTCACTAGTTGCGGTATAGTTCCATTTGGAAAACGATTGAGGTACAGCCACAGTAGGATTTTGTTCTAGGAAAATCACTTTTATAATCTTGAAAGGAACGTACCTGGGCGTTCACCTAAACAGGCGAAAGCACATATCTGAAACTCAAGGCAAGTAGCCTTCACTTGCTAATAAACGCTCGTTCTCCGTTTAGCTTGGAATAAAATTCTTCTATATAACTCCGTGCTTAGACTGGACCTATGGTTACGAGTTATGGGGCAACGCTAGTAGATCAGATATTGACATTATTCAGCGAGCACAGTCCAAAATTCTAAGGTTAACCACAGGGGCATCGTGGTATCTCGGAGTGAGGATATTCGCAAAGACCTGCGTATAAGTCTCAGAAATAAAAAGTATCCTTTGCAGCTTCCATCCAGATTTTTTTTTTTCCTAATCATCTTTCACTCCATTTATCCACAGAGTTCAGTGTCGCCCAATTACTCTTCTACCATCTGGTTGATTGAAGTAGGTTTTTGTCAAAATCGGGTTTCGCGTACTCGCAACATAACATACGCTTTTTGAAGTATACGCTACTTCATTTTCATTTTTGAATACATTTTCTTTTAACACTTCTTCACATTGGAGCCGCCTGGCTTTGTGCCCTAAAGCTGAATGAACAAGTTCGTGAACAAGAACTTGTAAGAACACTGCATATGGCCAGGGGTGATGAGAATAAATGATATTTGAAATGATGAGAATATTGAGCTTGCTAAAAGAGAATAAATTAAAACTACAAAAATTGAAAATGTTAACTTTTTATATGCATTTTAAATTAAAATTTTTATATAAAAATGAATATTTCTGATAAATTCATCTGCTTTTCACTGGAGACGATTATAGCATATTCAAGTCCTACTATAATAATTATTACATTATAGTTCTTTATGTTTAAATTTCAAAACTTTAAAATTTTTGTTTTTCAAATTTTTTAACTCCTCTACACAGGAGCGGATCCAGGATTTTGGTAAGGGGGGTCCAGAGAAATCTGTCCAGAGAAATCCATCTTTATAATTGTGACAAATATTTTTATTAGGGTTTTCTGATCCCGAAGGAGGGGGTCCGAACCCGAAACCCCCCGTGGATCCGCCACTGCCTCTACACAATCTTAAATTGGCATTATTCTAAACTCTTTTTTCCTTTAATTAATTTAAATCCATTTTAATGTTTATGCTGGTACAAGTAAATTGCAAATGAACTAGTTCTAAAATCAGTAATAGAAGCATTGAAGTTCCTTTTTAATCAATGGAAATCAAGTTTACGACACCACCAAAATTGTTTCACAGAACTAAAGAACTCTCATTAAATATTTAGAATTAAAAGGATTTTCTTGTATATTGATTACTGGAGCATAATCAATTCTGCCATCTTTGATTTACTTATAAAAATAGCTGCCTGTCATCAGACAGATTGCAAATAAAAATACACATAAGAAAAATTCTTAGAATCGCCTATATCAAACTAGACTCATTCTTGAGAGCTCTCTCTCTCAGGTTACTATGTGAATGATTTTAGCGTAAAATTTGTCCAATGACAGGGATACTCATCCATCTTGGCAACTAATTGTGTATATTGTATAAAGAAACAGCTGCAAATTTCGCTCTTGAAACTAACTTTGTTTTGGGCCATTTGCCAAAATAAATAAATCAACAATTAAGCTAATTACACTTGCAATTTCCCCGTACCACCTCGGACTGCGTCTAGTTCATCCGGTCTTCCACCCGCGCCACACTCTTTGCCCACAAACAATTAGCAGTAACATAAAAACACACTAAAACACAAAAAAAAGAAGAAGAAAATCAACAAAACATGTGCGTAATTTTCATTAATCATTTTACATAAAGTGTGCAGCAGAAGATAATCTTTGAAGAGAATTCTTACCAGAGCCAGAGGAAACTACGAAATACAAAAAGATACAAAACTCTCTATCTGTACGCTTGCAATTTGTTTGGCTTGTCATAAGGTGGGGGCGTCAATGCCTATATGACTAGGTTTTGGAGGGGACTCACTGACTGACTGACTGGCTGACTGACAATGGCGTCAAAATTAACGAGAACAACGGCTGTGCAGTATCTCTTTTTGTCTTTTTCATTTTCAGTTTTTCCTAGTTGGTTGATTTTTTTGGAGCAAGTTCGAGCTCTAGCCAAAGACAACAAGAAGCCAAAAAATAAGATAATATTATTTTACGTACTCGTATATATTTTTAAACGAACCAACAGCATCAGCCATTTGTTGTCATTTATTACTGTCACTTTAAATCCAATCAACGCTTTGTCTATACTACGAATATTCGTTCGTTCGACAAAATGCCAGAAATATTCACTTTGAGTTTTTGACGTATGGCCCTAGTGCCATGACAGCTTTTCCACGCTGCGCCCGCGGAATGCCGCCAAGCTTGGACTTGTAGCTGCTACTATTGCGTCAAGTGCTCTGTGCCAATGATTTTCAATAGGAAAAACAACCCAAATACCATCACAACAAAAACAATAATAACAGCAACAACAACAACAACAAGTGTAGCTACGCTTGGGCATGTTCTGGTATTCTGTTGATAAAAATAAACCATTGTATTGTAGTATGAGGGCAGTCTGATAAGTCTGTGACATTTTGAATAAGGTACTTTTTTTGTTTTTAAGACAACTGAGCTTTAAATATTTTTACTTCTTTTTTAGTTATTTCTTTTTAATAAAAGATTTTAGCTCAAAATTCATTCAAGCTCATTGTTTAGGCTTGGAAATGTACAATAGTTTTAGCCCAAGTCTCAGGGAAGTGTGTGGCCAAGAGGAGTAATAGTTTCTGCTTATTGTTAATAATAAAGGTGTTATTCGATTTCTGGACATTTCCCTTTGACATTGCTTTGTAAAGTCTTTCGCCTTCACTGGTGTTCTACAGAAGGTTCTGTAGTTACTTCGCTTGGCCTTTCTGATCTCCTTGTTATACAAGGCCGGACAATCTCTGTAGGCATCCCAATCTCCAAAGCGCTTCGCGGTTTTGAAGAGGTGCCGGGTCACCTTCTGCAACTTTTCAAGTTTTGCATTCCACCAAGGGGCATCTCTCTTCTTCTTTGCGTTAGCAGCTTTCATTGAAAGCGTTCACTACGCACGTGTTCAACTCCTCTACTGCGCATTCCAATCCAGCAAGGCTTCTGGGCTTTACAAATGCTCTGCTGGTCAGGTTCTGTGCTTTAGAGAAATTAAACTTTTCCATTTCTATGTTCCTGGGATTACGTCTGCGTTCGCTACTCCTTAGGTTTACCACTAGGTCAAATCTAATAATCCTGTGGTCTGACATAGACTCTTCAGCGGATACATGGCAGTCACTTATATGTGACTTCAGCGCACTACTTATGTCAAGAACCTCGGTTCTCACCCTAGTTACAAAAGTTGGGACACTGCCGACGTTAAATATTTTTAGGTTGCTACTTGAAATAAATTCTAAGAGAGACTCAACTCTAGGGTTTGTGTTCGAACTTCCCCATACCACGTGATGCGTATTTGCACCGCATCCTATAATGATGGGTAGATACTGCCTCATGCAGTGCTGCACGAGTGCTTGTACCTCGGGCGGCGGGCAGGTGGTTTCTCCCGCAAAGTAGACAGAGGCAAAAATTTACTATGTAAAGATTTACAACAGAGTACCAACCTTAAAATAGAAAATTTTGTTTTGTAAACATTAATGTCACACAATTTTCTATCTAAAAAACGCTGAAATTTTGCATGAAGTTACAATTTAAGGTCAACACTAAAAAATATTTGGAAAATTACGCAGATTTTTTGAAATTTCGGCTCCTTTTTTACAGTAAGTTTGGGAATTGCTCATGCGATGGTGCAGTATCAAAGTCGTAGACGTAAGACGATTAAGAAGGCGAGTCGATCTGAACATTTGACGTCGTTGTTTTAAGTAAGACTAACTAAAAAATTTAGGATAAAGTGTCCTTATAGTATTTATCAGGGCTCTTCTTCGTTACGGCGCAGCTTAAAAAAGCCACTTACTTATCAAACTGCCCTCGTATGTACTGGTAGCGCCAAGATTGTTTTTCCTTGTACTTGCAGTAAATATACACAAATCTGGGAAAGTATTCATTCAAAAGAAAACTCATAAAAGTCGCAACCGTCTATGTGGCTTGTATTGTAACTATATACAATATGATGTATAAGGTATATATGTATATATGTAATATGCAATTTGTCCTTCATTCAAGTTGGACAAGAAAAATTCATATTCATAATTACATATGTGTAGTCTACATACATAAGTATATAGAAATTTATACTATTAAGCGCCAGCATGCATATTAATCATGATATCCAATATGGCCAAAATGTTCTTAGGAACAAAAATGTATATAATATGTGTACATAATATATGTATTAAGAAGCATATGCATATATGTAAGTGTTTGTGTACATAAGTTGTTACACGTGCCGTCTAAAGGTAAATCAATTACCCAAGAACCCAACCCGGCCCAGTCTTTGTGAGAAATTCATTTATTTCATTCGTGCCTCGTCATGGCTGTGATTTATTCAAATTGCATAAATGACTTAAGGCCCAGAAACCTTTCAAGATTTCAATTAAATACGCCTAATATTATTTAAATATGTATATTTATATAATGGTATCTATAAGAAGAATTACCGTTATTATCATTTAAAATAATATACCAAAATCTAAAATTTTTTTTATTCGAAATTTGTATATGGCATGTTGAAAAGCGCCAAGGACAAAGTTTTTTTTTGCAAAGAAAAGCGACATGAGCAATCTTTGATGAAAGCAAGTTGACGACTGAGCTTAGTAAAGGGTGTTTTTCTTAGAGCACAAAAAGTTTAAGTCGTATTAAAACAAAGAACTTGGTTGGTTCATTGTGTTGTCGTTATAACGAGAAATTAGCACCTCCAAATCCTATGTGCTGGCTGCCGTAGCAGGGAAATTGACCAATAATTGTTGGGTACCTCTTGTTATACTGACATCTTTTATGAGAATCTATGAGTGATGGGTTCAAAGATTCTTTAATTAGAAGCCGCCCCTGATATGGGAAAACAGACTCTTACCTGATGGCAATTTGGCTGCCCAAAAGGCATCAGGGTTTGTTGTAGACTGTTCTTAGCTTCAGGACTCTTCCTCGACCTTACCGGATTGGGTGGCAATGCCCGGCTACCGCCGGCATCGCTCTTGGGTTCATGGCCCCTAATGAGCACCATCACCACGACGAGGTGGCAATCCCTGAGAGGCTCTATGCTCCACTTAGGAGTTCAGAATTCGTAGTAGTAGTAAAACAAAGAAAAATATTTTTAGTATTAATAAAACGGATAGAAAATTTTATGATATGAATGTTTAAATATGATTTCGGTCATGTGGCCGCCACAATCTGGAACACCAATTTTGACAAACTTTTTGCAGCATTTGCTCAATTGTCTTTGGTTAATCGCGGTAGACAAGTGACAGTAATTTTCTGTTACGTACCCGTACGGGCTTCATCGGAGAACAGAATTTTGAATTTTGAATAAGTTTGACAGACAGAAACGACTATTTTGATAAAAAACTTCTATAATTTGAAAGCGCTACAAACACATCAAAATTTTGGGGATTTTTCATTTTTATAGGAAGCCACTTAAATGCTACACTGGGAAAAAAATTAAGTATTCCGTACTTAAAACGCCACATTTCGAGCTTGATATCGGGCCAAGTACGGATTTGCTAAAATTAACAACTTGATACTCAGATTAAGTATGATTTTTTAAGTACGAAATACTTTTATTAAGAATAAATAAACTCGGAAATAGTACGAAATTCAAGATAACTTTCAAACTTATTTCGAGTATTGGAGATCTTGGAGGAAGTATCCGAGTATTTTTTAAAAAGACTGCAAATTCTAAAATCAAGCTCATATGAACTGAGTTTTAGCAAAAGACATTTTTTTAACGTAAAAATTTAGTCATCACGACTTATAGATAAGACCCAATCTTCTTTTTAACATCCTTACACTTGATTTAGCCGATATCTTTTGTCATTCCCATCAATATTAACCGATTTACTTAACCTTATATACTCATCCACTACAGTACTTGGGTATAGTACATAAAAGTATAAAAACCTTAGCAGAGTATCTCTTGACAGATGGTGGCTGCATTTAAATTCATTCAACGAATAAATAGAGTGTTTGTGTGTGAGTGTGTGTGTGCTACTCATGCATTTGTGCAGCTAGTCGGGCGTATATATGTGTTGGTGTGGGAGTATCTATGTAGCTATGTGCATGAATAACATTTTAAAGTGTGCGCCAATTTATGTATGTACGAAAAACTGCTGGATATTTGTCCTCGGGCTGCAGCTTTATGAATCTGTAAGAAATTGAGCGTGAACACGAGCGTGGATTTCAATATGCAGCTGAATTTAAGAGATAAAAAATACAAAAAAAAAATATTTTAAGCTGAGACTTGGTTTATTTCTATTTGCTGTATATAAATCGTGCATAGGTATCTATCTATCTATCTGAGTAACCGCGAGTGTGTATCTGTGGCAACTTTTGATCAGACGTCATCTTTATGTGGGCGTATTCCAATTATTTGCACGAATTGCAACAAGCAACAGTCAACCTAAAGCAAAAAACTAGAGTGAAGGAGCTTTAGATACTATACAGACAGATACATATGCTGATGGATGCATATGTCGTCTATCTATCTATCTATCTATGATTGCTTTGCAGTTGATGGGCGTCTATTTCTATCTTTGTCAAATACTTTTTACACAAGTTGCATGCAATTTAATTGAAATGCTTGCCTTCAAGTTGAGCTTGGAATTCTTTTGTATAGATCATAGATATTACATATATTTAAATTAGTTTTTACAGTTTAATATTGAAAATTCATTTCGAATACGAACAGTAAGCTGTATATACAATTAGGAGAGGCAATGTTATCAACACATATCTATGTAAAGAACTAATGAACTGCATATGATTTGATTACTTTTACTTAAAGTAAATACACATATGGCTGATAAAATTCTTTTATATTTTACTTTGTTTAGTTTTGTGCTATTTACCTCGTTGAATATAAACAAACCAACACAAAACGTTTTTCATTTCGTATAAATATGCATCAAGGTAAAGCTCCATTCAGAATGCATAAAATGCATATATGCAGATTTCGAATGACAGCTCTAGCTTATGAGGAGGGTAACTGGTTCGTATGTATCTATTAGATACTAAGCGCACTTACAAGCTCAGTGCATAGACTAATTGTATATAGAGGGGGAACATGTGCTTATTTAATTAATGTACTTATTGAAAAAAACTTACAGGAAATGTTTAAATATGTTACTGGCATAACATTCATTTTTTTTTAGCCTTATGAAATATTCAATATAAAAATAATATAAAAATGATATTAAAAAGCAATTACCAGTTTATTTCTAAATATGAATTGCAATACTTACACTGTGGGTGTCATAAATTGACACAAATTGTGGCCCAAAACAAGCAAAACTTGGTATGTTCAGATACATATGTATCTATGTATCTATGTTTCTAATACTATATATATATATGCAAAAGACCATAACTGGGGCACACACTTTTGCTGGTGCTTGTCGCTGTCAATTTTATTAAACGATTTGAGTACATCTAAGAAATTCATAGATATAAAAAAGACAGGATAGGAGGCAACAAATTTGTATGCGGCCAAACAAATTGACAATCATTTTAATGCGCGATTTTATTGCGTGGCGGAATGAAAACTAAAAACATATGTTTTTATGGTTTTAAATGGTAAATTTCGTAATTTCATTCTTAAATTGAGAAATACTAATTAACAAAGTAATCGGATTAGACTATAATTTTTTGAAAAAGATGCTACTATTACTATCTATAACTAGCAGTAGCTGGAATTGGTCTGAAATCTAATAAGCTGTTATACGAGGGTGGATTGATAAGTTTCCGGCCTGACCAAGAGATGGCGCCACTAGGCCTACCTTGAGGTGGCGTTCTATAATACCATCCTTAGATAGCTTGTAGCTATAGTTTCAACCCGATCGCCATGTTAGTTTAGATTTGAGAGCACACTGAACAAGACGCCTCTGTGTTTTTCTCGAAAATGGAAAAAAAAATTGATTCGAAAAAACATTTCTACCGCCAATTTGACGTTGTATAAGCGTAATCCATAACCGTTGACGAAACTTGGGTCCACCACTACACTCCTGAAACCAAAGAACAGTCTAAACAGTGGATTGGACCAGGGGAACCAACTCCAAAGAAGGCAAAAACAATATTTTCAGCGAACAAGGTTATGGCTACTGTTTTTTGGGATGCAAGAGGTATTATATACCTTCAAGAGGGTAAAACTATCACTGGTCAATACTACGCAGACTTATTGCAACGTTTGATCCACTAGGTGAAAATTAAATGACCTTATCTGGCGAAGAAAAGAATCTTGTTTCATCACGATAACGCACCAGCGCACAAGTCAATCGTTGCGATGGCTAAAATCAACGATCTGAAGTTTGAATTGATGCCGCACCCTCCCTACTCTCCAGACCTAGCCCCGAGTGACTATTATCTGTTTCCTAATCTCAAAAAATGGCTTGGCGGTAAGAGATTTGCTGACAATGAAGAAGTAATCGAAGCTGCAAATGGGTATTTTGAGGAGCTTGACGAATCAGTCTATAGAGATGGCATTACTAGACTAGAACACCGCTATGAGAAATGTATCAGCCTTGAAGGAGATTATGTTGAGATATAAAAAAAAAAAGTTCTTAAAAAGGTTGTTTTTCTTGGTCAGGCCGGAAACTTATCAGTCCACCCTCGTATTTTCTCGCTTTACTTGGAATTAACTTTGATTAAAGAAGTCCTCGTCTCTATTGATAAAGATCCGGAAGTCCCTGAGACCCTAGCACACGTACACTGCGACTGCCCAGCCATCTTTTGACATCGTTTGACCACCCTAGGAGAACCAGCGTTTGTCGGTCTAGAAGAGGTGGCCAGGCTGCAAGTTGGGCGGCTACTTAATTTCGCTAAAAATGTAAAATTTTTAACCGACCATCACTTTGCGTAATAACCTCAAATCTGTCACAGCTAAGGACCAAAAGGTCTATGCTAGGCTGCACTCTGTTGTGGCCGGCCAGTGTAACCTAACCTAACCTATTGATAAAAAAAAACCTAACCAACTCGTTTTCACAAGCCTCTCTTAAGGCCATTTTTTTACTTTTCGGAAAATTTCGCAAATGATTTAATAGGTTTTAGTCGCTGCGCGACAGATCTGGGCTATTCGGTGGGTGCGTTAGAACATTTCATCAAAACGTTCCGAGCTTCTGATGCGTCATCAAAAACATACTTCCTTTTATCAATTCTGATCGCTTCTGGTCGATCTCAAGCTTCCATCTGAGTGTTTGGCACTATTGGAACAGTTCATAGTGTATGATCCACTTCCAATCTCATGAACCAAAACACACAGCAAAACCTTGATCGTTACCAGGCTTGGCGTTCGTTTAAGCCAACTGCCCGCTAATGGACCACGATCTATTTGTCTGCTGTACTCTTATGTAAACCATTTCTCATTGCCAGTCACCAAACGCTTGAAAAATGGTTCGATTTCGTTCGAGCTTCTACTTGAGGCCAGCCTTATGGAAATGGTTCCAAACGGACGTCTAGCTAATCATTAGTTCCTAGGCAGTAGAATAAGTGCACCCATGCCGTTTCGATTTAATGATTTTTATGATTTTATCAAGGCGCAGAGATCATGGCCTGCCTTCGACGTCCACAAAACTGGAACGGAATGGTTTGAACCACAGCTTTACTGTTGTATTCGATACTTTCGATAGAAATCTTTTTTCAGTGGCACTGAAGAATGACGAATATACATATATATGTATATGTTATATTATTTTTCAGTTTTCCTTAAAGTTTTCCGAAAGTTGTTACTTCTCTTCAGTTCGAAACAGGCCTGCTTTAGTCATGAAATCATTCCAGAATTTTTAGAAACCAGGCATGAATCTACGCATTCATTTAACATAAGAAACCATAACCGACTAGAACTGTATTTCTGATGCAGCTCCCAAGACCCCACACTCATTTTTTTTTAATTGAAAAAAAAAACACCATAAAAACAAAGTTAACCATATTTTTGTGAAGACCCCTTCAATGATCATCATAGCAACACGGTACCTTAACAAATGAAAAATAATGACAAATGCTCGAAATGCAACTATAATAAGGTCCAACTTGACTAGGAATTATCTAAATTTCTCAGATAGACGAATTCTTCGAAAAATAAATAAACAAAGACATTTATTTGTGCCCACATGTTTTCCATGGAATGGAACACAAGTTGGAATGACGATAACATTCCCAGGGATTTCAATTATAACAATTAGTTACGAATGAGAGATATTGCCGCTCTTCCTTGGACCCCCTTACAGACACTATGTGCTTTCAAAATCTGATATATTCCAATCTCTTGCCAAAAAAAAAAAAAAAACAAAACATTAAAATCTCATAAAAACGACTTAAATTTTTGTAGCTGTAATAATTTCCGAACTGCCAGAAATAAGCGGGTTTGCATTTTAATGAAGCATAAATTGGTCTGTGCGAGAAAATATAAAACCTCTTAAATGAAAAAATAAAAATAAAAATCAAAAACAATGTAATTAAAATTAGACTTTATTTGTTTCAAAGTCGTAGCAACTTGAAAGAGAAATATTTCAAAGCTTTAACTGACCTTCTCAATCAAATTGTTAATGACTATTTTAGTCATACGAGTATTAAACCAAACTCATTCAGTTGATATAAAAAC
The DNA here is from genome assembly GCA_037043745.1 of Chymomyza amoena. Taxonomy (NCBI): domain Eukaryota; kingdom Metazoa; phylum Arthropoda; class Insecta; order Diptera; family Drosophilidae; genus Chymomyza; species Chymomyza amoena. The sequence goes on from JBAMAX010002425.1 coordinate 253,111, forward strand.
ACAAAAGATTGATCTATGTATATATAATGTGCTTCATTTGGTCACTTCCGACATTTTTTAAGCCGAACGAAATCCTGCCGTAGTTTTGTGAAGCCTAATGGTAATATTCAGGAATATTTCGAAATTATTTCGGAAAAAACCAAAATTTCTGTCGACCTAGAAATTAATATCATTAATAACGGGTGATTCATTAAGACCTTTTTTTTTAATGATATCGCAAATCCAAATTTTAAAGGAATGATGGGATCTTTATTTATGATTTCGAAAGGATTTTTTATGGCATTTATTTTTTAAAAATAATCTAGTTCAAGTGTTGGCCGCAACTGCGTTTTAAATGGTCCATCCTGAAGGTCCAATTTTCCATGACTCGTTCAAGCACTTCCACTGGTATTTGGCCAATAGCACGAGTAATGTTGGCTTCCAAGGCCTCAATCGTTGCTGGTTTGTCCACGTAAACTGTTGACTTTAGGTAACCCCAATGTTGGCGGCCAAGGTACGGGTCCCGTACGTGAAATTAACTCTCACCAAATTGACCTCGCAATAGAGCCATTGTTTCATTGGCAATGTGAACCGGAGCGTCATCCGTTGGAACCAAATGTCGTCGAGGTCACGGGCAACAATTTCAGACAGCAAAAAGTCCGTTAACATGGTCCGATAACGTGCGCCATTGATGGTAACGTTCGCACCTTGCTCATTTTAAAAAAAAACGGACAGTCATTGGCCACCAGCCCACAGACCGCACAAAACCGTTGATTTTCTTGGATATAATGGCAGCTGGTGAACCTCTTCGGGTTGATCTTCTCCCCAAATACGTCGATTTTGCTTATTCACGAAACCGTGGAGTCAAAAGTGGGCCTCATCACTGAACAAAATTTTGGTCGAAAACAACGGATTTTCATCGATCTTACCAAGAGCCCATTCACTAAAACGGCAACGTGCAGGAAGATCATTCGGCTTTCCATGATGATTTGCCAATGAATACTGAACAACTTTGCCTTTGACAGCTGTCATGGATCACGCGTGATCCACACGAAAATCCTTATTGAAAAAAAAGGTCTTAATGAATCACCCTTTATATTATGTAAAATCGCATTATCTTGAATTTAAGTATATTATAGTTTCACACGATCCTTACTATACTATTTTGCACTTACATAACATTTAAAAACTGGTAAGGTAAAATTATAATAATATAATATAAATAAATTAGTTTTGTAGATATAAGTAAAAAATAGAAAAAAAAAATTTGTTGTAGTCTAGCGTTATCAATACATGATCTTATAAATTTCTACAATTAAAGTTGTATTGCACAGTAGGCCCGTAGTCAATCCACACATCTTCCATATTTCTTTTTTGCTTACACCTTTATTTGGAACTTTGCTTTCCTCATATATTATTATAAACTTTCCAATTACTGACATTTATGAATTTCTGTAACTGAAAAGCCCGTAAAGAATTGGACAGACCAAGCCTAACCTACTTGAGCGCTTACCGAACCACGTAACAAAAAAATTAAGATGTTGGGTTTGTTGTCGCCCCCGCGCAACACTTTCAACCCACAACAAGAGGAGATACCAAGTTGAGACATGGGAGTAATGAGCTCCTCATTAACTGTAGTCTTAAGTATTTTGTTGTGGGCATATAGTATATATTTTTTTTTGACTGGTCAGTCTTAATTCTTTTGGTTGGTGGTTCTCGCGGTAGCGAGATAGCTACATATAGGAGATACTTTATATATTATATGTACAGATACATACAGATGTACATAGTTTGGCCCATTGCGCATTTAGTTCATTAACCTCTGTCACTCTACAGAACAATTGTTGCTGTAAACTTATTGTTGTGGTTGTGGCTGCTTGATGGAGGGGTGGGGAGTAATAGAGCTAGATACCGTGGCTGGAGTAAACTGATGTGGAATACTGTAAAGTGGAATTGTTGCTGCTGCTGCTGCTGCCGAGTTCATTGTTGGCATAAGAAAGCGGGCAGTAAGAAAAATTGTTGCTCTGAGGGCAGGCAACAACAAGAGCACAAAACTCTGATATGCCAATTAAAGTGCGACCAGCAGCAACAGCAGCTCGAGAATCTTGTGGCCTGCCTGACTTGGATTGGATTGCTGGTGGAGGCGTCTGGGCATGGCATTGGCTTTGTGGGGCTTTCTTTTCAAATTGCTAGCAGGCCGTGCCGCTTGGATAAAGTAGCGCGTGGTAATAGAGTAATAGCGGCAATTATTTAAAATTAGTTAGTTGAAGGTTGTGCGAAGAAGTCTAAGAATAAAGTTTCGCATACTACTTATAATAGCATCAATTGTGTAAACGCGGGTTGTCTGAAAGGTATTGGCCTAGGAAAAAGTGAGCTCTTTCGAAAAACTATTTATACAATAAATAAAATGCATGATTTGTTAGGGTATCGATTTTTTAACCGAGGCTTTTTTGATACTTTCGTAGTTATGGGGTTTGAAAAGGAAATGACGTCTGACTGGGCCTTCGACTTCCTTGCATGGTAGTAAATGTCTACTTACGCTTCCATGCAAAACGTCCTCAAGCGCAGATCGGCTGAGGGGCCGCCTTCTCACATTAGCTGAAGGGGTATCTAGGGGTCGTAGCGTAAAGCTGGAGGTTGTGAGCTACTTGGATCGGCCAGTTAAGGAATCGACGCTGGTCACTCCCGTGTGACAGTCAGTTCCGCGCAAGCGCACCCCAGAGACAGACCCGAAAAATAAAGCGGAAAGGAAGAATGGAGGCGAGCGATACTTGCCTAAACTCACATCGGGTTCGTCGAGCCATAGAATAAGAAGATGAATGATTTGCTAAGATCCGAACAATGGGAGTTCTTTTTGTATTTAAGCATTCTTTTTTAGAGCTTTGTTCTTCCACAAAGTATGATGTGTTAAGATTTTGAAAATAAGCTTTTATTTATAGATGACTTTAGCATTTACTTAAAATTTAATTATATCTAGAAAAAATCATTTTATAACATAATATTTTTTAGAGCAAGATACTTTTGAAATTTTTGGTTAGAAAATATAATCTTATTTAAGGCAATTTTTAGACATGACCTTACCATATGATGAACATTTTAATTATGCTTCCGGAAAAACACAATTTTTTTTAAATGATCTGCTTCTTGAAATCTTAAATAAAACTATTTTTTAAAATATGGTGTGTAGTAGGTATAGAAACCTGATTTTTTCCTGATGTTAACATACATCAAGACATTTGAACGAAAAATCACTGAATTCAAATTCTTAGAGTGAAAATGTTTTTAATATAAAGTGTGAGTGAAGATTGAAACTTTCGTACAAAGCTCCATAGCATCTAGAATTCTTGCGCGATTTTAAAGAACTTATTCTTTCAGCTTGCAGCTTAACAAAAATTGCAAAAACTTTTTTTTGTTAAAAATTTAAGAATTAACATTTTTTTTTTCGAAAATTACACTTTTATTTGACTTTGGTTGTTTGTAACTATAATATAATAAACATAACATAAAAAAATAAATAAATAACTAATAATATCAATAGCTTTTAATCTTACTGTCTTCCATCTCGATGCAAAATATTGTTCACGAGATATTAACGAATAACTGAAAAAAGCGCCCAAAAACATGTTTTTCGAAAAAATCTAGAAAAAGGTGCTTAAGATAAAAATGTTGGTATTTTCGCGTATCCCCACTCAAAATTATCTAAAAAAACACTTTTTACGAAGGTTCATTTTTCGTGTAAACTAGTGTTATTTGCGTCTAACGATATTTTACAAAACATTTACAATCCAATTGTTGCTGAGAAATGTGTTGTCTTATCCATAATTACCCTTAAGCTAAATAGTTATACGATCATTTTTGCTCTTGCGTCTGTGACGTAAGCTAATAAGAATCGTTTTGAACCCATAATTTGTTTTCTTTTTGAAAGGCAGCTATGGGATTGATCAAACAATATTTAAATTTATTCTCTACTCATCACTAAACATCTCCCATCAAAAATAAACGGAGTCGTTTGAACTATGACTGCAATCAGCTGATAAAATCACGTCTTGTCGTTTCTTGGCAGCACGATTAACTTTTTAGCCTGCCCTCGTTGAAATAATGTTAAGAATGTTTTAGAACTAACCGCACAGCGACATTAGTTTCTCATATTATTATAATAAATAGTAAATGAAGCTATGCCCATATCAATGCCGCCCAAAGCCTTGACACTGCTCCATTTTGTTGCACATATATTTAGTATATAGTATGGGTATATACATATGTATAGATGTACATATATAGTACCCATAAACCGCAGAGGAAATTGAAATGCGGTCGGTCACATCATGCAAAATAATAAAACTGTGACAAAACAATTTTATTTAATTAATGTCAAGTCCACAGCTGAAATATATACAATATTTTGTGATTTGTTGCTGTATGTACATATATATATTTAGTATGTATATGTATCTGTATCTGGAAGCATGTAAATAGGCGTATCTATCAGTTACATTATGGCATGGCAAGACGCACAAATACATTTGCCTATAATTTATGATAACATACAGCAGCTGCTTTTTATACTATCGTCAACAATATGGTTGGATACGATTGATAGTAAAGTATCTACAAGATACAAAATGTACATGTGTGGAATTTAGTATTATCGACAAGTTATAAATTGAAGACAATGAAATCAATTGATTGGCATTTGTCTATCATTTTTTTGTTGTACAGTGAAGGAACCTTGTTCAATATTTCTGCTATCGCTATCGATGCCACCAACGCCGCTTAAATATTGTTCCGAGCCCGCATTTGCCATACTTTGACCCCGTTTTCTAGCCTGACTTAAATGCTTTATATTGTCTATTGAAATGCGCTCTATAAATTGTATATAACTAGCTATTGTATGTACATAACTTAGCAATGTAGTATATAATATACCAGCCAGCCTTTGTTGTCTTCCCACAATCACAAAGAAAACTGATAATTACGCGTTAAATATCTCAATTTTCAAGACCGGTTTCTAATGAAATCAACAATAACGTCTAGAAGTAGGCTGTTGGAGCTGTTGTTGTAGATACTTCTACAGATACTTTGTCTTTTTATTGTTTTTGCGGTTACAGATACATTGTTTTTGCAATTTGCTCTAGAGTCGGCAATGTATCGCAAGTAACAAATTGTTATAAACAAAAAAATAAGTTGCTTTAGGCAAATCTTAAAAATGTTGAACTCTAACGGGGTTATTCATAGATCAAAAGAAACGTTACAGCCATAACCAAGTGGCGCAAAAATTATTCATCTCACTAGAAAAAATTGATTAGTTGGAACTCGAGGAATTGTAGCAAATTTTTATTTAGTCTGAATTTGTTTTTCAATTTCATTTAAATTCTATGGAAAAGATAAGTAACCTAAGAAAATTGATTTTACTTACGAGTATGTTATGGAATGCGTTTTTGTGAAATTGTACAAAGAAATTTTTCGGCTTGGAAATGAAAAATAAATGTTCTAAAACTAATTCTGTCATCTCACGTTAAAAAAATGTTATTTCTATAATACTAAAATATTCGAATATAAGTTTCCGCTCATGTTGCTAAAGGAAAATAAATCAAAAAAATATATTTCTGGGTTCCAACTGATTCGTCGGGAACATAATTTGCAGCTTTTTTCTTCCTTTATTATTCTTAAAATACGTTCAAATAAAAAATTAAGACATTTTCTAGAATTCGAACTTTTGAAACATAATCCTACTAACACTTTTTCTTTATAAATATAAGAAAAAGAAAAGTGAAAGAAAGCTGTTTTGCAACACTTGGAAATAGGAGAAAAAAAGCTTCTTTTGGGATTTCCATATCGTTATATTTTTAAAAAGACCAAGAACAAGATTTGTTTTCCAGTCTAGAAACAACTTTTTTTTTTGTTATTTTGATATATTAATTTTATTTATTAATTGTTTAAATAAAGAGAAGACAAATTATAAGTTTATCCGTTTTTCGTGTGAGAATCGAATAATTTTTATTACCAGACTTACATGCCTATTAAATCGCATAAGTCCTTGCTCAAGAAAATGTTGGAATCGCAAAATTGTGCGTAGAGGTATTTGAAAGATACATTTTTATTTTTATGCCCATGTTCATTTTGAGATATTTCGACACCTCTTCACTTTTCTTAATTTGTAAGAATATCAAAATTCTTATGCCGTGTGCAGTTTTTAAGGGATATTTTAAGCAATATCGATGTAAAATGTAGTCATTTTTGAATATAATTCTCAAAAATCCTGTTTTCACTGGTTGGAAATATTCCATTGAAGTAAAAAGAACTTGCATATTAAATTTTTTTTTTTTTAATTCTCTTCGCATCTTCCAAATATTCTTGGGACCATGATTCAATTTCCAGACTTTTTTTTAAGTTTTCAACTATTTATTCTGAACAATTGAATACAAAATTTAATGTTCAAAGTATTATCCATCGACACTACTTTTTTCCATTTTTCTGGTAATTCTCGGATTACGGCTCGGAAGAACGACTCGTCTTTTGAGGCTATACATGAGTCGACCTAATTCTTTGTACTTTCATAAGAAGTGAACTGCTGCTCAGTCAATTCAAGTGCCATCGATCGAAATAGGTGGTAATCGGACTTTGGTCCCACCAAATACAGAGCACGAGCTTAGATCCATAAATATTTGTATGTTGATTGCTGGCCGGTCTTATCCCATGACTTTTGGCGCTTGGGATTGTCGTAATGGATCCATTTTTCATCGCCAACAATAAGATGCATAAAATCTTTCCTTTTCTGTCGTTAAAGAAGCTGTTCACATGGAAAAAACGGCGCTCAATGTCGCTCGGCTTCTACTCATGTGGAATCCGATTTCTTTGCTTTTGTATCATTACTAAGGGACTTTAAACATTTGGAAACGGTGGATTCATCGACATTCAATGTTTCTGCCAACATTTTGGGCGTTTAACACGAATCTTCATCGAGTAATGTCTCCATTTCTTCATCCTCAAACTTTCTCGGCTGCCCCGGACGCTCTTTGTCTTTTACATCAAATCATCAATTTTAAAGTATTGAAAGCAATCAAAACACTGTGTTCTTGATAGGGAATATTCACCATAAACTTCCACAAGCAAACGATGACTCTCGAAAGCGGTTTTCTTTGCGAAAAAGCGTCCCAACAAAACTTTCCGCAAATGCTGTTTTTTGTTTAAAAAAAAATTTTTTTAAGTTTTCCATCATTACAAAAAATTTAATATGCACAATCAAACGAAATAATTTTAACTGATTCTGACAACTATTGAATGTATCTTTCAAATGACGTAACGGGTGATTCATTAAGACCTTTTTTTTTTAATGATTTAGCAAATCCAAATTTTAAAGGAATGATGGGATCTTTATTTATGATTTTGAAAGGATATTTTATGGCATTTATTTTTTAAAAATAATCTAGTTCAAATGTTGGCCGCAACTAACTGCGTTTTAAATGGTCCATCCTGAAGGTCCAATTTTCCATGACTCGTTCAAGCATTTCCACTGGTATTTGGCCAATAGCACGAGTAATGTTGGCTTCCAAGGCCTCAATCGTTGCTGGTTTGTCCACGTAAACTTTTGACTTTACGTAACCCCAAAGAAAAATGTCGAGCAGTGTGATATCGCACGATCTTGGCGGCCAAGGTACGGGTCCCGTACGTGAAATTAATCTCTCACCAAATTGACCGCGCAATAGAGTCATTGTTTCATTGGCAATGTGAACCGGAGCGTCATCCTGTTGAAACCAAATGTCGTCCAGATAACGGGCAACAATTTCAGACAGCAAAAAGTCCGTAAACATGGTCCGATAACGTGCGCCATTGATGGTAACGTTCGCACCTTGCTCATTTTTAAAAAAATACGGACAATCATTGGCCACCAGCCCACGGACCGCACTAAACCGTTGTTTTTCTTGGATATAATGGCAGCTGGAGAACCTCTTCGGGTTGATCTTCTCCCCAAATACGGCGATTTTACTTATTCACGAAACCGTGGAGTCAAAAGTGGGCCTCATCAGCCTCATCACTGAACAAAATTTTGGTCGAAAACAACGGATTTTCATCGATCTTACCAAGAGCCCATTCACTAAAACGGCAACGTGCAGGAAGATCATTCGGCTTTCCATGATGATTTGCCAATGAATACTGAACAACTTTGCCTTTGACAGCTATCATGGATCACGCGTGATCCACACGAAAATCCCTATTGAAAAAAAAGGTCTTAATGAATCACCCTTTATGTGTCATTGATATTTTTCCAGTGAATATGTCAATGGCGACATCTATTGTTGGAGTCCGGAAATTAATTCAATTTTGCTTAATTTCTTTTATTATAAATAGTTATTTTCTTTATTTTTAATGTACCAGATACAGGGCGCTATAAAATATTTGCTTAAGACCATAAAGATACATCAGTTATTTGATCTCTTGATCCCAATTGTACAAATTTTTGTATATTTTAGAAAGTCTTAATAATTTGTGTACCACCAATTGGTAAGTTTAGTGCCAAACTGGAAATCCAAACCGAAAGTAATTTAATTTTTGTATGATTGCATGTAATATGGTGCGTACTAAGCTATAAAACTCATTACGCTTAATGGGTCCCCATCTCACATAAAGAGTGACCATAATAATAAATGTTTGGATTTTTTATGGGATATTTGTGCAGTTGTTTATTGGACGGACACTCTCTTTCCCTCTCTGCTTGCAATTATAATTATAACTCATTTTTGAAAAAGTATTAAACTAATTTTGTTGCGCTTTTGCATTTTGGCATTATAAATATTTCATATTTTTTGGCAATATTTCTTTTTCTGACCTTTTTGCGAATGATTTGTCACCCACACCTTTAATTTTTTCATCTCGGTTTTTTGTTGTTTTTGTTTTGGCTCGCATCTCAACAGATTTAGCTAAAAGTTGTGCAAAATGTTTTGCAACTATTTTTATGGGTTTTATTTAGTCATAAACCAAAAATAGTTTAAGTATATTTTGAAATATGCATTGCCATCGAAGGCGAATGTATCTCGGCACTTTGATGCCAGCCGTCCGTCCGTCCGTCCGTCTCTGATGCATAGGTGTAATTATTTTGAGGAATATTCTCTTGTCTGCCTTACGTTAATTGCCAAATTGACGCACAATTTAAAAAGAGCAACCTTTATGCCACTTTGTGCTGTGCTGTTACAGCTGTATCTGTAAAAGTATCTGCTAGATACATATAAACAATTTAGTTGAAGTGGCCACAATACAGCGTTTGACATATGCCCCCGTCAAACTACTTTAGTTTAAACACAAACCAGATAACAAATTGTATCTTTGGCATTTAGTAAATTGACTTTGCTTGTCATTTACTAGGCCACAAAAATCTGCTTAGTTCTTTTGTTGTTGTTGTTGTTGTTGTTCTTGTGGCTGACATGCATGTCAAATGCAATGAACTGCAAAGAACCACCCAAACAAACAACTCTGGCCCAGAGAACCAATCCATAGACAATCCATAGTTTGGTCTTTATTCTTTTTTTTGATTCATTTTTCATGTTGCAGATAAATTGTAATCAAACATCACGAACAGGCGATTGTCTGCTTACGTTTATAGCTACCAACTTCCCCCGCCCCGCCCAACCCATTAAGTGCTGCTGCTGTCTACTGAAATGTTAAGCATTTTGCAGCAGCTAAGTACAGAGCGTGCTCACACAAAGTTTTCCACAAATTGAGTATCTAAATAACCGTAAATTTCTAGAACATGTAATGCCAAAAAGTTGAACCCCAAACCACATTACGGATACAAGATACAAGATACAGCTGCATGCCTACCAAACAAAGCTCACTGAAGCCAACTTAAGGCAGTAACAAAATTGATAAAAGAAAACCAATATAGAGTATCTACTATAAAAAAAAATGGCAAGCCAATATGATATGCTAAATAAGTGTATATGTACATACCTGTATATACATACATATGTACATATGTATATCCAAAGTTGTAACCAACTCTGTCAGTTGCATGCTATATGACCTGCTTCGGTTGCATGACAATGTGTCAAGACAATAGGGAAGAGGAGGCGAGGGGATGCAATAAACAATATTTTGATATGCTCTTTCATGGCACTTGGAAATGTCCACGTTTATGGTATCCCATCCTAGCACATCATAAACTAAACGAAATAGATTGGACAAATGGCTGCTTTGTTAGTTGAAAGCATTTAACGTTTGTTTTTTGAGTAGAATTCCAGGAAGTTTTATTCTATTATTTGAGCAGCATTTGTTCGTTGATGATGTTATTGTTTAAGGTATGTCCAATTTTAAATTTACGTTTTGGACTATGAATATATCGAGGAATTAGATAATGCAGGGCGTGAACGTAGAACGAGGAGTAATACATTTTTTTAAACCGACTTGTTCGATTATATTCTTGGTATTGTCTCTGAGAAATTTGTAGCAAACACAAAGCCTCCCTTGGAAATCTCTCTACTGTGGTCTTCTCTAAGCCAGATCATAAAGAACTAACAGTTGAAAACTTTCAATGGAAACCAAACCCCACGAGATATTTTTCTAAATCTTATACTGATTCCTCACTAACGTTTATATCTTCTTCCTCCCGTAAGGAGTGTAAAATGTATCTTCCTTAACGTGAAGTAACATTGGAAAATTCTGAATAAACATCTACTGGAGAGATTAAGGACATGAAATCTTTTAAGTCTTTTAAAATCTTTGTTGTGCACCCGTTTTTCTTTAGACATACATTATGTCGAGGAAACTGACTAGTTCCTTCACAGGGAGCTTTTGAATGTCTTCATCATCTTATAGGTATGCACCTAGGGTTTTTTTGTCTTTGTTTGTGATCACTCTTACTCATCACAGCAGAATCTGCATGTGTTCGAATCCGATATACCTATTCTGTGTAGGTGTTTGTTGCAGGCGAAGTGGCCTCTTAGTGCTCCAAAGAGTATCTTTAGAGTTTTCCTGTTAAGGGTGAGCATAATGTTCGCTCTTTTGGCGCTAAAGCTTAGGAATTTTTTGGAGTGCTTGAGGCCGTCAAGACCATTCGAATATTCTGTGACTTTTTGTCGAGTCCATTATTTTGTCTCATGTTTTATATGGTTTGTGTTGCTTTTCCGCTCCTGTTTTGGCGTAAAGGTCCGCCTTTTCGTTACCTTCATGTCCTTCATGGCCGGGCACTCATATCAGGGAGACTTGGTTGTGGGTGGCCAATTGGTTGAGTGCATTGCCACACTCTATCAGGACTTGGGAAGTAAATGTGTAGCTCTTTAGTGCTTTGAAAAATTGAAATACAATTCTGTCTTGTTTTCTTTCAATTGGAAACCTTCCCATTTATCATTTTCAATTCTGTAAGATTGTGACATTTAAATAATTTATATTTTATTTTCTCAAATGACTACCTACCCTAAAACTCAATATAAAACTAGAATAACTCTCGGGCTTTCGTATAAAGAGTTTAACGACCCTTCTACCACAAAACATCTTTATACTTCCTTCGTTTGTTCTGTTTTAGAATGTTTTACTATGTTGGGAGACCTCAAGAGAAAATTAGGTCTGCTCAAAAGCAATTTCTTCTATTTACATTTGCCTAAAATACGATTGCTGCCTTTTTTCGACCAATTATTTTTACAAATATGCTTCACATAATATTTATTTACCGATCTTCTACTGCAAAGAAATTACATCTTTTATAATTAAAAAAATTATGACATAATAGCTGCTTTATTTTCAATTACATTCAACTGAATAATATCAAAAAGTCTATGGAAAATGATGCACTTTGGCATTTACCTATTAGCGTTTATTTAGTACTGCTTAGGGCAGAAGTGCCCAACTCTTCGTGACAATTTTGTTGGTGTAAGCTGTTGTCAGATACTTTGGCATTTATGCCTTTCTGCTATCTTACTCGACGAAGTAATTATCTCATTTTTTTTTTGTACCCTGTACCGTATGGCATAAAGGGTATATTAAGTTTGTGCAAGCCGAAAACGTATGTAACATATGTATAGAAGAAGTCGTCGGAGATACCTCAAAGCACCAAAAATATGATCAGGGTGACTAGAGAAGTCGATATACCCATGTCCGTCTGTCCGTCCGTCCGTCTGTCTGTCCGTATTGACGCATAAATCTCAGAGATGCTAAAAGCTAGAGTAACCAAACTTTCACATTAGATCAACATATTATTTCATAGGGGACAAGTTTATTTTATTTTTTTGATATCGGGGTTGAATTATATAGCTCCCATAGGGGTGTTTCAGAGGACCTCGAAGAAACCAAGAAGGTTTAGATGGATTATTCGTTTGTTGAGGAAAATATCGCAAGTTTTTTATAGTTCCCAAGCACAATAGCAAATTTGATAAAAATCGGCTGACTTTATTATATAGCTCCCATAGGACAGATCGGCCAAAATTATTTTTTATATATAAAATTGGCTATTTTGCGTTTGATATTAAAGGTATCGTAATTAGATTTGGCATTCCGCAGTTTTTGGAGTACCCAAGCTTGGTATCAAATTTTATCAAAATCTGTTGACTATATTATGATATATAGAACCAAACGGTCAACAAAAAACGGGTTTTGAACAAAATTCGTCTGTTTTTGGATGTTTTTGAAGGTATCGTAATCTAATTTGGCAATCAAATGTCATATAGTGTTTTTAAGCAATATATATCGGCGAAAATAAAAAATAAGAAAATAAGTTTTTGGCGACCTTCTCCGATTTTGATGATTTTTACACAGTTGGTAGAGCTGCTAGCCAATAGTAACCACGCCCAATTTTATTGCAAAGTTCCGATTATTTATGGAGTTTTCGATTACTGAATATCGGGTTTTTCATTTTTATACCCTGTACCGTATGGTACCACGGGTATATTAAGTTTGTGCAAGCCGAAAATGTATGTAACATATAGAAGGAGACGTCGGAGACACCCCAAAGTTACCTAAAATATGATCAGGGTGAATAGAGAAGTCGATATACCCATGTCCGTCTGTCCGTCCGTCCGTCTGTCCGTCCGTCCGTCCGTGTGAACGCCTAGATCTCAGAGATGGTAAGAGCTAGAGTTACCAAACTTTCACATTAGATCCCATATTATTCCATAGGAGGCAAGTTTATTTTATTTTTTTGATATCGGGGATAAATTATATAGCTCCCATGGGGGTGTTTGAGACGACCTCGACAAAAAAAAGCGTTTTAGATGAATAATTCGTTTGTTTATGAAGATATCGTAACCAAATTTGGTATTCGAAAGTTTTTTACAGTTCCAATCACTGTACCAAATTTGATCGAAATCGGTTGACTATATCATATCGCTCCCATAGGACCGATCGGCCAAAATAACTTTTTTAAAGAAAAATTCGCTATATTTCGTTTTTAACAAAGATATCCTAACCAGATTTGGCGTTTGGAAATTTTTAGACCACTTAAGCAATGTGCCAAATTTGAACAAAATCGGTTGACTATATCATATAGCTCCCATAGGTCCGATCTTCCAAAAAATCGATTTTTTAACAAAATTTGTTGTGTTTCGTTTGTTTGTTAAGATATTGGGACCAAATTTGACATTCGTGAGTATTTTATAGTTCCTAAGTACTGTACCAAATTTAATCCAAGTCGTTTGACTAGATCATATAGCTCCCATAGGACCAATCGGTCCAAAAACACATTTTTTATACAAAATTCGATGTGTTTTGTTTGTTTGTATAGATATTTGAAATAAATTTGGCATTCATATCTTTTTTAAGGTATTTAAGCACTGTATCAAATTTTATTGAAATCGGTTGACTATATCATATAGCTCCCATAGGAACGATCGGTCAAAAAAAAAATTTTTGCTTAAAAATTCTTCTGTTTTTGGTTTTTTGTGAAGAAATCGGACTTTATTACAAGCTAGTGGTACAGGGTATCCTAAAGTCGTCCGCGCCCGACTTTACGTCCGCCATTTTTTTAGACTATTTTTTGATAAGCCATATCTTCTAAACTCATAAAGATATTGATGAGAATTTTTTTACCATGATAGATAAAATATTAATTTTTAAAAATAAACTCGATTTTTTTTTTAAGAATCTGTTTTTTTCGATTTTTCGCCAAAAAAGTGGGCCGCTTCACTTATTTTCGCCGATATATATATATATTTTATTGCAAGCTACAGGGTATCCCAAAGTCGCGCCCAACTTTAGCGTACACCATTTTTTAATATTATTTTCACTTCACCTAGACTTGTCCTTCTCCCACTATTTCTATTTGTTGTTTAAGCATTCGACTGTAATATTTTAAAGATTCATTCAATCGAGAGTTCAAACCTTATCGGCTTATCTTGGCTTAGTCTTGTTTATCTGCACTTTAAACTATACTCTATATTTATTTACTTTTGGGTATTTAATGTTGTCACAACATTCGGCTGTAACTCTTTGAACATCAACCGGATGCATAAATAAATGACAAGCGGCTGTTGCCATTGCAGTATTTGTTAGTTTCCGGTGTGTCAATTCGAATACGAAAAGAAGAAGAAAAAAAACAAACCAACATGGACGTTATTCAATTGGCCATATCTGAATTGTTGTTTTGATATTTTATTTATATATTTTTTTACGTAGGTTTTATGTAAATTTTATATAACATGCTGACTGCTAAATGACCATGAACCTGTCCTCGTGCGTGTTTGTTAGCCAAGAAAGAAGTACTCGTCACTGCATTTGGCCTAAATTGTTATTGACTGATACGCTGATGGCTTCTTACTTTCATGTCTTAATACAAAAAACTTGTTCGAGCAGACACACAAGCCAATCCTGGGCGCTACTGTTTGTTGGCTTAGTAAGTAGCAAGTACTCTGTTTGCACAAGACTTGGCCAACAGAAAGTGGGCAAAACGAGTTCCTGGCCAAGAGCTGTAACGTGTCCGTTGCCAGTCGGAGGCGGCCATTGCATTTCGTTTGGGCCAATTAATTTGCAATTATGTGAAAGTGAAACTCGTTGAGCGGCTGCTGTTTGTTGTTGGCCAGCTTAGCAGCTTAATTGGCTTAAAATGGTTTAGTTGTTAATTGTATACAATTTTTTTCTTCTTTCTTTATTTTTCATTTTTGTTTTGTTATTATTACTTGTCGAGTGTGTGAAAAGTATACGGACAGCTTATTACAGTGCCTGGGAGAAGGGCGATATCAGGGGAAGAGATGCCACTGTACAGAATATTGGCATTACATCTTGCTGGCCAACAACCAAATTGTGCATGGCCAATACACAGATCAATAAATAACATCAAAAACTATGTAAAAGTGTCAAATGCTTGATAAATTGTTGCTGCGCCACGCCCCCCCCCAACGTCCCAGAGCTGCTATTAAATTTATAACTTCCTCAATGTTCAATGTTTGGGTTGTTGTTTTTGGATGGGGCTTCTCTACTTATACACCTGTCCCGAAATTGTCAATGCAAAATTTATGCAAAAACATTTGGAGCCGAACTAATTGCATTTGGTAAATTGTATTCTGTATTCCGTAGTCCGTATTCTGTATTCCGTATACTTGTATTTGGCATTTTTCATTTCGCATATTCCGAATTTCGAATTTGGGCCTCGACTGTCATTTGCTATTGCACATTACAACTTGGCTAAATGTTTGTGGCGCAAATCTTTTGATTTATGCAATATTAATAAATGATGCCAACCAAAATATCGCAGGACCAATGAAGCGTGCAGTCAAAATGAGACGAAATAAAAATACAAAAAATACACAATATTGCAACAACCCGACTATAGTATACACTATACCCCCCACCAGACTGTGAAGAAAATTCTAATTTTAAGCAAAAAAGTGCAGATCGGGCAACTTACGCTAAAATATTTTACTACGTCTACCAATATAAATTTTTTATAGTAAATATTATCACAATTTATGCAAAACTCTATATTTTGTAATTTAAACATACGATATGACACTTGGAAACAGCTGATTCTTCTGCTTTGGTTCGATGAAGTCCTTAGTTGAGCACTTCTGTATCCTCGCTTTTGCATTTCTCTCCATAGAGCTCCCTTGTGTGTGTCGTCTTGTCATTGCTTGTGATCAAATAATCTTACAAAATATAAAATCAAAGGTACTATCTCATACAATCTTGGTAGTTCTAATGATCTAGTTGAAATTTAACTCAACGAATTCAGAAGAAACCAAAGTCATTCGAAAGCTTCTTGTGCTGTTTTAGGAAAAAAAAGTCCTTGGAGATATTGTACTTTCTGCTTACCTTAGCAAGAATGCGCTTTTGTTTGGGTGCGTTGGGTACTCATGGTTGTCTTGTGGTAGATGGTGGATTCTCATCGATCAGATGGAGCAGTTTTGTGTAATTTTGGAACGTGTTTTTCATAGTGCACTGATATTGATAATAAATAATTATTATTATTATGTTCAGATGGTTGCATATTCTTGATGAAATATAATACTAGCAAAAAACAGCTGAGAGCTGTTTGATTGACAGTTAGCTGGCGTAGTAAATAAAAATCTTAACAGCTTAAAAGACCTGATTCTTAATTTTATCAGCTTAAATCCAACTGTAAAATAACTTAATAATATCGTATAATGAAAATCAAGTGGAGAAGATGGGGCTTATTGAATTGGATTAATATTTAGTGCTCTTAAAAAGTAAAGGGCCTTTTTTTATATCCCACTCAATGCATTAAAATCATATTTTGCAGATTCAAAATATTTCCATTTTGATTGTCAAGACTAGAAATTCTATTAGGGAATAGTGCCAAATAAAGAATTTATGATTTTGACTACTTTAAGTTTAGAAAAATATGTTCTTTAATTCTTACTTTCAATTTTTATTATATTTTTTGTTGTCTTTGTTGGCTCTTAATCGTTTCCATTTAAGTATTTCACAACATTTTTTTGCACTAATTTAATATACCCCGTCACTTTTGAGGGGCATAGTGTATAAATACAGTGTCCCATTGAGCTGCCAAAACTGGCCAAGATTTATACAGCATAAATCTTCTCACACATATATACCAAAAAGCCAGCAACAACAACAATAACACCAACAAAGTAAAGGCAACTTAACCACAAAAGACAATCAGTAAAGCTCCACAAAGTTCTATTGTTTCATTGTGAAGCTGTAAAAATATATACTTGTTATATATATAAAATAAAAAAAAAATCGAAAAAGCAACAAAAAAATTAAAGGGAGAGCTGCGACCAAAATGAAAAACTGGTTTCTCTTTTGGCTCTTTTGTGTACTTCATAGATCGCGTTCGGCACATAGCGGGTGGATTGGTCTTATGGTCTGGAACCGAAGCATTATAGAGTATTAAATTTGTTGTTTACCGAGTTACAGCCAAGCCCGGTCGAAAGCTGCGTTGATTTTACAGTTCAGTTGAGCAATATGGCAAAGTATTTGGTCTTAATACTTATTGCATAATGCTTGAGAAGATTTCAATTATGATTAGCCTGCCATATGAGTTAAGTTATGTTTGGGTTTCGGTTGTTGCCGTTGCCGTTGCCTTTACCCTCATTGTCTTTGTGGTTTTGGGTATTGGAACATATTCGTGGCGCAACGGCTTATTTTTATGTATTTTATAAAATTCACGGAACTAGTTCATCTTGGTAAAATATTTAAAAATTGCAGCTGGCCTACAAAATATAATTAATTATATGGATGCGACTGCAAATTTCAAGCTTCTTTTAAATTTTTTGAATTTTTTTAATAAAATAAAATTTTTGGATAAAAACCGAACACAATCTAAAAACAGAAGCTTAAGTAAGCAAGTTCTAGAAAAATTGCCAGCGGATAGATTGGCAAACTGACAAACTTAGAATGGAACATAAATAAATCTATATTTCTCAAACGTACTAACAGAAGAACTTAACACGATTTAGGATTCATTTCACAAAAAGAACTAGTTTTATAGTAAATTTTTGCTTGTCTTAATTCAATTAATCTTTTGCGCATAATTTAATTATATTCAATTTGGAATATATGTCTTAGCTCTTAGGCGTATTCCAAGTGACATAAGTTATAAGTATTCTTTTGAAGACCTGGATTAATTTAAATATCTAAATATCTTAATGAAAAACGATGGGAGCACCAGGCAATGCATACAAGATTGTCTAATAGGAGCGAATAAAGCCTAATACGATCATCTTAACCTCTTTAAATCGAAAATATTATCAATAGCAAGTAAATTGGCAACATATCAAACCATAATAGGATTAATAGCATCCTACGGATCCGATGCATGTACAATGACGACGTTAGATGAAGAATTTTCGAAAGAAAAATATTTGGATCAAAGAGATACATTGCCAGAACTGGCTTAGGACATTGTAAAATTTATAAAATCTCAAAGGCTAAGATGGATAGCTCAAGTACTTAGAATGAGCAGTATACGCGCGCAGAAATCGGTTCTCAAATATTAAGCAACTTTGAAAAAAGGCGAAAAAGACTAATTGATTGCATAACAGATGACATAAGAATAATCAGTATAAGAAACTGGAGGGAAGATCGACACGAATGGAGGAAGATTATAGAGAAAGTTAAAACCCACTGCGTTTGTAAAGATACACGATGATGATGATGTCTTAGCTCAGCTTTAAAATCCTACCTAAAATAAAATCATCACTTGCACATTATTAATGTGAAATTTTCTCTTTTGGATCAGTTTGTTCAAACGTCTATTCTTAATAATAAATTCCACAGTTAATTTTATTTAGTTCATCGCCCAAGAGCAAAATTTTTTCGGCTTGTAATTACTAAAATGAACTGGTTCAGCTGGTTCACGGCAATCAACGACAGATACCAGCTATAATAAACCATTACTTGCATATTTTTAAAGTTTATATAATAGCCAAACGGCCTACTAATATTTCTTTAGCACATTTTGTATAACAGTGTGAGTTTCTGAAAGAGTGAGAAGACACAGTGGAGAGTCTTGAATTAAAAGCACGTGCTAGGGTCGTAAACAAAGAAATTGATTAAAGAGTCTTCCAAAACAAAACTCCCCTGCCGTGAAAAAACAACACAGCAAATTTTTTGTTGATTTTATTTTTGCATAAAAAAAATCCATTTCACTGACTTTTATACTTAAGTTATTTTTTTCTCATTGCTGTTGTTTTGATTTGGTTGACAGTTGCCGCTCAGCAACCCTGCGGCAGTCTTTCCGGCCTCCCAGACCAACCACCCAGGCCAACCTTGGTATACCCAATCCCCCAGGCCATTAAATACGTTTTTATGCGAAATTACGTGTATAGCGATGGCATGGCTGCCATTGCCGACTTCGTCGACTTTGACAATTTCCGACATATCGACAGATATAACGGGGATTGCAAGTGCGCATATATTTACATATACATATGCATATAGTATATATGTATGTATATTATGTGTATCTGCGTTTCGTATCTGTGTATCTGTGGCTGTGACTCTTACTCAATGTTCATCTACTAGAGGAAGCGTGAATGAAATGTTGTAATCCAGTAAACTGCGTAATATGACGGATTCCCCCAAAGAAAATATACGTAGTTATGACAATATGCGCTCTTGAAACATTCAAAGTTTTACTAAAACTTAACATTTTTAAGAAAATAATAATACTTATTAATCAAAAAATACCTGAACCTGTGAACCTTTTTTTTTTCTTAAAAAATATTTAATGAAAGTCTTCAAAACATAGCACTTAAGCTTTGGCTAAGGAACATATTAAGCGGCTTATACGATTGTGTTTTTAAAATGAAAAATATGTCACAGCTTTCCTAATAGTCTGTTAGAAAAATCTATAGATCTTTGTGCTATATCTTTAGAAATTAGAAGCATTAAAAAGCAACGAAAGGCCATTTGGGCGAAGGTAATCTAACATATATATATAAAATAAACTTATGTTTTACGTGTTACGGGTGTTCTCTTGAACGCGTCGATGAATTTCAAATCTGATTTTTGCGTGTGTTAGAGGTTGTCAATACGGAGGATTCAAGACTATTGCGATTTGTGTTTGTGTGTATTGGTTCGTGAGATATACGCATTTTTGTGTATATCGTGATTGTACTATAATCATTATAGCATAGTAGAAAATGGTTTAATATCAGGTATTAAACATTAAGTGCAGACAGAAGAGTAGTCGAAAAGGGGTTGAAATGTTGTTTCTGAGGGGCATGAATTTATTAGAGATGCGAGCTCTCTTAAGAATACTTAAGATCATTCATACGGCTTTTTAGAGAGTCATGAAAGTCAACTAATCCAAAATCTTATAGGTAAGCTAACTAGAGAATCTTACGATGTTTATACACTTTAAGAGTATTCAAAAAGTTTGGGCAGGACAACGTCTGCCGGGCTGACTTGTGAATTAATAAATTAACCTCATATTTTACAGATTCAGTACGTTACCATGGAGGGTTTTGATTTTTAATTCCATTGACATTTCAATTTAAATATCATCACATGCTTTTCTGATTCACAGAATTTTTCATAATATTGAGATTGATTAAATGTGTATATTTGTATCAGTTTTTATTTTCCTGATGATCTTAAACACTTTATAAGCATTTATGTGGTATTTATTTTGCGCTCCTTGGGTTTATTAGGATATTAATTTCATCCAAAGGGCTAGTATGTCCAGTCCGTTGAAAGGCTAGAGGTACACGGATAGGGATGCTAGCTTTGAGCAAGGGGTTTGACGTTTAGCTGTTATATGGTACATACTACATATTACATACCAAATTTTTGAGGTCTAAACAATCTTTAAGGCTGAAAATATCTATATGTATCACTTGCGTAGAGATAATGGACAACTTTCGATTAAATTTGCTAAAATCTCGAAGATCTTCGAGTGATGAGACCGAGTTATGAATACGAATAATGTCAATATTTTCACCATAAACACTGCCAAGGCGCTAAATATAAATAGACATTTCTTCAGAACTATGCTTGTGACTACTGTAGTAATATTTCCAAGTACCACATGATAATGTAAATACTCTTACAAACCTTACAATGAGAGTTTTTTCTTTACCTGTTTCAAAACCATCCTATCCTAAACTGTATGAAGCCGGCCCTGATTTCAGGGCAGTTAGCTTTAGCTCGAATTACTCCACTTTTTCTCTCAGTGTATATAAGTTATTGCAGTCTGGCTGCAATTCAATGCAATTTCAGACGAGTTGAGTAGTTTTTTTTTTTCGCTTCGCTCAACAGCTGCTGCTGCTTTGTGTGTGCGTGTGTGTTGGTGTGTATGATGTGTATGAGTGTGTGTGTTGGTTGTGCTTTAAGTACGAAAACTGTGTTGATTTTCATTTTCAGCACTTTGTGGCACGCCCACAGTTTGGAGCAGCTTAACCCCCCGCAGCCTCAGTCCTCGCTTGGACTTGCCACCTTTTGCTTTTTCGCATTGATTGCGTTACAATTTCAGGTTTTTCCTTTCTGTTTTGCTTGCACCAGTCTGCTTCTACTTTGTTTCTCTAGATGTCGTTTTTTTTTTACCGGCTGTGGCTGCCACAAAACGTGTAGTTGCTTTTTTGTTGTTGTTTTCTGTTGCTGTTTCGCGTTTCTTGTCTTTGTGCCACAGTATTGGAGTTGATTTTTATCTGTATCTCCGGTCGTTGGTTCGCTTGGCATTATAAAGGGTGTTTTTTTTGTTTTGTTTTTGTAATTGTAACATTTTTTGATAACAATTAAATGGTCGCCATCTAGGCAATGCTATAATCAGTGATGCTCAGTTTGAATTCTTTAGAAACAGTCTGGTGCCTGTATAATGGTCTGAAAATTAACTGAATAGTGTTTATCGGTACATTTCTTCACTTTAAGTAACTTATTTTTCTTCGAATGAGCGTGTGAGTAAGCATATCCCAAGAAAAGCGAATCTATCACTTGGCAATGCTTAATACGTAAGCTAAGAGCATTTCCTGTGAATAGGAAATAGTTCGCCAGCCAAACCTTATGCTTGGAAAATGTTTTGAGGTTAGAACTTGATTCATTTGGGTTATTGGCTATTTCAGATGTTTACCAACATAGAAACTCAGTGTTCACTGTAGTGATCAGAATGGGACAGTTTTTTCGAGCGCGAATATAAAAAATTGAATAGAAATAGATATGCGTATCCACAAAAATGCACTGTTTTTGCGCATTATCGGACTATGGAATAGCGATTTTGCATCAGCGGGTCCATCTTGACAACGTGCGCTATAAAGCTATGATTGTCGATCATCATGAACGTCAGTACGTTGGAAAGTAAACAGAAGGGGCTTTTTTACAATTTATTTGCAACCGGAATCGCTTGTAAATTATTTTCTATGAGTATTTTCTATGATTTCGCCAATTCTATGATTTCGCCAATCTTAAGACCAGTTCATAAATTTTAGTTCGGCGAAAAAATATAACCCATGAAAAACAGACGAAAATCCCTTTATTTTTCCCCAATAGTCATAAGATACAACATAATATCTCAAATACTAGCTAAATATTAAAATTTAGTGCATGGCAACTTTTAATTTTTATATTAAGCTACTTCCATAGCATTAAAATCTTTTATCCCTTCATTTTGATTCAAATAGTTCAAAACAAAAAAAAATTGTGCCGAGATTCGATTCTGAAAAAGTGAAAAAAAAGAAATGGTACCTCCTCCAGAATTACTTAATGGAAAGAAATTAATGGCTTAGTTCTTAAAACTGTTCAGTGGCATAATTTTTTGCAGCTTAAAGTTCTACGTCTTGCTAAAAAAGGCACCCTCTGGCAATTGTTTGCTGGGTTGCTTGGTTCACTGGTTACTGCTGGGCTTGTGGCTTTTGTTCGCTTGTCTTGGCTGAGAGCCGCTCAGCTAGAAGACGGCTTGAATGTTGTTGGCCTGTTGGCTGTTAACCGGTTCTTCTGAGCGTTGACTTGGTTTGGCTCATTTCGTTTCGTTTTCATTTCGATTTACGAGCGCAAAAATTAAAACGAATTGAGTAGAGTAGAGCAGTCCAAATGTATTGTGGGTTTCTTTGGACTTATAAAAGGTAGCAGCTACAACAACAACAAGCTAAAAGATTCGGCCATTAAAAGTCGCTCATTCGTTGTGTTTTTTGCAGCTGCATGAAATATTGAAATATTGAATACTATATAAATAGATATATATATATATTTTTTGACCGTGTCTCATTAATTTATGTGGCTCACGCCGAGATTGAAAGTTATTTACATTCGACTGACTTTCTGGCAACATAAGGAATTTGGGATCTCTTGAGAGCAAACATTATTTTTGTTTTACTGCTGCTTTGGCAACAAACAAACCAAGCAAACAAAAAACATTTAAAAAATAATTGTAAAATGAAAAGTTAATACATTTCTGTTAAAGTCACATAAATGCCTTAATTAAGTTTTTATATGACCGGACTTGAACAATTTGGCCATAATGGCCACAGCGAATTGGTTCATTTTCACTCAACTCTATAAATTGTGATCATAACCGCTTGTCGCTGTAAATGGTTGATGTTTTTGTTGTTTTTTTTTAAATCGTTTCGACAACTTGAGCTCATTTGGCCAAAGATAATACATAGTATTCAGGTACTTGAACTATAAATGCGAATCGACTTTCATTTCCTGTCACTCGCAAAGTTACCAGTTAAGAGTTTTGTGTGGGAGCTTCTGAAATTAACAAACAAAATTCAAAATGTTGACAACAAATTTGTAAGGCCACAAATTGACATTCTACTTACCAAAACTTAACAAAAAACCAAAACCTTCAGCAATATTTCAATGCATTTTGAATTTTATTGCATTTTTGTGTCTAATTCTGCCACGCCCACATTATGTAAGGCAGCGTTAGCTTTGAACTCAAATTAACCTTCAGCTAAATTAAAAAAAAAACAGAAAGCTTCAAAAATAAACATGCTCGAAATACATTTTTACTATTTATTTATTAAAATAAAAATGTATACAAAAAAACTTTAGTTAAAACTTGAAAATATTTGTTGTTGTTGCTGTTGTTGTTTTTTGCAATCTATCATCTAATCTAATCTGTAGATAATACTCATGTTACAGACTGACTAAATGAGTGACTGACTGACTGACCCACACCAAAAGATGACATGCAGCAGAGAAACTTGAACAGATACAACCTTTTTTTTAATTTTAGTTTTAGTCGGAATTTTTGTCATCTCGAGGCTTATGCTGCAGCTTTAAGGCCAGCCTTGTCAGAATATTGGATGATTTAATCAAGATAGGCGGGCACACCTCTCTCTACCAAGAACAAACAATTTGTTTTTTAACAATAATAAACATAGTTTAATTTTATTGCTGTCTTTTTTTAAAGGCGATTGTCTAATAAAAATAAACAAAAGATTTCATTTTTAAACAGCGAAATAAACAAGTCCTAAACTTTTGTATTCAAAAAAATATTTCTATTATAAACTTATGTCAAAACGCAAATTTCCTTAAAATTGTAATTGTAAATTAATCGGAAATAAAGGGTTTTAGACTCGAGAAAAAAAATCTAATTGAATAGCGCACTTGCTTCAATATTGAATTTATGACAATTTTTCTTTTTCTATTATTCTTGATTTGGGAATAATATTATTTTAACCTATTCATTTAGAGGAAACATTCTTTAAATGAGTACGAAATGCTTCTATTAATCCTTTATTATTTGACTTGTTCTTAAAATCTTGTCGAATTGAGAATTTATTTGCTCAATTTTAAGTGCTCTAGTTCTTCATGGCTTACAGCTCTTCCAAAAGTCCTAAGGCCTTTTTGTATTGTTATTTGGACTTATAGTAGCATTTTGTTTGGACTAATAGTAACAACTCCGGTGGGAGAACGTAACGGGTGATTCATTAAGACCTTTTTTTTTAATGATTTGGCAAATCAAAATATTAAAGGAATGATGAGATCTTTATTTATGATTTCGAAAGGATATTTTATGGCATTTATTTTTTAAAAATAATCTCGTTCAAATGTTGGCCGCAACTGCGTTTTAAATGGTCCATCCTGAAGGTCCAATTTTCCATGACTCGTTCAAGCATTTCCACTGGTATTTGGCTAATAGCACGAGTAATGTTGGCTTCTAAGGCCTCAATCGTTGCTGGTTTGTCCACGTAAACTTTTGACTTTACGTTAACCCCAAAGAAAAAAGTCGAGCGGTATGATATCGCAGGATCTTGGCGGCCAAGGTACGGGTCCCGTATGTGAAATTAATCTCTCACCAAATTGACCCCGCAATAGAGCCATTGTTTCATTGGCAATGTGAACCGGAGCGTCATCCTGTTGGAACCAAATGTCGTCGAAATCACGGGCAACAATTTCAGACAGCAAAAAGTCCGTTAACATGGTCCGATAACGTGCGCCATTGATGGTAATGTAATACGGACAATCATTGGCCACCAGCCCACAGACCGCACCAAACCGTTGTTTTTCTTGGATATAATGGCAGCTGGTGAACCTCTTCGGGTTGATCTTCTCCCCAAATACGTCGATTTTGCTTATTCACGAAACCGTGGAGTCAAAAGTGGGCCTCATCACTGAACAAAATTTTGGTCGAAAACAACGGATTTTCATCGATCTTACCAAGAGCCCATTCACTAAAACGGCAACTTGCAGGAAGATCATTCGGCTTTCCATGATGATTTGCCAATGAATACTGAACAACTTTGCCTTTGACAGCTGTCATGGATAACGTACATGCCCAGGAAATTGTTTCTTTTACCGGCGAGTGCCATATATTCACATTATACATGCGAAGAAGTTTCTTCCTTTATGCTACAGAAGCGACATAGTTCACTATCCACTATGCCAATTTACTTTAAGTGACTGCGGAGCCTACAATGTCCCGTCAGAAGGGCCGTCATAATTCTCACGGTGTTCTTCCCGTGCGTTATCATGACTTTGAACCTCTTACGGTTGTAGTTGCAGAGGTGAGTTTTTATTGTTTAAGCCCTGGTATCTGTGCCCAGTGAAGCAGTCGTTTTTTATTCTCCTCTATTCTCAGTAGGTCCCGTACTACGTGGTTACCAATCCCACAGTGTGGTTCAGGACCGATTAGCGGTTTTGCTTTTCCGGCTCTTGCACGTTATCTGCCAGCTCATTTCCAGGAATATTGTTGTGTCCTGGAACCTATCTAGTTGATAACTTATTCCTGGATCCTAAATTATCCAGTGACGTTCTCACTTCTTTAACCAGCCTTAATGTAATCTTGGCTTTACTTAATGCCTTTATTGCTGCTTGACTATCAGACAGGAGTTATTTTTAAGCGATTAGAATCTTAGTTCGAGCAAAGGACTCATGGCTTAACTTTTTTGTTTTAAACTGATATTTTACGTATTCTCCTTATCATAGATAAGTAGACGTTATGGTCTAGACATATAATTTTTTCGACTTGATTTTTTTTTTTTGTGAATTTGTACAGCATTTTAGCTTTGGTTGGTTACATTCATCGTGTTGTCGTTATAACGTGAAATTAGCAGCCCAAATCCTCTCTGTGCTAGCTGCCGTAGCAGGGGGATTGGCCAATAATTGTTGGGTACCCCTTGGAGATATGTTTCCATTATTATTTTGTTCCATGTTAATCTGACATCTTTTATGAGAATCTATGAGTGATGGGTTCAAAGATTCTTTAGTTAGAAGCCGCTCCTCATCTGGGGAAATAGACGCTTACCTGATGGCAATTTGGCTGCCAAAAAAGGCATCAGGGTTTGTTGTGGACTGCACTTAGCTTCAGGACTCTTCGTCGACCTTACCGGCATGGGTGGCCCTACCGATAGCTATGCTACCGCCAACATCGCTATGCTATGCTCCAGTTAGGAGTCCAGAATTCGTAGTAGTAGTAGTTAGCTTTGAAATGAGGTTCACTACATTAAGAGCTATTTTCGTTGTTCCACTTCCCAAATAAATCCACCGACTAGTTGTGTCTAGCCACGATTAAGATTCAATGAAGGAGCCTTTGTCAATTAATTAAAATCGATTTGTGGAAAGCTTAATCCTTCCGAATGACCCTAGTATGATATGCCATAAATTCAACACATTAATACATAATTAATAATGAAAACCGACTCGAGTGGAAAAGTCGCAAATCGTGACTTGCCTGAAAATGGAATGAGAGTACCGGCTAACAACCAAGTTTCACTTGGCCAAAAAAAAAACAAATAAAATGGGAATGAAAATAGCAAAAAAGGGATTCAACGTAGGAAAAAGAGCAATGACTTTTTTTTTGCCCTGTACGAGCTACCAAAAAAGGCCAAGTCTGCTTTTGACAGCGACATGAAAATTGATTTCCACGAGTTAGTCAGTGTGAAAAAAAAAATATATATATAGTATATAACTGGCTACAATAACAACAACATGCCTGGCATTGCTGCTTTGGCATTTTGCAAAGGGGCGTGGTGGCGTATGAGTGATATGTGAGAGATTGTGTGGGTGAGAGAATAAAATGAAAGTGAAAATCAAGCGGAAAAGTGCAAAAAAAAAAAGGAGAGTAGAGAAAATATAAGTCAGTGAAAATCAAATCCGATGGCGGGCGCTTTAGAATGCCGCCAAAGGCATTTTGGCTTAAGCAAGTTATTTAATAAAAATGCAAAGCAACTTGACAAGATTTGCTCCGCTGGCATGGCATGTCGCTTAAATGATGAAATCTCTCTTGGATATTTTTGGCCAAGACGCAGGCAGACAAGAGAAGACCTTTTACAGTTCATTAGCACAAAGTCATAAGGCGCATGTCAACGTCTGGGCCAAATCTCACCTGAGTTGCCGTGAAATGTGGAAATCTGCTGCAACGAAATTAGAAAACTATGCCAATCCCCCCTCGCACACCCCACATCGGCACGAAGAGACAAAATTTAATGCACATTGGATGGATGATTTGATGGGTCTGTGGCTGGGTTGCTGGGTTGGTGGGCCAGTGGAACAGCGTTTGGCATGAAATTAGAAACAGACACACTGTGCACTGTGTTGGCCCGCTTTGGTCTGGCCTGGTCTGGTCTCTATACTCTGGCCTTTTTGCATAACACAAAATCAATTACAATTTTAATTAAATATGCAAAGCCTTAAACGACCACAACAGCAGCAGCAGCCTCATCCTCAGCCAGGTAACAGGCTGTAGATACTTACTCCCAAGCGCTACCTTTACCTTCTCTTTCTCTCAAGTTAGCTAAAGATCTGCAATACGAAGAAGCAACTCAATCAGTAAAAAGTCCCAGGCGACACTTTGTCATAATGGGTTTTTATGTTATGGCCAACAACGGCAACTCACTAAAAGAAAAAAAAAAAAATTAAGCAGTGCCACCAAATACCAAGAAACGTCTTACTGTGGCAAATAAAAAGTTAATGAGTCTTGTAGCAAGATTTAATTAAAATGTGACTAAATACAATTTCAAGCTGAAGCCTCTAACTAATTGAGCATTCACCTGGGCGCATACTTATCTCTAAGCCTGTCCCCTGGCCAATCAATTACAATATGCATATAACACAGTGGCGGACTCCAAAAAAAAGAATGTACTCCAAAAATACTATGTATGATATAAAAAGCGATGTCGATATGCGGCGGAAAGCCACATTAATAAGACTTGGGAGGGTAGGGGATGACTTTAGTCTCACCAAGAAAGATGCTGCAGATCTAGCAAAAAGTATGCCAAGGGATGAGATGCTAACTGAGTACAGGTTCAATCCATATTTTTATACCAAACTCAGCACAAAAGAGGCTTGAACCTCTCTGGCGGCAGTTCACCCTTTGAAGCCACATACAATAAAGTGGTAGACAGACGGATCACTCACTGATCAACGAAGTGGCCTGGGGGTAGAAGGACCCAATGCTAATGGAAGAGGTGCAGAATTCAATCTGCAAAAGAACTACCATGAAAAGTCAAGCAGCAATAAAGGCAGCAAAGCCAAGATTACATCAAGGCTGGTTAAAGAAGTGAGAATAATTTAGGATCCAGGAATAAGCTCACGATTAGATGTGTTCCACGACACAACAATCTGCCAGCTCATTTCCAGGCTGGCAGATAAACTTGCAAGAACCGGTGCAGCAACACCGCTAATCGGTCCTGAACCACACTGTGAGATTGGTAACCACGTGGTACGGGACCTACTGCGAATAGAGGAGAATAAAAAACGACTGCTTCAAAACCCCCCTCTCAACTAAAACCGTAAGAGGTTCAAAATCATGGCAGCGCACGGGAAGAACACAGTGAGAATCATGACGGGCCTTCTGGCGGGACATTGTAGGCTCCGCAGCCACATAAACAAAATTGGCATAGTGGATAGTGAACTATGTCGCTTCTGTAGCATAGAGGAAGAAACTTCTTCGCATGTATTATGTGAATGTGTATGGCACTCGCTGGTAAAAGAAACAAGCTCCTGGGTATATACGTTCTCCCACCGGAGACCCTTGTTACTATAAATCCAAACAAAATACTGCAACCTGCATGTAGGTCTTAGGACTTTTGGGTGATCTCTAAGCCATGAAGGGGGTACAATAGATCCACCTGGGTCGCACACCACATTTATACACCAAATTATAATAAATCGAAAAGAAATTCGGCGAAGGACATTTCTGAGTCAGCTCTGTATGAAATAAATCTAGGTTTTCCTTATGGCTACACCTTATACATAATTGAAGAATATTATATATAATACTAGCCGGCCTTCGGCACGCTCGCTCCGCTCGCTCGTCTAGAAACACGTTGACTATTTTCTAGATGAACTGCTAAATGGACAACGGTTGGGTGTCGTTCGTGAATTTGGAATGAGAAAATTCGCCATATTGCCTCGTTTCTGCTAATGCAACATCCTATTTCATATTGTGAAATGTCGTCATTCACATTGTCGGCTCTCACACCCAAAATCGCCATATCGCTTCCCTTATTGACGTATTTGCAGATATATTTTATTGATTTTACTGAGTTGCAATACTCGACGTTAATGTGGGCTTTATACGTTTTTGATAATAATGGCGAAAATGGAACAACCCAACGATTGTCAATTTCAATTTCTTGTTTTTGCACTTTGATTGTGGTTGATCTGCCATTGTCTTCTGTTGATCTACGGCGATATAATGGGTATCCATCGTAGCCCGTAACAGTGTCCGAAGTCAATGCCCTTGGATATCTTTTGAAGCATTTGCCGTCGATCATGCATGGTGAAGTTGGGTTGAGCACACCATATGGTCCGTGGATCATATTCTTTGTGATAACCTCGAACAATTCTGGATCATTTGTTTGAACTGGGATTTCCGCCGATATCACATCATCAATTTCATGCGGTAGTATTTTCTGAGGTAATCCTCTCTTCTGCCATTCTACCGAATACATCCAGCAGCGAACCTCTCCGAATACACTGCTTTTGATAATAAGCAGGCCAGCTGTTTCATTGGGAAATTTCAGTGCTTGGCACTGGTCACATACCTTGTTCATTGTTCCAATTACAACAGATTGACGCGAGCTATAATCGGTCGTATTGTTATATTCGAATGCAGCTCTGTGCAGATTGGATGCATTGCGCATTTGCCTGAATGTTCTTTGGATTAAATTCTGTTCTGCATGGATTTCATCTGATTGATTCTGATAATCCCGATTTCGTCTCATTCTCATTCGAGCATGTATGAGCAAAATGTGATCTTGCTTCTCTTAATCGATTCAACTCATTCCTTTGTAAACGTTGTTCCTCAGCTTCAGCTGTTCTTCGGGATGATTGCAATTGAGTTCTACGCGAACGTCTCCCAATGTTACGTCTTTTTGGCGGCATTATGTGCAAATATTGATCTGATCATATGTATTTTACACAGAAACCAAAACATGAATCGTTTATAATTTTTGTGTTTCCTTTCGACAAAAACTATTAACTAAAAAATATTAGTTAATCTGACAATGTACACAATGCCAACCTAAATTAAAAAAAAAAATTGTATTGGAAAATCAAATTGTCCTTTTTAGTATTTTCGTCGCAATTTTGTTATATTTTCTCAACCCTAAACAATCCTTGGACTTCCACGAACATTTCAAGACCAAAATTAGCCAAATCGGTTCAGCCGTTCGTGAGATCCTAAGCTTAGAAGGAACATAACATTGTGACACGAGAATTTTATATATAATATTATATTATACCTTAAAAAATTCATCTAAATGGAAAACTAGAATTCTGCAAAGATTTTTATTAACTTTTTTGTTTTTGAAGTAAACGAGGAGTTTAATCTGGAAAAAAATACTTAATGACTGCAATTTTCAGAGATCGTTATGGAGCTTCATCCAAGTCTAAAACCTTGAGGTTTTTGGAGTTAGGGGGCATGCTACCGCTCCCTGGCAATATATGTTGGTACGGTTTTTGCACGATATTTTTAGATGAAACTATCCAACAAGACTCCTAACGATCCCTGAAAGTTTTAGAAATTAGGTTTTTTTTTTTAATAAATGTAATTTTTTAAATTCCATTTACTGTATTATGTTCAATATTGTTTGTGGCTTGTGGCATGCAGACATTTGGCCATATATCTTTGCTACTGACTAAGCTGTCTCCGAGCCATTCCATTCCAGCTAATCGGGCAAAAAGCCTAAGAGCCAGCCATTGAATGCTTTGCATCTTTTATGCCCAGTTAGGACTGCAGCACAAATCGAAAACCTCAAAAATGCCAAACTAAATGGACATGCGGTCATTTGCTCTCTAACTTGGCTAGTTTAAAATGCAGCAGCTGCAGTTGCATTGGCTCAATTTGCATATCATTTGCTTGTGGCATGTTGCAATATGAGTGCAACTCGGTTTGCTATTTTGGCAGCTGCTTTTGACACAAAGGCAGACACTTAGTACGCAAAGCTCCCAAGTGGCAAATAATTAGCTAAGTGCTTATATTAAAATTATACTAAAACTTTAACTAAGCTTAGCCAAGACATTTGATTAATTATAGTCTTTCTCTATCTCTTTCTTTGCAGGTATGTATCGTGCGTATGCGGTCGGTCTATCGTTTATCGATTAAGGTCAGCACACACCTGTGCCAAGTCGAGCTGCCGTCTCGTGAGACTTTTTTCTCTTTATATTTTTAGTCTGAATGAATTATTAACACTTTTTTATGGCCATTTAACTTTGGCAAACAAAAACATCAAGCTGTTGGCTTTAATGATTGTTTTACGCATCGTTTGCTCATCAACACCAGCTTATCAGCCATAAATGATCATCACCAACCAGCCACATACAGCCACATAGATGCCCCCTCAGGCATTGGACAACTTTAAAAGTTTACACCTTTAAGCAGATATTTTGTTTAGATTTTTATTTTTTCACTTTCGAACGGTGGCTACTATTTTTGTTTTTCGAATTCGAGGCGCGTCATCTGTCAAAGACGCGTAGCGTCGTCTGTACAAATATTTGCAAGCTGCGTAAGTGCAGCCAAACGACTCAATTGACTGGAAGAGTCTTCATAAATAAAGGCCGTCAAAAGTACTCATTTACTTAATGAATAGCCATTGTGTGAATAATTTGTTAGCCAAGCTGGTGGGCATATTTTCGTATTTCCATGAAATTGAGTATTTTTAAGCTGGAAAACTTTAGAATGCAGCTAGAAATAAACATCAATAAAGCTGTCAACAAAAATGATAAATTTTAAAAACTTTTAGGAATGCAGAAGTGCCCGACTAAATGCAAAAGTGCTATACTAAATGCGTAGGTATTTAGATCTCTTCTTCCAAGTCGTCAGACTTAGGCTGATGGCAGCCTCTGTAGAAACCTCCAGTGGCAACAATGGTATACGGATGAGTCCAAAACTGAGCAGGGTCCAACACCAGCATCTCTACCGCAATGCGTATCTGGCCCTGCGTTTTTCAAGGGGAGATTCATGCCATAGAGTATCCTTCTGAAGGGAACTAGAGGAGCAAAGATGTCCATTTATTCAGATAGCCAAGTTGCTATTAGGGCATTATCATTCTGGAGCATGGTTAAAGAATGCCACAACTACCTCCAAACCCTGCCCGCCCGGAAAAAAGTCGTGCTATGTTGGGTACCTGGACACTCAGGAGTGGATGGAAACACGTTCGCTGACGATCTAGCACGACAGGGTGCCTCCACCCTGACTATGAAACAAATGGGCTCCAGGAGAACATAGGAATTACTTAAAACTACTGGTAGCATATCTATCTGCCCATCACACTATTAGATACCATCTGCAGAAAATTGGCCTATCGTGCACTTTAGAGTGCCGACTCTGTCTAGAAGATGATGAAACCACCAGACATATTCTCTGTGACTGCCCAGCATTGGTATGGGACAGACTCTGCCGCTTGGGAAAGGAACGGATTAGTCCCTTCCATTTCAGGTCAAAACCAAAAAAAGATGTACTGTTATTCATGTGGAAAGCGGAAAGTCTTTTGCTTTAATTTAAGGGTGTAGTACAAAAGACCTTTTAGTCGCAGTGCCCCACCTCTTTGTGAAGAACCCTTTTTCGGGGAAAAAAAAGCTGCGTAGGTTACCACATTCGGATGCTTTTAACTCCTGCTGCACTTTTGTCGAATCATGATCGGATTAAATTACATTTTTTGTAAAAATATATTAATTTTTGAAGCTATTATACATTTTATTCGCAAAGATTTTATTTTTTTTTACAATTTTTACACACTTGTTTATTGACCTTATTGCTGTACCCTCTGGAGCTATAAACATTTCTTAGTAAACTGCAGCCACTCTCGAACCGAACACTCAAGCAGTGAACCACCGCAGTTTACATGACCAAGCACCAAGCCAGCTCTTGACAAGCTTTAGCTAGAACCAACGCGAAACTGCCTTATACAAGTACCAACTAGAAACAGTTTACATTGTTGTCAAGAGCTTTGGAAATTGCTTGCTTTTTTTTTCGTTCAAGTTTTGGGTTCACACTTGGAACTCGGGGTTGGCTACTTGTATCTTTGTCTGCGATGCAAAGCGAACTCTCGACTGTTCTTCAATTTTGTCAACTAAGTATTTTTTAATGAGCTGTAGCAAAACTACTTGAATTTTCGTCTTAGCATTTTATGGGTATTGATACTTGAAATACTTTTCAGAATTTGGTTAGCCTAAGGAAGCGAAGTTGTTCTGTTGCTTTAAGATGGGTAAATGTTTTAATTATAAAATTTAATAAGGTCGTTGAACCAGTTGAGTTGGATTTAAACGCGTTTTAAAGATCTTTGTTGTGGCCTTTAGTTTGGGTATCCAAGCCTGTTACCAATAATAACGCGATAACACATTTTTGAACTACCATATACCGAGAAGTTTCTAAATAAAGTTTTTATTTTTAATAAAAAAAATATTCTATACATTTTGCTTTGGTAAATTCACGAAATTCGCGAAATTTTTCGGCAAACTTTAATTGAGCACTAGGAATTTAAAAGAAAAATTTGGAAAAAGAAACAAAGTTCCCAGTCGGTAGAGAGTTGACGTATTCTCCATTTCGGTTGCGCCAGTTCTTTAATAGAGAGCTTTCAGAAAATCTAATAGCTGTTTAGTTATCTAATTTAAAAAAAGACTTTTTAAGTTTTTATATATTGTCATTAAAATTGTTTTGCCTTAGGTTACTTATTATTAAGTTAGTTCAATTGATCTAGTTTCGATGACTTTGTGTATGAAGTCAGTGAATAACTGCTGCTTGTCTCTAGGGGAGATGGCTGAGCACTTTTCAATTGACCTCGTATCTCGCGGAAAACTTGGCCGACATACTACAGAAAAAGAACCAAAGAACTTTGCTGTTGAGTGGAGCCCAGGGCTAATCTGTAATCCGTGCTATCACGGGACACTGGCTGGTAGGAAACCACGCATACAGGTTGAATACTCCCCACCATGACTTTTGTAGAAGCTGTGGCGATGAGAAGGAGTTGGAGACGGAGGAACACTTTTTTTGTCATTGCCCTGGGCAGGGCAGTAAAAGATTTAGGTTCCTAAAGTCACACTTTCTTGACGATTTATTTCAGCTCTCTGAAGAGAGTCCAAAATGCCTTTAAAGGCTTATCCAGCCGGATGGTTTCCTCACCTATTATACGCGACCTCTCAAGTGGGGAAGAGAGAAGAAGATCGCAACGGGCCTATCCTTGGCCTAAGTGCCACCCTAACCTTACCTAACATAGTTCAATTGATTCATGTTTATCGTAAAAGTTTTTAGGCGGCACTATGAAATTCGAAGGGAGTAATTTTAAAATTGTGTAAAAATTGTGTCTGTACCCAAAATGCAATATCCCAACCGTTTTTTCGCATAAGAATATTTATTTAAAAAAAATTTATACCTTGAACTAGAACAAAATTTACAGATAGGTCGAGTGTAATATTTTTTTCAATCAAACTCATTGAAATGGCGACCGTCTGACGTCACAATGCCGCAGTGTGAGTCAGTGTAAGAGCAGTTAGCTCATTTTTGTTTTTTTTTTTTTTGCACAACCTTAACTAAAGGATTTATGGCCTTAAATTACTATAGAGAATGCTTCCATGGTGAATTATCTTTGTTTGACATGTGACATGTGTTTGGAACTAAAAGTAGCGAATATTCTGTCATAAAATATCAACAAAAGCATAAAAAACAAGCTACAACAATAACTAAATGAACTATTTATGTTGATTATTTCTAGTCTAGTTAGTAGTGACGAATAAATATGGCTATAATATGAAAGCCAGGTCATGTATTGCTTCCTTTTGTTGGCTCTACTCATAGTAAACTTGACAATAAACAAGCCATAAAAAGCTTGCCATGTGCACTTAAACTGACAGCGCCAGTTTGGCAGTGCCTCTGATAGACTTCTATATATATATACCTATATCCGGAGAAGTAAGTGAAATCCAGTAGTTATTATGAGTACGGCCATTAAATTGGAGCTCTTAGTACACACTCACCTGGATATTATTTAATAATATGCTTCTCCCTGGCTTTGCCTGCGGTCCATACTTTTATGGTTTTTATTTTTGTTTAAATTTATTCTATGGATTAAACCCTTCCAAACTTGGGTCAAGCCAATCGCACAAAGGCGTAAAATTGAGTTTGCTGTTGTTGGCCCCAGAGCACCTGTTGTGGTCTGATCCCATCCTTCGGCAGGGGATGTTGTGATTTACCGTGCTTTTTTTCTTTCTTTTTTTCATTGTCAGCTTGTTAGCTGTCCTTTGTCCGTTGTGTGCCTGGAGAGTTGAAAACTGAGAGCGCTACCTTAAACGGCATTTTGGCTTTATCAATGTTTAGCCATAACTCAAAATGCTATTAGCCAATATACAAAACAATTCTAGTACTTCAATAGTCCACATTTCACAACGGCTGAAAATGGCGGACCATAAAAGTCAGGCAAGTCAAAAAACGGAAAATTCTTAAGAAAACTACATCGCAAGTCTAAATCAACGCCAAATACAGACGTGGCCATTAATTTTTATTGTATGCTCCCTGGGCACTCAACAAAATAAACTGCGCCAACTCAAGACTCAAGAAATTATTTGAATAAAAATTAGCAGGCCCTACTACGCTGCGTGTATGGCCGTACAAAGTACGGACCGTAAAATCCCATGAACCCATAAATACCAAGCGGCAACTGTTACACCAAGGAAAAAAAAAATACCCAGAAAAACGCGGCGTAGTTTTCTGCTTTTCTTATTTTTTTTCGAATACTCTTTACGCTAAAAGTTAAGAGTCCATGGATCTTGTGCGCAAAAATGGAACAGTACTACGTAGAAAACAGATACTACGAAAGTGCTAAGGGTAACTAATACAAAGAAAAACGTAAATAAAACTAGTTTTGTATTTATTGATCATTAGGTATTACCCATTGTTTTGACTTGCTCCCTTTTTTTAATGAATATTCTTAGATCGCATTTTCTGTTTTATTCTTATTCTTCAGAGTTTGAAATTTGAAATTTTAATTTGTGCATTACAATATAAACATTCAAATATCTTTCGTATGCAAAAGTGTTGCTGGGGTTTGTTTACTTCCAACGAAAAGTAATATCGACAAAATAATCAAATTATACAAATTTAAAAAAAATATAGGGATACCAATGTCTCTTTCATTTTGATTTCACAAAATTCACCCCATATTAAAAGGTAAAGCAGCTTTGGTTTTAGACCCAATTACAAAGTAAGGGGATTTGGAAGGGATTCCAACCGATTTAATAAACAATAGGCAATAGATTTGATGTTATAATTTTTCTGTTTTTTTTTGTAAATTTTTATCAAATCATTTTATCATAATTTTGAAATACTTTTTTCGAAAATTGCATTTCACTTAAAAACTTTTGTTTTTATGGTCCACTCTAATTTTGAAGCAACGGATTTATTTGTTTTTGCTCAAAGTGAAGATGCAAAAAAGATATGGAAAAATGATTTTGTTGTTAAAGCTGTTGAATTTCAAACCATGCATTCCTTTTTCCAAATTCTCATTATTGAATATCTCACTATAAATATGACGAAATAGATTTTTATTCTTTTTAAACTTTAATGTCAATTTTTTAGGAGCACATGAGCAATGTATTGTAAATATATACATATGTATATAAAATAAAGTTATAAATAAAGTTATTTTAATTTTCCAATAAAAGGCAATGGGCTTAGGGCCCGTCGTGGGTCCCCAATGGATGGGTGCAACTTTTCGGTTGTCAGGCCTCAATACTTGAGCTCATATTTCAGTGAGGATTTAATAGAATGCCATTTGAAAGGTTGATATAAGATTGAAAATATTGAAAACGAACAGGACTATCCAAAATTTCAAATCTTTTGTAAGAAATTCTTATTTTCAGCGCTATTGATAAAGCAGAAAATAATGAGAGATATACTTCGTAACTTCGAAAAGCTATAATTTTAAGAAAAAATCGCTGTTTTTAGGGTACATAACCTAAAATATCTCATAATCGTCACGTGAAGGAACAATTCTGACCAGATTCGGATTCTGCGCGGAAAATTACTTCGGAAATGACCTTAGCTTACCAACAACTAAATCATGTTGACCTTTGTATTTTGAAAAATTATTATTAAACAAACATTT
This sequence comes from Chymomyza amoena, assembly GCA_037043745.1. Taxonomy (NCBI): domain Eukaryota; kingdom Metazoa; phylum Arthropoda; class Insecta; order Diptera; family Drosophilidae; genus Chymomyza; species Chymomyza amoena. Next base: position 290,976 of record JBAMAX010002425.1, read on the forward strand.
AATTCTATCTTTCAAGCATACCTATTATTCCCTTTTTAGAGTTTATCTCTCTAGCCATAATCTGATAATACTTAGTTTAATTTAATGTGAAAAAATATGTCAGCGTTTTTTTTTTTTAGTGAGAAAACTTTTAGAGTGGAAAGAAAAAGAATTTGATATTAATTGAATGATATATTTCGTCCTAGGGAAACAGTTGACCCTTTGATTGAGTTCATACCCGGGGTCAGTTCGATATATGTACATAGTATATATGTCAAATTTTTAAACCTGCTATATTGATAACGTCACTACCAATATCGATTCTTTTTTTTCTGAATACAGCACCTGCTAAATTTAAAGACGTTCCAAAATTATTTAATGGAGTCGGAAATAGGTTAAAATATTGAGATGTGGCGAAAATGGCCACCCTAATGCTGATATTGTACACAACTTCATAAAAAAAATCAGTTGGTGATTTTTTACAAATAACGTGTTGGTTCCCTATTTATATGCATTAATACCATACATCTTGGCAACTGTAATTCTCTTTTTTTTTTGCGATAACAATTGTTTCGAATTTCGATATTTCCATTACGATATTTTTGTTTGCCTCTTCTATAATTTTAACAGTGTATTTTCTAGTCGTTACTTGTGGCTTGTTTACTTCCTTTTTTTTTTTTTTGGAATTTGCCCTTCAACAACCCCCAAAAAAATAAAAGTTATCGGGTAGGAGTGGGGGCAGGGCGCAAATAAAACACCCTGTATATGCTATTGCGTGTGGTCCTGCCACATTACGTGTTTGTGTTCGTGTGTGTGTGTTTGTGTGGGGGGAGGGGAGAAACTGCTTTTTCTTGGCTTTTTCCATTTGTGTTTTGTTGTTGTCTATTCTTCTTCTTTTTGCCTACTTTTGCCTACTTCAAGGCGCTGACAGCGACAATGGCGACGGCTACGGCGACGTCAGCAGCGTTGGGTGCTTCCGTGGCAGCGACGCGCTTGGGCTGACAAACAAATAAATTTGACTACTTTTGTTCGCCTCCATGACATGTCCAGACTTATTGGCGTCGTCGAAATGTTTCGTTTTACGATCCAACATGGTAGCCTCGACTACTCCTCGCGTACATAAAGATATTAAGGATATTTAGGCAACGTCGAAGAATCAAAAAGTGCCTAGTAAGCAGCATTTAGTAGACGAGTAGAGTAGTTCTGAAGTAGTTTTGACAGTTTGTCTGTTTGTTTGATTTCCAAGTTGATTTCCTGGTCTTCAGTTTTGATTTTTCGGATGTTACATTTATGTTTATGCTTTTTTTTTATTGTTGTTTTTGATAAGTTTTGGCTGAGCTGTGAGCCAACAGCAGCTGACGTCGCTTGACAGTTTGTATAATCCGTTTCCAAGGAATTGTGAAAACGTTGTTGTGAAAAGTTTTGGTTTTTCGTCGTTGTTGTAGCTGCTGCTTAGCTTTTCAGCGCGAATTTGTTGACTGTAGGAGCAGGAAGAAGCAATGCCTTAGGCTAGAGCCAAGCTTGGCTTAAACGTTGGAGAGCTGCTCCACTTCAGCTTGTGCCTTTGGGGAAATACAAAAACAAATAGCAGCAGCAGAAAAAGTTTCACTGGGTGGTTGTTACATACAAAAAATATAAAACCAAACATATACACATAAACATGATGTACATATGTATGTATGTATGTACATATCGGCATTATGTAGTATTTAAGGTGCTTAGCTCGAAATGCGCTGGATTTTCCAAGTGCTTCTTTGGGAGTCTACCAGGTAGCAGCAGCAGCAGTGGCGCAATCCGTAAGTATCTCTAAGGATTGCTCTTGCCAAGGCATATGGTTTTTTTTTTATCTTTTTGTTCTGGTGACACAAACGCACACAAACACATAGAGGCCACACACACACACATCCGTTTACGACTTGTAGGCAACATTTTGTGGCATGTTTCGTGGCGCCACAGCTCTAGATACCAATGTGTGTGTGTGTGTGTGTGTGTTTGAATTTGCAGCTTATAATTAAAACTTATGGTGTGTGTGTGTGTGTGTGTGTGTGTGTGTGTGTGTAGGTACAGGTGTGTGTTTGAATGTTGAGGTTGAGTATAAGTAGCTGTCTCTAAACAACTTAAGCCGCTGTAGCTTGCTTTTGGGCGGCATAAACATAAATAACGCGGGCTTGACTGCACACACACTATAAAGGGTGTTTTTTTGTTTTTTTTTGGGGATGTGAAGCCTTAATGAGATTACATAATCTTGAGTTGAAAATTAAAAACATATTAAATGGTTAGGTTATTTTTAGGCAATTGCTATTTAAATACAATTTCGAGCTATACACGGCACCTCAAACTAAAAGGGTGTTCTTTCACTCTTCCCCACTTGAGAGGTCCCTTATAATAGGGGAGGAAGCCTTCCGGCTGCCTGTATAAATCTTAAAAGGCATTTTGGACTCTGTTCAGAAAGCTGAGATAAATCGTCAAGAAAGTGTGACATTAGGAACCTAAATCTTTTACTGCCCAGCCCAGGGCAATGACAGAAAAAGTATTCCACCGTCTCCAGCTCCTCCTCATCGCCACAGCTTCTACAGAAGTCATGATGGGGAGCATTCAACCTGGATGCATGGTTTTCCTGCCAGTGTCTCGTGAAAGCACTTATAATAGATAAGCACTGGGCTCTATTCAGACAGCAAAGTTTTTTGGTTCTTTTGCTGCAGTATGTCGGTCAAGTTTGCCTCGAGATCTTACACGTGTTATATGTCCGATTCCAGAGCGAATAAATTTTGTATTCTCAGTTAACAGCCCTCCCAGGCCCTCCTTGTCTTGAAGGAGGATGCCGGTAGTTCCTTGTCTAGCCAGTTCACCCGCAATGCAGTTGCCCTCGAAGTCCCTATGTCCTGGGCCCCATATGAGGTGAATTGAAAACTGCTTAGCCATCTCCCCTAGAGACAAGCGACAGGTATCCATTGACTTCATACCCAAAATCATTGAAACTAGGGACCTAATAGCCGCTTGGCTGTCCGACTAGATACAAATGCTCTTATTCGAACTTGTAGGTTTCTTATTGTTATTAAAGCTTCCTGGATTGCAGTGACCACTGCCTGAAAAACACTGCAGTGGTCCGGAAGTCGCAAAGCAGCTCTAACGTTGAAATCCTCAACGTATACGCCTCCGCCTACACGGTCGACTAGCTTGGAACCGTCCGTGTATATGTTATCTTTATTGATCCCACTGGGTCTTGTACACCTGTATTCCAAAAAAATGGGTAAAATTGAACCATTCCAGAAATGGTGAAAAACGATGTCCTTTACATAGCATGTGGATCGAAAATTTTGATATGAATAAGCATTGTCAATGTTTTTGTTGTAGTCACATTTTTTGGTCAACAACTGCGATTTTCCTCCTGCCAATCGACTTAATTGACTTTGTTTAAAATTTACTTTCAAATATTGTACTTCAGTATTTCCTGGAGTGGATTCCATCTATAATAATTTTTAAGAATATGCACCTAGACTAGTATGCTGATTCTGGGAGAGTACTCCAAAAATTCGAAATGTTAATAATTTACGTCACATCTCAAACAAACAATCAAAATCGACTTTTGGAATTTTTTAAAATATATATTTTAATATATATTTATTCTACAACATTTGGTTTTATACAACTCTACATTTGTTAGAAAGCTTAGTGTCATTCCCGAACTAATCCGGCGTCAGAATTGAACCATCACGTCAGGATTTTGAGATATTTTCAGTTATTTACCCGGAAAACAGCGTTTTTTCTACTTTTGAGGTTATTGACTGGGTGAAAAAATTTGTTGTGGTCTGTAGTCGCTCAGAACAAAGATGAAGACAGAAAAATAAACCCTCAAATTAACAAAATTTAAGTAGTAGTAGTAGTCAGTTAAACAACTGACTAGTTCTCTTTGATTCCAAACCTTAGGGGTTCTTGAGAGGCCAGTTTGCTTGGAGGCCTCTGAAAAAGTTTCACAAAAACGTTAAATGGAGCTGAAAATAGGCCTTACCTCCAAACATCTCCCAAATAAAATTGAGAAACAAACTAGCCGATAGCGTTAGTTGCCAAATCTTGCCCAATTTATGACTTAATTGTTATTGAAAAAAAACACCCTTTACATGCATAGCTATATTCTTACGTACTAAATATAAATATAGCACAAGCATCTAATCATCAAAAAGCAATGTAGGTAGGCCTAATGCTTATTGAGGAGGTTTCTCCCAGCAAATTGGTCTCAACTGACGCACGGACTCGTAGCCGCCTCTGCTAAAGGTTAATGGTAGAGTCAGTCCAATGGTAGTAAGCCCATTTCAAGAGGCATTACGCCTGATTGATTCTGATATAAAATTAAAAATAAATACAAATGTGCGCATAAATTTTACTTGGAATAATGTTCTGAGGCTCTTTTTACTTTATGCCTGAAGAACCTTTTTTTCTTGTCGTTTGTACCCCTCTTGGATTTCCCATTTTGTTTTTTTTTTGCAAATTCTGAAAATTACATTACTAATACGGCAGGCAGTACGAGGTTGCATGCAACCATCCATCCCCTTGACGCTCCAGCGGCTTATACCTGTTACCTACTACCTTTTACCTGCCATCTTTTTATGTGACTGTGTGTGACTGTGTGTATCCGTGTGTGTGGTTATGATATTTGTATGCGTGTGTTTTACATTTTACTCGTCTTATAAAGCATATCTCGAGTTAGTAGATGTGTTTTTAACTTAACGTTGTGCATTTAAATTTGATGGCTAGCGGCACTTCGCCTCCCCCTCTCTCCGCCCACTTAAGCACCCAAAAAGTATCTTGTATCTATATATCTGTATTTATTTATTGTCCTCATCTTGTTCAACATGGTACGTGCTTCAGCTAGCCAAGAAATTGAACAGCCCAAATAACAATCAGCCAAGTGGGAAAAAGCTTCTTGGGCGGCTCTTTAAAATATTCGTCAGTTGTTCGATTTTGTGACAGCTTCAATAAGCCACAATTCATTTGATGTCAATTTTCAGTGTTTGTTTATTCTGTTTGATATAATTTGGAAATATTGACATTTGGCAACCATTTAGAATAAACAATTCTTTGACCAGTTGCTACAAGCATTAGTTCGAAATGAGATACAAAAACAAAAAAAAAACATGCAAATTTCCACTTTTAAGCTGTTTGACAAAATGTGGGCAAATTTGCCTCGGGCATAGAAATTATTAATTGCTTTATAAATTAAAAGTGTTGCTGATCTACCAAAAATTTGTCGGCATTTCTTTGACATATTGACCAATGTGTTTTTTTTTTTTGTATTCACAATCTCAGCTCAAACTGTACCACAAACTTGTTTATGAATATTCAGAATTAATGACGATACACTGACAATGTAGAGTATATTAGATTTCGTATGCATATGGCTTACTATTACAGGGTGCGCCATTTAAATGTGGTCAATGGAAATATCGAAGCAGACACCGGCCCAAACAGTCACTTTCTGATCATGCAGTGGAGTTTGATGGATAGTACGAGGATTTTCTTTCCCCCAAATGCGACAGTTTATTTACAGTGCCAGATGGCGTGAAATGGGCCTCATCAGTCATTAAAATTCGCTCCCAAAAATCGGGCAATTACATTTAATGAACATTGTCACTATTTCCGCGCGTTCTTTGGGCGTGAATCGATTCATGGTTAAAATTGCAATAACCTTTTCAAAATGTGTTCGACGACGTCAATCGGTTGAAATCTGTCAAAGTTATTCAATATTTCCATCGACCACATTTAAATGGCGCACCCTGTAGTAAAAAAAAATTTGTAATTATTGAAAATAATAAGAAAATATGTGCAATGGATATAAAAGATACAAGTTTCTGCCCCTCTCTATGAAAAATGGACATTATTATTTTGGCAGCATTTGGAATACCCTTTAACTTTTAAGAATATTTATTAATCTATCTTCTTCTTGTTCCATCGATCGGAACTCACCAAATACTGGCTAGCTTGCCTGTCGAAGTAAATGCATGGTTAGAGGATTCATTATAGTAGACCCATTTTTAATTACATCTTACAGCTTCCGATTTCAAGAAACCCAATTCTCTGGTTTTTACCATTTCCAGTAATTTTAATGTATTATTATTATAATATGTTTTCGATTTTCAGGTGTGTCTTTCAGCACCTTTGGCCTATTAAAGAATCGATTCACATCAGCTCCAAGTATCTTTAAATTCAACCCAAAGTTTCCGCAAGTAACGCTTATTCAGATCTACTCAATATCGTCGCAAAATTCGACTTTTAGGTACCATGATACAAAAAAAGAAATAAGTTGACTGTTTTTGATTAAATTAGGATTACTGGTTGGAAACTCACAATTTTTTTTTTTTGAGTAATCGCTCCTACAGAAGCAACTACATATGATTAGGGTTGCCACTGAGAAATTGTTTTCGATCAAAATTAATTCATTGTTTTTAAAACATTTTATTTTATGTATCGTTTGGCTCGACAAACTTTCGTTAAATTTTAAAGAGTAAAAAGGTTTGAGTTTTTAAGTTCTATAATAAAGTCGGCCGAAGGAAACGTAAATTATGCAAATTTCATTGAACAGTCAATCTGCATAGGATCGATTTGCTATTTATCGATTAAAAAGTTTGAGCCACTTTATTTGTGACTTTGTTAGGTGACGGTCGTAGACAATTTCACATTTTTTTCAAATAATTTTTTTACTCCACAGTTTTCGACTTTCCGAAGAAATTTAAAACGGACAGGTGCCCAAAGAAATATCAATTTATTTTATAGATACTTATTATATATAGTAATATCAATAATTTTGATAAATAATAGATATGATATGGATCGACTTTTCTTAATCAATAAGAAGAAAAGTTTGTAAAATTGAAAAGCCTGTTCTATGACAAAATATCGCTAAAATCTGTGTCTTGAATAAAACAAGGCATATCTCATAAAAGAAACTTATGTTTTACGTGTTACGGGTGTTCTCATGAACGCGTCGATGAATTTCAAATCTGATTTTTGCGTTTGTTAGAGGATGTCAATACGGAGGTTAAGCCTATTGCGATGTGTTGGTGTGTATTGGTTCGTAAGATATACGCATTTTTGTGAATTTCGTCAATATAGCATAGAAGAAAATTATTCAACACCGGGTATTGGACATTAAGTGCAGACAGAAGAGTAGTCGCAAATGGGTTGATATGTAGTTTCTGTGGGGCATGAATTTATTAGGGATCTTAAGAATACTTAAGATCGTCCATACGGCTTTTTAGAGAGTCATGAAAGTCAACTTATCCAAAAATCTTATGATTGTCTGTATAAACTAACTAGAGAATCTTACGATGTTTATACACTTTAAGAGTATTTAAAAAGTTTGGGCAGGACAACGTTTGCCGAGCTCACTAGTTCAGTATAAAACCCTAGCAATTAAATACTGATATTGATGGACCTCCGAAAAAGTTAAAAAAATGGCTTGGAAGTGTTTTGCGAACTGTGATATATATGCACATTGATAAATCCTTCCCAATACCAAATCCTGGATCCGCACCTGATCACAAATCAATACATAGTTAACTGGAACAGACAAGTTTTCCTTACTCGTCATATGGGACTATCAAAAAAATATTAACAATTTGCTTTACACAGTTTAAGAGGAGCACACTAATACAATAACATTTTTAGAAGGATCTCAAGATAAATTATGCTGGTGAAACGAAAAATATTTTTATAAACGGATGTCTTTCCTTAACACAACTTGACGATGGGGTACATTCGACATATATATTTTTGTATTGGGTGTGACTAGACTAGGATTAACCTTACGATCGAAACTAGCCGAATTTTTATGGCAACTCATCGATTTTATCAAAACAGTTTCGGAAACTTCCAAGTTTCAAGTGCGGTTAAAAATCGTTATTTACGATTTTGCTAAATTCACTTTCGAACTATGGATATTCGATATTTGACCTTCTTACATTTTGACGTATTTAGGGCATAAACACTTCGATCATACTTAAATATTTGTTTTCAATTTGATTTTGTTTAATCAAATCGAAGATTATTTATCGATTTGGTTATTGTTTATTGAGAAACATTGATTGATTTTATTTGTTGTTTATTTCAAGTTCATGAGTATTATGTATTTAATGATTTTATATATATATATCATGCCACAGTGGCGGAAAAAAATAACCAAAAAGTGGTTCTAATTTAAATATGCTGGCACTTAAAAACTATTTTACAACCACAGCAAACAAACCAAGATTATAAAATTAAAGAAAAATAAAATACTAAATATTACTACTGTCCGAGTTAATGGTCAAATCAACATTAGTTGGCTTTTGTTATGATAATTTTGGGTCAAATTTTATTGTGAGTAACAAAAAAAAGATAAACAAACATTAAAAATAATAAATGTGTTGATCTAACGTTTAAATATTTTTGTTTGGACAGTTTGACTTGAGTTGGATTGACAGACGACGAACGGCGCGTAGAAAATTGCACAATCGAAAATGTTTGAATTTTATTTGGAAAAATCAAATGCGAAATATTTTTTAATAGATATTCGCTCAGTTTGACATTTGGACACTTGCAGCAGGTGCAGCCAAAAATATGCATAGATCTTGATGTGGCCAATATTTTTCTTTTACGCAGATGACAGTTAAATTGGCTAAAATGTGCATATGGCCTAAAGCATGCGCTGACACAGGAGCGGAGTAAGGCAAAGTGCTTTGAGATGTCCTCTAGAAAAAAAAAAGCTTGAAATTAGCATGTTTGGGAGCATAACTATTTTTCTGAAGTGCTGGTTTAAATCTTTGCTTACACATCGATCACAGTTAGAGTAAAATGGAGGCGCCCAAATTTGTTGCTTGATTCCGGCTCTACGTAAAGTTGTCAACAGCGAGGTTCACTAACTGTCCAGATCTACTAAGGAAATGTCGTTCTTTTTCCTCAAATTGATCACACTGAGTTAGATCTTTGGGCGCCTATTTATGATTCCTTCCCTGTAAAAAGTCATTATGCTGTAATTTATGTAAAAATTAACTTCAACTTTAAAGTTTGACAAATATTCATAATCTATTTCGTTGTAAAGTTCTAAGCGGCTTAGTTCTTCAGACGTAGCTACTTAATTGGTAGCTTTCACACCTAAAGATACTTTTTAAGTTGCGTTTTGGACTGCCATCTTTACATTGACTGCGCATTTAACTCTTTTTTTTTTTAAGTTTTAACATCTATTGTAAGATAGTTCGAGTAGAAAGTCGCTGACTGTCGCTCTATTGTTGCAGCCGTAATTGTTGTAATGGTTGTTTTTGTTTCTGTCATGTTCGCAACCGGCTGTTGACTTGTTTGTATCTTAAAGATAGTTTTTCTTAGGTGCGCTTTGTTATTGTTATTTTTTTGTTTTTTGCTTTTTGGGTGCTGCTCATGAAACTGTAGCGTGTAAACTAAGGCGTGCATTGAATTTCACTTTTATTTCATTTGCCATTTTTGTATCTGACAGATACTACTTTTATTACATGTGTGTGTGCGTTATAGTAGTCTTATTGTTTTTCCAAGTTATGATTATAAGTTTTAAACTAGCTTAGTTGACAGTTTTGTTGTTGTTTAAAAGTTGTTGATGTCTTACAGATCAACTTAAGTAGTGGAAAATTGTGCCTGCATCAAATTGAATCTAAGATGTATCTAAAAGATCTTGACTGTGATAACTATAGTTAATAAAGTAATTTGAAGGATGCAAGTAGTTCTCCAATAAAAACATACTTTTCTTTTTAATATTTTTAGTCTTGCGTGAATTCGAAAAACATAATAATTGTAGTTCTTTAATAATATTCAATACTATATTTTAATAATAGAAAATCCAAACGTAATACTTATAGTCCTGCTTTACCCTGTCATTGTAATTTTATGCACAAAGTGCACTTAAATCGTCGTGTTAGTATAAACTTCTTGCAGCCCATTAAGGATTTTTCATCGGAAAAATGCTTCTTTAAGTCTAGTATCGAACTTCCCTCTAAAAGTGAATAAATATAATAAAATGATTAAACATTTAAATTTGAAAGAGCTACATAAAACTTTCGATTTGTGGACATTAGCTTCGTCAAAAATAAAAAGACAAAGACATTGACCATCTGTCAGAATGGTTTTAAGATTTATTCATAGTTGGTTCACGAAACTAGATTCAAACTCAGCCATCTAAGACAATTGAACCGAGTCTCCCTTAAATGGGCCCAAGGCACAAGGATATTCCCGGGAAGAATTGTGCTGCAAAGCCATGGCTAGCTTATTCCAACTGGGCAAGAATTCCCTCAGGATGCTTACTGAGTTAAAGACGGGACACTACAGAGTCCAGTAGTAGCAAGTATCTAAATACTATTAGCATCGTGAGCTGGAACACAATCAGGTTCTCTTGATTATAATTTATTATGAGTAACAAGAAGAATTGGACAACGTTTGAAGACGAACATCCAATGAATAGGCGACTGTCAGAAGCTCTGGATAAATACATCATGCCGAAGTATGTGAATGGACTGGACAGCCGTGCCGTCTTCCGGCTAGCCAAGTCACTTTTCGGCTCCTATAACCCAATTAGGTTCTAGAAAATATTCCAACTGGGCAAGAATTCCCTTAGGATACTAACTGGCTTGCTGACGGGAAATTGTAGAGTTAGGAAACTCGGGAGCTGGAGCACATGCAGGTTTTGCAGGTTCTCTACTTATACTTGCAGAATGTGACGCTTTTGGCAATAAAAGGACATCTTTCCTCGGCGGGCATAGAGTATCCATATTTGAAATCACTAGACAAGACCCATCTCAAATAATTAAGTTTGTTGCATATATAGGGCTATTTGAGGAGCTCTATGGCTAGATGGAATCACTCTCCGACTTTACGGCTTACGTGGGCCATCCAATCTGAACCAAAAAGGTTTATTTTGGATTCATCAGAAAATATGACGTCTCTTCAATCATTTAAGGTCCAAGACTAGTGGATTTTAGCCCATTGTAGCCTTTTTTGACGCATTTTTAAGGTTAAGACCGTTTTTTTTGCTGGCCGGCGAGCATTATGTCCTTCTTCCACGAGGTGTCTTCGCACAGTCCTTGTGCTAATGTTGACTCCTCTAGTCTGGACAAATTCGGTCCTTATGTCTTCAGCGGTTTGAGCCGATTTTCCATACTTAAACGCTTCAATATCCGATTTTCCTTGTCGGTCGTCTTCTTTCTCCCTGAGTCAGGATTTCTCTTATGGCTGCCGAAGATTTGCTGATTTCAACTTTAGCACTTATAGCACAGAGGCTCAAGTTTTCTGACCGCAGAGCCAATATGGCTCCTTTATGTAAATCAGACATTTTTCATTATTAATATTTTTTCACTTCCCAGAAAGTTTTAAGATAATAAACTTATTAAAAGCTAAATAACACACGATTAAAACTTAAAAATTTCAAGTCGATCGTTACTTTTATGCGACGCCCATGACGCTCCAAAGTTCGCATTTACAAGCGCAAATCAGGTGTCCGGATATTTTTGTCCGCTACTGTAGATTCTACGGATTGCACTTTTGTTAATACGTCTTCCAACATCGGCACCCCCAGCCTAGCGCTTCCATTGAAACAAATTAACGATTAACCCTTTCAACCATCCGTGTGTGCCCAGCTGGTCATCGCAAAGTAACCAACCAATTATTCATGGCTCACACGCACGCTAATCAATTGAACATGTCTCTAATACTAATAATGCCTAGGTGGTGGTGGTGGTGTACATGACAAGTGCCGGGACGGACAGGCGAAGTGAATCAACAATCCGGCACTACCAGCACTGCCAGCCAGATACCATAAATATGTCCATTGATTTCGAGCATACGATAAACATGCCGAAAAATGACACGCGCCCACATAATTAGAACATTACCCGAACATTTACCATTAAAGGCCACAAAAAAAAAGATACTATATATATAGCCACGAAAAAAGAAAGAAATACCAACTATAAATTACGCTCTGTGTGAGCCATGCCTCATTTGGCCAAGTTTAAAAAGGTTTTGTTGTTGCTACTACAGGCTTTTAAATTTGACAGCAAAACTTTTGACAGCTTTTTGAATTGGTTTGCGTGCGAAGCGGAACAACAGACAATACAAGGTAACACCCCGCCCACCTCCTCCCCTGAAGCACGCCTTCAGCGCTCTTTTAACGCACTCGCTGTTGACCATTTTGATTTCAATTATTGTTATTATAATATATCATGTGAGCTGCCTGGCATTATTATTGTAATTATGCATTGTTTACACTTAAATATTTGGTATTTTCGAAAACGCAATCGATGCCGCCTGCTTCAAGTAGTACGCACTACATATAAGCAATATTTCGTTTATATTTACTTTTTTTAGACATACTACTTGTCCAAGTTATTTTTTTTTGTTTTGATTTGACAGCTGCTGTCAGAGGGGTTTATCTTTATGAGTTGTTTGTTTTTGGACTTGAAGTATCCGCGACTTAAAGGTTGACTAACTTGCTCGAAATGTGTGTGGCGAGAGGACCCTTAACAGCGATTTATAGTTGGTGTTAGTAGAGTGTGTAAATATTTGAAAATTTATAGAGCGGAAAGCTTAGATGAGTGCGATTATAAATGCTTGACGTAGGTCAAGATATTTTAAAGAAAAACAATTCAAAGTTGGGCAGTTGAAATATCAAAAATAGTTTTTGTTGCGTCGCTAATCAGCAACGCGCCGACTGTTCCATTAATTCCTACTGGGTTGCTTGTCAGTAGCAATTCCAGTAACGGATCTTTTGCACTGTGTGTTTGTCTCGCTCGCACCTGCTTGAGCCAGCCGCATCCTGGTATGCATGATAAAATGAAATGAAATGTAATGAAATAATAAAGATTTCAGTCACCGTGTTCCCTGAATCCCCGATTTCCTGGGCGCAATTTGAATAAATAAAAAAGGATATGTCATATGTGGATCGCGTTGACCTCGTGGGCGAGACACCACTCAACAATTTTGGTTTTTAAAGAGTTGTTTATGGTAAGTAAATATATGTGAGTACCTGTGCATTCATAGTCTCCAAGATTCTGGCGCTCATAATGTTCTTCTGATCATATTTTTGGCCATTTTAATATTTATCCGGCGTCTCCTCCGACATGGTACAGTTGCGTTTGCTCTTAATGTGTGTTTGTTTGAATCTCTAAAGTTTCTTCTGTCGTAGACTTATCATCTGAAATCTGACCAAAATTATTCTAGAAACTTTTTCGAACTAGAAGACCTCAAGAATTCAACTTCTAATAGAATAGCTCAAAATGAAAATCTTAATATTATTTCAAGTGCTGTTCTGAGGTCGACTGCACTGCTTAAGTAATCTATATAAATTTGTATTAAAGTTTCTGCTCGTTGCATGTACTATATACATTTGGTTAATGTTAATATATAATGGAAATAAGTAGCTTACATAGACTGTACCTTGTAATAGCTTGTACATAATTAATCTGATTTGATTGACTTTGACACTTTAATTGGAATGCGGTCAACCCACAAAGTTTTTGCAGCTGGAAAACAATTTGTATTTTAATTTTATAAATGCAACTAACTGAAATAGTTTGTAAGCCTTTAAATAGATTGCAATTGTTAACTTTTTTAATATTAACAGCCAATTGACTACACAACAAAAAAATATGTCGTACATAAATAAAAAAAATTTAATTATTTTAAAATGATTTCCGTTTAAATAAATTGCCACAAAAAATAGACCTAATAAATGTTATGTGTTTAATTTGGAAGCACATTTATATCACTAATTCATAAATTTGTTTTTTATCTCAATTATTAAAATTTATCATCTACGGCGGTAAATAGAAAATATTTAACTAACTTGTTAGCAACCGGCTTTGTCTTGACATGGCCAAATTAGAGATGCATAAAAACTAATCAAATAAGCCAAACTAAGGCGAAAAAGTATTAAGATGTTGCTCTTTGTTGCACTAATGGGGATTTAAAATTTATGACGTATTAAAAATGGAGCTGATTGGGTTTTACGACGTAGTATCAATAGATAAATATTCTACGCTATAAATTAGTTTAGACGCTTCCATAAGAGCGCCGTTATATAGGAAAATTACCAAATGTACTTCAAATAAACTTTTGCGGGATTAAAGGGATTTATTTATCGATTTTTTTTCGAAAGTTTAACGAATTAAGTATGTTTTAAATAAAAAAAGAACAATATGTTGTTATTAACTTTCGAATAGCTATTTTTTTCAATATGTTCTTAAACGTGCAAAATTTAAATAATTCATATCGCCATCGAACCCAACTATGTACTCGACGCATATAAGCTTCCTTCAATCTTGACGCATTTAGAATTGTATTTACCCTTTGGAGAAAAACTTCTCAAACTTAGAAATGAATTCTAGGAAATAAAGTAATTAAAGCCAGAGCAACAGAAGCCTGCAGCCTAAATATACTATTAATATTCGACCAGCCTTAAAAGCCAACTTTATTTAAATATAGTTTCTAGTAGTGGTTGAATTTTACGAAAATTAATATAAATCTAAGCAAAAGTTGGTTAAACTAATACTCATACTCTTTCTTTTTCATGGTGGGATCCATTGTAATTGTGAAAAATCCATTGAAAAAAAAAACAAATGCAAAAATGGAATTCCTAATGCTCTTCGTTGTCAATCTGTATGTTGTATAGGAATTCAAGTTGATCCATATCAAACGCCCACATATTAAGATAATACATTTTAAACTTCAGAAGAAAGACATTGTCTTTGTTAATTGATGATATAATGGGTTCTAATGTATCTTCTAATATATAATAGAAACTTATGTTTTACGTGTTACGGGTGTTCTCATGAACGCGTCTATGAATTTTAAATCTGATTTTTGCGTGTGTTCGAAGTTGTTAATATGGAGGTTTTAAGCCTATGCTTGTGTGTATTGGTTTGTGAGATATACGCCTTTTTGTGAATATCGGTTTTTGTGTGTATATTGCCATATATACAAAAACTGGTATTGCTGTTAATCAATGGTCGATGTCTAACATCGTTTCAATCATTGAGAACAGGGAATGCCGTCTCCTAATCGATCAATGAATGATGTATTTCAATTATAAGAAATGCAACGAAATAAATTGATAATGAATCTAATCGTACTGCTTGGGAACGTGAATATCGTAATGAACGTGAAAGAATACGGTCAAGACAGACCCGTAAAGCGCGATATTCGACTAATAATGGTGCAAGTTTGAATCGAGCTGCAAACTAATCTAAAAATCTTATATTTTTCCAGATAAGCTTACTAGAGAATCTTACGATGTTTATTCACTTTAAGAGTATTCAAAAAGTTTGGGCAGGACAACGTCTGCCATGCCCACTAGTAATCTATAGCTCTCAGGAATGCGTCAGTGAAATAATGCAATCGACTGCTGTGGCTTGCATTATGCAGTCCATCAAACTTTATTGCGAGATTCGGCGTTGTCCTTTCCAAGGAATGTTCTATGACGTCACATGAATGCTCGAGAATTTTGTGTTCTGTTGCATCATGGCCAACCAGGGGCGTAGCGAGGGGGGTGTGGGGTGTGACAATCCTCCCCACACATCCAGCAGTCGGCAAATCTCAGATATTTCACCCAATTATTTAACCAATTGCTATTCATGCAGTCTGTAATTTCTTAAATCGAGGCTCATCACCGCCCACATTCAAAGCTCTCGCTTCGCCAACCAAGGATATTTGACATCTACTTGACACATATTTGACATCTCAAATTCTCATTTCGTCTTAAAAACAGGTGCTAATTTATGCCGCTTCAAAGCAATTAATAATAGCATCCCCTTTTGGCTTTTTCGTCGATATTTCGCGTTTTCCTACCTTAGGCGTTGAGTTACAAAACGAAATTTCCTCAAAAAAGCGCAAAAGTGTGCTATAATATAACATGCATTTGAAAGATGATTATATATACTAACAAAAATAACTAACTTTATTGGTGGAATAAGATGGGTTCATTTTGTAGCTCTATGTATTTGAAAACTAATTTTTGTTACAAATTTTAGCTTGTTAAATGTTAATGTTAAAATTAACATTTGAAAAACACGTGCTTTTGTTAACAGCAGTGTTTAACAGCTAACTTAACAGCAGCGAGATATGTTAAAATTTGTGGTACATAACATTACATATTTAAAAAGTTATTTTAACGAATTTTAATTTATGGATCTTGGCCAACTAAAGTGGCGCTGCCCTGGAAAGAATTGCCTAACGAAAATCTTAGTTTTAGGAAAAAATCAAAATTAAGCATTTAATAGATCTCGAAGTCTTTCGAAATAAACTCTCACCAGCAGAATGAAATATTTTGAGCCACACCGACCTCTTCTCTGCGCTGTTGCTCTAATAATTCCCCAGCGAACAGCTGCATCGTAACTCTTAAACTGGTTCCTAATTGATTTAGAGTGGGTTTTAGAACGAGGAGTAACCCACAAATACGCCTACAATGATTTATATTGCATAATATGGGAGGGGGCGGGGGAGTGTGTTTGTGAATTGTTCGCAACTCTTTGGCCTTACCATAAATATTGGCACTGAGTTATGTGCTTTAATGCATGGTAGTACTTACTCCAACCATGGCCAGAAACTCAACTCTGACACGAGTCCAAAACGGTCCACTTTGGTATTTGGTATTTAATAAATGGCTAAATTTGCGCAAAATGTGTTATTAATGAGCTACCGTAGTGGGCAGTAGATGACACATTAATTGAAAATACCGCAGGAATATCAATGTGCAATTTATTGATGTGAAATTGGAACAGTTGCACATGGTTTGGGGATTGAGTGTGGCGGGGATTAGACCGGTTAAACTGGGTTTTGGAAAGACTTTAAATTATATGCCAATTTATTTGCATAGTGATTTAATTAAATAGTGATTTTAAATTTAAACACAAAACCTGTCAATTTTTGTATCATTTCTTCGCTCACTGTTTGCGTATAATTTGTTTCGCTGAATTCTCATGTCATATAAATTAATTGATAAATTCTTTTATTTTTTTCCTATCGTTTCAGGTAAGGAAATGCAAAGACCCATCAAAATTAATCAAATAAATGAACTTAAGTGCGGAAAGTAAAAGTGTGGCTCATTTGTTGTAGCGCCAAATTTAGCGCTCCACAGATCATGATTCCCGTGCGTCACAAGGTGAGCCAGTTTTGGCCCAAAACCCCGTGTCTATCCGTCCGTATAAATTACTATAAATGTGTGTCTGTGTCTTCGAGTTTTTATGGCCCAGTATGGCAACCAATCGGACTTTCATGCATATTTATAAGTTCAAAAACTCTTTGTGTTTCGTAAGCCAAAAGCTTATAAGTTTTTATATTGTACTTTTATCAATTTAGAAACTTTTGTTTGCATTATTTTATAGTTCAGCTTCAGAAGTAATTATAAATGTATCTATCTATCGGTCTAGATATATCCATGGACAAGAGATATTAGACAGCTTCGTTCGTTTTCTTTGTCTATCAATTGACTGACGGCTGATTCTCAAACAAAACGAATTGAAATTAAATTTAAATCCCATGCGTGGGTTGCTGTCTTGGCTCAGCTCAGCAGCGACATGCACCGTGCGTTATTTTTAGCTAAGCGGATTTGTGATACACTCTAAACAAAAGTATAAGGTCTATATTGGTTTAGCCGACCAAGAGGAGTAGGACTCCTTAAGGTAAATGTTAATAAATATTTTAGGAAAATTTACATCGGAAGTGCAAATTTAAATTTTTAAAGATGAAAAATTACCTCATCCAATGGTGGATTATTCGCATTAAGTTCTTATCGGCACAGTTGCGTCGTTTGGGTTTATGAATCACATCATATAAAAAATTATGTAAAGCCTTGGACGTACTAGACGTATTGATTATAAAATATAACTACAGGGTGCTTCAACTTTTATGTCGGTATGTAAACATTGAATACCTTTGAGAAAAAACAAACAATTTCTACAAGTGATGCAGTTTTATTCAGTTTGGGGGGTTAAATCAGGTGCTCTGGGTGGCCAGTCAATGCCGCCTCTTTTTGACACCAGACGTCTCGGAAATTTTTGTTGCAGAAATGCAATTGTTGTGTTTGCAGTGTAGCATGGTGTACCGTCTTGTTGAAACCAGTAACCATCTAAATCTTTCTCTCGCTTTTGCGGGCAGACATAATGAGCCAACATCCACCGATATCGATTCCATCGACAGTTTCGTTTTCTTTACAGGCCCAAACAGTTATTTTCCGGTCATGCAATGGCGTTTCATGTATCTCGTGTGGATTCTCCATTCCACAAATGCGGCAATTTTGCTTATTAACGCCGCCAGAGAGGTTGAAATTGGCCTCGTCAGCCATTAAAATTTTCTTCCAAAAATTAGGCTCAGTGTCAACCATTCGAGCGATTGTTTGGCCGTATTCCAAGCAACGTGGACAGTCTGTCGGGAATATTCTTTGTGTTAATTGCACTTTATACGGAAACAAACTCAAATCATTTTTGAAAATAGTGGTTTTACTGACGCGAGAATGCTGAGCGCGGCGACGAGACGACACTAATGGGTCCTGAGCAACACTCTATCCCGCTGCTTCAACCAGTTCATTGCAATGTCTTGGTCTTTGATAAACGACATGTTGATGATCTTCTACTGTCCCGTGCTCAAAAAAATTCGACACGAAACGA
Source organism: Chymomyza amoena (assembly GCA_037043745.1). NCBI lineage: Eukaryota > Metazoa > Arthropoda > Insecta > Diptera > Drosophilidae > Chymomyza > Chymomyza amoena. The sequence continues at coordinate 309,605 of JBAMAX010002425.1, forward strand.
CAAATAGTATTGTCAGATGGTGCCTTTTTGCCGCGATATTTTTTCCGATATCGATTTGAGCACACAAAATGGAACGATCCATGGCAAAAATTGTACTGAATTGACGTTTCCAAAACATATCGGTTAGTAAATGTGAAAGTTATTCAGCGTTTACGTACCGACATAAAAGATGAAGCATCCTGTATATAAAGGCGTTTTATGATTCAGTTGGTAAACGATATTGAACAAAAAACAGCTGACAGCTGTTAAAATATGATTCTGTTAAAAAAAAGTCATTTAGAAATTATCAGCACGATAAATTGCGATGCATTCTTAAGCTATCAGCTTATCGATGATCGGAAAAAATTATGAAACATCGATGCATTGATTTAACATTGATATTGCTTTCAGCATTATTATTAATGGTAGAGTAATGCTGGCGGCGTCGATGTTTATGTTTTTGTGATCCCGAAATTGCAAGAGGATTAAAAATATAATATGCGTAAAGTCAACCGGCCTGAAATAATTATACAGGGTGTGCCATTTGAATGTGGTCGATGGAAATATTGAATAACTTTGACAGATTTCAACCGATTGACGTCGTCGAACACATTTTGGAAAGGTTATTGCATTACAATTTTAACCATGAATCGATTCACGCCCAAAGAACGCGCGGAAATAGTGACAATGTTCATTAAATCGGAGCCCGATTTTTGGGAGCGAATTTTAATGACTGATGAGGCCCATTTCACGCTATCTGGCACTAAAAATAAACAAAACTGTCGCATTTGGGGGAAAGAAAATCCTCATACTATCCATCAAACTCCACTGCATGATCAGAAAGTGACTGTTTGGGCCGGTGTCTGCTTCAATATTTCCATCGACCACATTCAAATGGCGCACCCTGTACCATGAGTTCGAACAGAGCGAACAAGCGATAATATAATTAATGTTAATGCACTCTCTTATTGAGAGAACTAACATGAACTGTTAATGTTAACTTTTATGTGTTGGAGCAAATGTACATGTTATCGAGCAGAGCAGCGCTGCTGTTATTTACATTTCTTTTTGCATGAGTTGACATATTTGAAAATAAAGTTGAATAATAAAATAATGGCAAAGGGTATCTGAAAATCGGCGATGCCCAACATAAACTTTCGCCATATTGCCTAGTTTTTATTTTTGTGAATATTTCCATTGCTTTATATGTGAAGGTTGCCTACTGCCAAATTAGTTTTTTTTTAAGAGGCGCGCCAAATAAGGTGCAATTTTAAATTCAATTTGCAGACAGCTCGACGCTGCAATAAAGTTTTTTAACTAATTGAAATTAATTTGGAAGCAAACCATGACAAAGAAAAATCATTTGTCTAACTCTACTTGAAACTTCCCATAGTCTAATGGCTATACAGCTCCACATGACGGCTCCGAGGGCCTGCAATGCATTGCTTTGTTCCCTGCTTGATTTTTCTTTTATTTTCTTATTTTTATTTAATATCTTAACTGCTCTGCTTGGGGCGGCTTCAAAGCTGTCAAGCGCCGGCTGCACTTGAAAATGCACAAAGATAACAGAAGAATGCACTGCAATATACAATTAATAAAAGAAATTTAAGTAAAAAATGTTTAAATTTGGATTCCACTTGAAGCATTGATACTCTTTAGACAGCAAAATAAAGTAGGAGTATTTAAAAATTACTTTAATTTAAAACGTGCTAAGTTTACAATTTTGAATAGAGGAATATCTATAAGCCAGGCTCTCGCATATCATAGCTTTGTGCAGCTGAAAACCTATCAAGAAAATATCCAAAGTAGGAAGTTATTTTTTGGCAAACCTGAAACCTAAACTTTTGAAGAAACCAATAATAATTTCTAACCTAACTGCAGATAAAACTTTTATTCCATTATTATTACTGGAAGTACCACAAATAAAGTTCTCTATTTTTTAAGCTATTGTTAGAAGCTTGCAAAGATACACTTTACTTTTTGTTTTGCACTAATCTATATGTAGTATATAAAAGAAACTTATGTTTTACGTGTTACGGGTGTTCTCATGAACGCGTCGATGAATTTCAAATCTGATTTTTGCGTGTGTTAGAGGTTGTCAATGCGGAAGTTTTAAGCCTATTGCGCTAATTTAAAAATCTTATTGTTTTCCAGATAAACTAACTAGAGTAGCCTACGAGGTTTATTCACTTGAAGAGTATTTAAAAAGTTTGCGCAGGATAACGTCTGCCGGACTCACTAGTAGAGTATTAAAAAGAGTAGTGTTGCTGCAATCCCATGACGTCACATACACACACACATACAAACACAAGATACGTTGCCAACATGACCGACCATTTATTATTATTATTTTCGCTCCATATTAATTGCTTTGTTGTCGATTGTGGGTTTGGACTGGCTCTTGGCGGCGGAAACAAGTCGGTTCGACATGTATCTGTAAGATACATTTTGATTCACATGCTCTCAACTAAAGTGTGTAATAACCAACTGACAACAGCGCCGCCGCACTTTAACTCCAATGACTGACAGACTTTTGAAAGACATTTTTTTCCAGCTCGGACATCATCATCATTATCGTCATCGTCATCGTCATGATGGTCATCATCTTCAATGCTCGCTCAGCAGCGTCATCTTCGCTGCGCTTATCTAACTAGTCATATTTTGTTGCCTCTGCACTTTTGCTTTCATTTCCAAATGTTTATTGTATCTTTCTTATGAATACGAACGTTTGTCTGAATAAAAGATACTCGTTCCGATGCGTTTTCGAATGCATTCACTTCACTGTTGCAATTGACCGCCCAAGGCGTTGTAAGACGCGTTCATTTGCGCCTTAATTATTCATATCTCGCTTGGAGTTTTGACCTGACGACCATCAACTGAGTTGACGTAAGTAATTTATTGGCATGCGGAAGATATTTCGTTGGGCATGCGATTTTTAAGTGCATTGGAAAATCATCGTATCTTGGTTTGCATAGATAAAAGATACTCAACTACTACTGTCACTTTTTTACGGGGTAACTATGGTATAATCCGCTTAATTACTTAAATGAAGAAACAGGATTACGCCTTTAGTTTAGTAAAAAGCATCTTATAGTTGGTTTAGGAATATATGTAGAACAGTGTGGGTCTGGTTTGAGTTTGTTTGTTTGTTTGTAGATACTTTAGATGGATGCTTTTATAGTATATGCTAGGTAAGCACTATGTGAGCATGCTGCAAATAAAATTAGTTGAAATTTATAGTATATGGTTTCACTATGCACATGGAAGATACTTGTAATACCTTTGCATCCCCTGGATACACCATTAAGCAGGCGGGAAGGAAATAGTCTCTGTCTAAGCGCTTCCGAAGTATAGTGAAAGCTTAGTTTAACGAGATTGGGGTCAAATGTGTGAGATATTTGCTATTTCACTTGCATAAGGTCAACGAGTTGGTTAACTCTGCATTATAACCAGGATTGCAATAGATTAAAATTTATTACGTGCTTCGCACAGTGGTCCAACGTTTATTTGTTGCAGAAAACATAAGTTATAAATGAGCAAAGAGATTATCACGCAAGTAATTGTTTTTAAAAGAAAAAGTATATACATATTTATACGTAAGAACATTTTGTCAATTCTTTTTTGGATGTCGAAGAGATCAAGTTTGTGGATCTACAAAGGCGTTGAAAATATTCTTGTTTTCTTTTTCTCGTAATGATTTACTAGAATTCTGGAATTCCTGGGCTATTTCCAGTTGGTAGACACTAATATGCAAAGGAAAGTTAAATGTTTAATTTATCAGTTAACTAAATCATCTTGTAGAGTTGAAGAAAAGAATCAGGTTGAATAATGGCAGTTTTTAAAGCTTTTCACATCTTCCTTATAAAGGGTGTTTTTTTTAGAGTTACACAAGCTGAAATCATAATAAAATATAGACATATATTTTTAAAATCAATGAAACGGCCTTTATTAGATAGAAAATTTTATGACTTAAATGGGTTATCAAATACAGCAGTATTGCCAATTCAAATCAGTGAACCTCTAAAAAAAAACACGCTGCAGCTTAAGACATCTTATTAAAAGTTTGGCGTAATCTTTGTTTTGTCAATAAACTAAATGCGCCTTGAGCTTTGACGTTTAGCCTTTATCTAATCGTTTGATTAAAATCCAGTGTTACCTAATTCGAAATTCAGCTTGAAGAAGGTTTTATACATATTTAACTTTGCTATCGACTTATTCCATAAATTTTTGTATTATTGTAACAACAATATAGTAAGTTAATTAAAATATTCCAAAATCTTGCTCGATCTGATTGTATCTCGCTTTGTACAAAAATGTTTGACTAATGTATTCAGCGCTCTAGTCTTGGGTGGGAGCAGACCAGAGCAGACCTCTGACATGAGATAGCTTGTAAAAAATAAAAACATTAAAAACTAAACAAAATACTAATTTAATTTTGGCAAACTAATAGATCAAGAAATACAATTTTTTTATATATAGTATTTATGTGCCCAAAAGCAAACACGAGTCGAAACTTTGCGCTAGTTTTTGATATATTAATCTAGATACACAATTAGATGATGCATATGCGCAAACAGATATCGGACACATGACGTTTCCGGCAAATATAAATACTCTTAACAAAAAGACACTTATTAAGAGCCAAAAACAGACACCGGCAATGCCCCTCCCAACTCGTAGTGCTGCTCCATGGGACGAGCAGCTGCTGCCCGCCATCAATTTTCATGGTTAACCGAAATGTGCTGAGGTGAGCTGGGGGCGAGGGGCACACTAAACTAATGACAAGTAAAATAAATCTTGAAAAGTGCGCGTTGAAATATTTTCGACTTCGAAATTATGAAAAAACAAGAAAAGTTCTCAACAACAACAACAACAACTTGGCATTAAAATTTGTTTTCAGCTTTTTGGTTTGGGATGCTGCAGAGATTAAAGGCGTCTACACAGAATCAACAAGTTTATGGGGGTCGGCCACAAAGCACATTGATCAAAAATAAGCCACATAAATCTTACTGGATGTGGTGGCACTGCAGCAACTTAATTTAAAGTCTTGGCCTTATGCAAAACATTGGCCCAAACCCAAAACTATGCGTTATGTCAAACCGGCATTGCATTTCCCTCGTGTTGCAATTGCGGCAGCCTTGGCTAGGATTTGTCCTGCCTCCGGCCATCTCTTCTCACGCCCGTATGTGGGCGGTTTATTGCTGTTGTTGTTGTGACGCCACACAACGCCAACTGCAGTTTGTATCTGCTGCTAACTTGCCATTCTTGGCCACAAAACAAGTTAAAGCCAAAAAAAAAAACACACCGTAATGTATTTGGCGCGCAACTCTGTGGTAGCCAACATTGTTTTGGGGGCCAACTACGACCTACTGTGCCAACTATATAACTAGAATCTGGAGTCACCAGAGACGCATTTATCATGGATGTGCTTGAAAAAAAAATAAAACGCAGAGCATAACTTTGCTTTCAAACCGTGGAATATTGGGGCACTAATATTTTATTGCAAGTTGTGGATTTGCCAGAAAGTCGGCCAAGATGGCTAGTTTAGGAAAGTTTCAAGATAAAAGAGTTAATATTTAGTGGATGTATTTGGATCAAGCTCTAAATATGTGCGACATACCAATTATAAAAATCGCATTTCGCTATTGCTCAAGCACTCTTCAGTATTTCCAGGGCATCTCTCTAGGCAATTTTATATTTATTTTCTAAATTTTTTTTGTTAGTTAAGAGCATGCAAAACGCAGGATTACATTAAATTATTCTTATATTAGATTGTGTAGCTGTGTTTTAGTTTAAAAGGTAGACTTTTTCGGTTATAGAAGAGTTACCAAAATCGTAATAGTATCGGTCTTAGTGATTAATTCGAAAACATTGATATATAACATTAGACACTTTCTGGCTTTCTGGAAAGGAACAGTATTCCCAGGGAAGGTGAGGGTTAGATTAGCTTAGGGCGGCAGTTGGGACTAATGTCCCAACTCACTTTGGAAAAGGACAGGACCGTTGCGATATCGCTACAGTAAGCTATTTCACCACTCTTCCCCACTTGAGGGTTCCCCTATAATAGGTAAGGAAGCCAACCGGTTGCCTGAATAAACCTTAAAAAGCATTTTGGACCCAGTTCGGGGAGCTGAGATAAATCGTCAAGAAAGCGTGACTTTAGGAACCTAAATCTTTTACTGCCCAGCCCAGGGCAATGACAGAAAAACTGTTCCTCCGTCTTCAGCTCCTCCTCATTGTCACAGCTTCTACAGAAGTCGTGGTGGGGAGCATTCGTCCTGGATGCGTGGTTTCCCACTAGCCAGTGTCCGGTGATAGCACGGATAACAGATGTGCACGGATAACAGATGTGCACGGATAACAGATGAGCACTGGGCTCTATTCAGACAGCAAAGTTTTTTGGTTCTTTTGCTGCAGTATGTCGGCCAAGTTTCCCGCGAGATTCTACACTTGTTCGATGTCCGATTCCACGTTATATTTGCACAGGTATACCCGGGCCCTCCTTGTCTTGAAGGAGGATGCTGGTAGTTCATTGTCTAGCCAGTTCATCCGCAATACAGTTACCTTATGCCCAGGGACCCACATGAGGTGAACTGAAAACTACTCAGCTATCTCCCCTAGAGGGGAAAGCGGCAGTAATTCACTGACTTCTTATACGAAGTCATCGAAACTAGGATCTCAATAGCCGCTTAGCTGTCCGAGTAGATACAAATGTTCTTATTTCGACCTTGTAGGTTTCTTATTGTTATTAAAGCCTCCCGGATTGCTGTGCCCTCTGCCTAAGAAATACTGCAGTGGTCCGGAAGTCGCAAAGCAGTTCTAACGTCAAAATCCTCAACGTAAACGCCTACGCCTACACGGTCATCTAGCTTGGAACCGTCCGTGTACACGTTTATCGAGCCCGCTAGGTGTACCAGGCCCTGCATTCCACTCCTACCTGGTTGGAATATAGGCTCTGAAATTGGTTGTGAAATGTTATTCCCAGGCAAAGAAAAAGAAAAAAGAACGGGCTCAATGATGGCTATCTTTTATCCTAAATTAAACTTCTTTTTTTGAAGAATTTAAGTCGAACTTGGGTCCGGGATGAATACTTTCAATTCCTTCCCTATCTACAGGCCTGATTATTCCATTCTTGAGAAATGTATTTTTTAATGCTGCATTTCTTTTGCTGCCTTGAGATTACATTTTCTTCTGGTGACTTCTTGTTGTAAAAGAAAAAAGCATTGCTGCAGATTTATTTTGGTTATTACTCTTAATCGCGATTGCTTAACAAAATATTATGCCATTACCATTTGGTCAGGTTTTTTTCTTATAAATATCTCATCCTTACCGAACTTGAATTATATCAAACATATCTTGACACAAATTACACATTTTAGTTTATAAAATTATAGCTATTTTCAAATTTGAAGGGTGCGCCATTTCCTCTGCACCATTTATTTTGCCCACATAAGTTTTTTTAATTTAATAGCTTTATCCGATTGAGGCATATGGTGAAATATTTGTCCAAAATATCGTAGAGGAAGTAACTGCGTACGAAGAGGTTCAAGTGGAAATTTAACACTTTCCAATAAAAATATTTCAAAGAGACACTTTTAATAATTCCGTCCGGTTTTCAATTCACAATTTTATAAATCACTTTAAACAATAGAAACCTATTTATAGCCATAATAATAATTTTCACGCTTATTTGAGTGCATATTATTTTTAAAATTTCTCCATCAAACTTGAAAGACTTTTCAGCTAGAAATATAATAACACCTTATAAAATAGGCTTAGTTAGGAGGAGGGTCATTCAAAGATGACAACAAGATTGGGTAAATCAAGTTTGAATGCTCCAAAGTCACAATACCAACACTCCAAAGGGCCACACGCATCTGTCATAAACGAAATCGAAAGATAATTTATTTTAATTTTATGCCAATTTTGTTGTAGTTTTTAATCATATTTTTTTAATGTTAATGACCTGCTGCCGTTTTGGGTAGTGTTATGTATATAGCAACGATGAGCCTCTATTAAATAGGCGTTTTTTTTTTGTTTTTGCTGTAACTTGCGCGTTGACGATATTAATTAAATAATAATTTGCATATATAAAAATAATAATTAATAATAGGTTTATTTGGCGTTGTACGCACGAGATCCAAATACAGCCTGGCATTTTTCTCTAGGCTTTGGCCTAGATATACATATGTTTAAGTTGGTCTTAATATCCAGTGCAGTCTGCAAATCAATATGCCCCAAGCTATGAGTTATAGCGACGCAGCTAATCCGAGCAGCTCATTTACATAATTTTCAAATTTATTTTCAAGTCCGTCCCCCCGCTGTCTGGGCCATAACAAAGCGTCACTCTATAAAGTAGCTGACGCTATATTTTCTTGGTATTATATTTTTATTTTTCGGTTCGCTCAATGAAAAAGATGCATCCATTGGCTGAGCAAACAAATCAAATAAAATCCAAGCCATATTTCTTTGGCTGCTGTCAACTAATTTGCCTAACAATGGATTAAAATATGCTTAATAAGTATAATTTGTTTTCTTTTTTTTCAACTCATCGATATTTAGTCATAATATTAACAACAAGTGGTTGGTGATAACTCGAAACCATTTACCGAAAGCCTAAGCTGTTCACATTCATCATCTGCGCTTTTTTCAAGATATCTTTTGTATTATTTTCTTAGCTAACCAAGTTTAGATACAATTTACTCGGACAAATTACTTATTACGCAATTGCTCCACAAGTTGAACTTTCGCTGTACATGGTTTCCGCATGCAGATACATATGTACAATGTACATAACAACATAACTGACCATATAACAATTTCAAGTCATGTTAGTTTCCACTTTCAAAGAAATGTTAGAAAAATTTCATTGTAAGCAATTTTGCCAGCTCAGTAGACTGAAAAACTTTGATGCATTTTTTTTTCTAAATTTCGCAAAAATTTCAATTCTTTTTTAAATCGTTTAAAGTTTTTTCATTCAAGTGCATTATTTTATGAAATTTCTTTTAGCTGATGGTCTGCGTCATTGTTAAGCCCCCAGTTTATGATACAAGTAAAATGGACTGACTATGTGTCAGAGACATCAACGCCAATTTTGGTTATTGTCAACGTTTTGTTGTTAAGCAAAATTCAAAACATTTCAACTTGTCCCATGAGCTCGTCAAGCAACCGAAAAAAAATTGACATATAAGTCGTGAGACAATGTTTTCTCTACGCGTTCACTCTGTCGGGCAGAAATGGTAGGCTAACAACGTGAACAACCCAAGCAATAATGCAGAAGTGCCAGACTTATAACGTGATCAACCTTTTCATATTTTCAAGTTTTCCCCAATATATAACATCGCAGTCAATAACCTGGTTCTGAAACAAATGCTTATTTGCTTAGTGCAAGCTGTTGCTGGGCACTTTTGCACTTCTGCCCGTCAAAGCGAACGCCCTGAATATGTCACTTAAGGTAATTCATGGATGTAAATTTAGTTTACTGTCAAGCTACCATTAATTGAGTACTAAACTATACACTAATCAAAAAATGGCGTAAAGTCGGGCATTTAGTACAGTGATTTGGAACTATTAAAAAACTTAAGAATACCAAATTTGGTCCCAATATTTTTACAAACCAACGAAACACAACAAATTTTGATCAAAAATCGAATTTTTTGAAGTTTTGCCCTATATATGATATAGTCAACCGATTTTGTTCAAATTTGGTACATTACTTAAGTAATGTAAAAAACTTTCAAATTTAAAATTTGGTTGCGATATCTTCATAAACAAGCGAATTATCCATCTTAAACTTTTGTTTTTTTCAATGTCGTCTGAAACACCCCTATCGGAGAAACATAATTTAACCCCGATATCAAAAAAATAAAATAAACTTGTCTCCTATGGAATCATATGGGATCTAATGTGAAAGTTTGGTTACTCTAGCTCTTACCATCTCTGGGATCTAGGCATACAAACGGACAGACGGTCATGGGTATATCGACTTCTCTAGACACCCTGATCATATTTTAGGTAACTTTGGGGTGTCTCCGACGACTCCCTCTATATGTATGTAACATTTTCGGCATGCACAAACAAAATATACCCTTTTTAACATACGGTACAAGGTATAAAAACCGTGTAAGTTGAATGTTTTTGGTCGTAAAAAGGTGACCAAATGGTTGTGAATATTGCTGTCCAAAAAAATACGCATACAGTTTTCTTTTTTGTTTAAGAAGGCCGTACTTGAGCTAAATCGAAAATATGGTTGAAAAATCGTAATCTAAGATTTTATTTTAATTACTATTTCACGCCGAAATAATGCTTTAAGCCAAAATCTTCAAATTTTAAAAATTTAAAAAGTGAGTTAAAACCATAATTAAAAGCCAGAACCCCGTCAGCATGTAGTATTATTTAGCTAATTACCTCAAACTGGTACCTCATTTAAAAAGCTTTATATGTCTTGCTTTAAGACATTTAGATTTAATGGTTTTATGGAGCTTTTTTTTTAAATTAGGCATTTTTAAAATGGATTTCGAAGTTGTTTATCATAATAATTATTAAAGAAATGAATTTTTTGTATCAGAATAAAAATAATTAAACTAATTTGCAATTTTTCACTCTAAATCACGAAATCAGCAAACTCTAAAATTTATTCAATCATACTCCGGAAAACGATAAAAACAAATGGATAGTTCTACGTTTTTACGAGTTCCGTAAAACGATTTTTTTTTTTTGTCTATTGAATAAATTGTTCGGTTTTTTTTCCGTAGCACGACTGAATGAGTTTCTAATATGGAATATTTCTTTTAAAATACAATTTAGAATTGTAGAATTTTAAATATATTTTTAATTTTTTGTACATGGTGGAACTTACCAAAAGCCTACCCAAAAATTTGTTGGCTAAATGAATATTCCAATTTTGGAAAAATAATTTTATGTTGAAAATAGTCAAGGACCTTTACTGAAAATGTTAAAATTATCGAAATGGAAAACATCGCTTTAGAAAGTAGTAAACTAAATTTAGTTGGTTATTTATTTGATTAATTTTAAAGTTTTTAAACGAATAAATTTTAAAACAAAAATAAAAAAAAACCCATAATTTAACTGCTTCCCAAAACATGAAAATAAATTGAAACCGTTGCAGTAAAGCCTTTTTTTTTATTTAACTATATAAAAGATTTTTATGCTGACATTTTAGGAAGATAGATTGGCACACATTTAATATTTTGATTAATAACTTTCGGGGTCATGCAAGCGTTTAAAATTAATGTGACCCAACCCTTATGGCTAAAGGGTATTAAATTGTATATAGTAGGATTATGTACATAATGTACATATATGTTTTATTGTGCGTGCGCCGCATAATAAAAATTAGCCGAAATAAATTATAAAATAAAAAAACGCTGAATTCGATATTGAAGATTTAGTTCATTTGTGCATGTCAAGCAGTGACGAGGAAAAAACGTGTCACGAAATAGTGAATCATATCGCGGATTTAGCTTATATATATATTGTTTTATTTTATATCATTTCCTTTATTTATTTTTTTGTTTGTTTTTATTCGGGTTTTATTTATTTATTTATTTGTGTGTTGGGGTTTTGTTTTTGTTGGGGAATTCGTTGGGTTAATGTACCTACGCAATACGTAACGAGAAATGAATTCCGAATTCCGAATAACAAGTTGTTATGTCGGATTGTTTCATTGAGTTATGTGAATGCCGTGCTGCATATGGGTTTATTATAATTTTGAACCCAGTTTTAGTATTTAAATTTTGATTATAGGCACATCAAATATTTGAAATATATTTTACTGACCTGGTTTTTATTTTTGGAGCTAACAGCCGTGGAAAAAAACATTAGGCAAACTGACAGCCTGTTTTACCAATTGGTTGTCAGTTCTAAAGTCCGAAAAGCTTAGAAAAATTTCCTAGCTATATTAAAATGTTGGCCATAATTAATGGTAACTGCAAATACATATATATACTATATATATATATATACATAGTACATAGTTATTCTGGCTAGCTTTTCTTTGCGTCTGTTCAACCATCCAATTGCAATTATGTGTAGTTAAAATGGGAAAATAGGAAAAGCAAGCAAGGGAAACGCAGAGAAAAACTTAGCTGGCCAAACAATGAATGGCAGAGAGACAGACGGACAGACTCCGACTCCGACTCAGTCGTCAGTGAAATATGTAGCCGGAAATATTTAAAACGCCATCTTGGCTAAGAGTGGAAGTTAAAGAAGAGAATGAAGAAGAGTTCGCTCTGGATTTGCTTTTGCTAAATTGAATAACAACCAGAAAAATAGTTATGTACTTGGAAAAGAATTTTACTCGCTGCCATTTTTCAGGAAAGAGAATGTAAAATATAAAGCGAAATGCCGAAAACTGACGATAAAAGGACATAATGGAAATAAGTATGTCTTCAAGCTCGGCCAGCAAAGGTGCAGTGGGTGGCTGCAGAAATCCATCCTCCCTGAGTGTTCCTTTGGCAAAAATAATTGTTATGCCGTTCTCATTGTTGTCGCGAACAAAAAAAAAAATACGAAGGACTTCCGTTTGTTGCCGATTTAAGTCGTGCGTAAAAATCAGATGTTCTTCGAGCAGGTTGATTTTCCTCTACTATTTACTATTATTATGCTCTTACTAGCATTCAAAAGAGTTTAGTTTTTATTGTGAGAGATATATTCAATGCGGCCATTGTAAACTAGTCGGTTAAAAAAGGTTCTTATTTTAGATTGAGCTGAAAAGCTGTGTTCAGACAGCTAGATTTGATTTTAGGTTTGTTCAGACTGAAATAATTTTGTTTTGCCCCAATTGGACTGATTACTTATAAAAATGTTGTTTTTAAGCTAGTACGCAGAAGACGAAAGACCCAAATCCAAACTTTATGGCAAATGTTGTGCAACTTTGGTACCGTACGCCTGCTGCGTAGACATGCTGTCTGCATAAAAATCTATTAAAGAAAATTTTAGTTTTTTATTATGCTATTTGAAACTTAAAACTCATTCGATTTTTATTTCTTCAATCCATAAAGAGCTTATTTAAATTATATGTAACTAGTGAGCCCGGCAGACGTTATCCTGCCCAAACTTTTTGAATACTCTTAAAGTGTATAAACATCGCAACATTCTCTAGTTATCTTATTTAGACAATCATAAGATTTTTCGATTAGTTGACTTTTGTGACTCTCTAAAAAGCCGTATGGAAGAACTTAAGTATTCTTAAGAGAGCTCGCAATTCTAATAAATTCAAGCCCCACAGAAACTACATTTTAATCCCTTTGCGACTACGTTTCTGTCAATACTTAATGTCCAATACCCGGTGTTGAACAATATTATACTATGCTATATTCACGATATGCACAAAAATACGTTTATCTCACGAACCAATACACACAAACACATCGCAATAGGCTTAAAACCTCCGTATTGACAACCTCTAACACAAGCAAAAATCAGACTTCACATTATTGACCCGTTCATGAGAACACCCGTAACACGGAGAACATAAGTTTCTTTTATATATAAAGTACTAAACCTAAGGCCCTCGCATCCTGAGTGCTTTGAAAATGGCAAAACGGTGCCTGCTCTAGACTTCGGTGCATGGTAAAAAATATTTCCATCTAAATAAAATTGTAACAGACTGAAGAGTACTTGCTATAGGAATCGAAAGAAGAAAATTAGTTAGGAGATAAAACAGATAAGATAAGATTTCACTTGGAAATGCATTTTAAAAATCAATCAAAAAAATTTCGTGTTACACGAATAAACTAATTTCTATTTCAAGATGTTTTGTCGTGTGAACGTAGCTTAGCCTAGAACGCAGTAATTTTGACAAAGGTAGGAAAAAAAGGCATTATCGTGTCAAAAGGTCACAGCCAGATTGTGTTGGGACAACTTGTATGCTTAACTGAAAGTTGAGTGATTAAGGTGTTCAGGTGAAATGGCCAAAAAGAAGAACAAACAAAAATTTTTGGCCATAGCATACATTTAGAAGCTAAAAAGGATGTCAAGTGGTAGAAACAATTTCACTACTGCGGAATGTAAGGATTCTTTTTGAAATGCTTTTCGGTATAAAACCAAAATTGTAAGTACTGATTGCTTATATAAGTAATGCCAATATGTATTGCTGCTTAAAAATATGTATATACTATATACTATATAGTATATATATTTATATTTTATATCAGGCACACAAGCAAAATGGCGGAAAAAAAATTTGTAAACAAAAGCCATTTGAACAATGCAAAAGTCATAATAAATGTTTATAGATATGCACAAACAAAACCTACATACATATATGTTTATATTATATAGTACAATGTATATATATATGGATTGTACAAGTGGAAAAATGCATTAGGAGTCTACTTATCCTAGTCAAAGCTCCGAGCCTTTTATTTTGTTTCACATTTTTATACTCTATATACTTGGAAAATAGTATCGTTTGTTTTATGGCATTATTTGCATATCAAAGCGTTCGGAGAACAGAATTTTGAATGAGTTTGACGAACGGAATCATTATTTTGATAGAAAATTCAACAATTTGCAAGCGATGCTCCATAATGTTAAACCAAACTACCAGCTATTAAATGGGTTGTCCGATAAAGCAGTGCTGCCAACCCAAAGTTGTGAACCTCTAAAAAAACACGCTGTACTTGCATATTTTATTGCATAAGTTTATTTGATACCAAGTTTGAATTTAGTGGCTTGAAATATATACAGGGTCACTTTTTTGTGAACCTGCATAACTTTTGCCTCCTAAAAAGGAAGAGTATATTAAGTGCTAAAGTATACTATATTTTCTTCGAATCTTTTTTTTTTGTTTCTTCGATATGTGTTTTGTGTATTTCCATTTGTGCTACTGTTTATTGTGCTAGTATTTGTGTAGATTGAGCGTCGACGTCGGCGTTGACGTCGCCTATTGTTTTCCATAAGCAAAATATGTGTATTGTGGCTGGCTGGGTGGGTGACGGGGCTGACTCTGGCTGGGATGGCTTTTGAGCGGCGTAATTGAAACATGCATATTCCATTGTATACAATGCAGTGGCTGTGGCTGGCGATAGTAATAGTGCGCGGGGATTGGATTGGTGTGTAGCGTGGAGGGGGTAGGGCGAGGCAAACAAAATGATTGCAAAACAAACAATGCACAGTCACAAAAGAATGGCGCCCCAAAGCCAGCTATAGCCAACGAAGCATTCCAAGCAAACGCATTTTAAATGCTATACGCGCCATTTGGCAACAACTTTTTTTTTTTTTTTTTGGTTTTTTTATACCCTTTATAATCAAGGGGTAAGGTGCTTATTAGGCAAACAACTAGACGGAAAAGAATAAGTTACCAAATAATTTTTTGCCAAAAAGATAGTAAAATCGTAGTCATGTCAAAATTCACATCTTGTTGTATAAAACTAGTAGAATAAAATAGGAATTAGTTATTATTTCCAGACTTTTTTTTTTTCCATTTTCAACTATTTATTCTGAGAAAATTGATAAAACATTGAATGTTCAAACTATTGTCCATCGCTAGCCACTATTTTTTCTCATCTTTCTGGTAATTTTCGGATTCCGGCTCGAGGCTATCCATGAATCGACCCAATTCTTGATACCTTAATAAGAAGTGAACCGCTGGTCAGCCAATGAAAGTGTCATCCATCGAAATAGGTGGTAATCGGATGGGACGATGTCCGGAGAGTTAGCACCTCCCATTTTAACGTTTCCAAATATGTTTCCACGACTATCGCGACATGGGGCCGTACATTGTCATGTTGAAAAATAACTTTATCATTGTTTTGCTCATACGAGGGTGGATTGATAAGTTTCCGGCCTGACCAAGAAAAACAACGTTTTTAAGAATTTTTTTTTATTTCTCAACATAATCTCCTTCAAGGCTGATACATTTCTCATAGCGGTGTTCTAGTCTACTAATGCCATCTCTATAGACTGATTCGTCCAGCTCCTCAAAATACCCATTTACAGCTTCGATTACTTCTTCATTGTCCGCAAATCTCTTACCGCCAAGCCATTTTTTGAGGTTAGGAAACAGATAATAGTCACTCGGGGCTAGGTCTGGAGAGTAGGGAGGGTGCGGCATCAATTCAAACTTCAGATCGTTGATTTTAGCCATCGCAACGATTGACTTGTGCGCTGGTGCGTTATCGTGATGAAACAAGATTCTTTTCTGCGCCAGATGAGGTCGTTTAATTTTCACCTCGTGGCTCAAACGTTGCAATAAGTCTGCGTAGTATTGAGCAGTGATTGTTTTATCCTTTTCAAGGTAATCAATGTATATAATACCTCTTGCATCCCAAAAAACAGTAGCCATAACCTTGTTCGCTGACAAAATTGTTTTTGCCTTCTTTGGAGTTGGTTCCCCTGGTCCAATCCACTGTTTAGAATGTTCTTTGGTTTCAGGAGTGTAGTGGTGGACCCAAGTTTCGTCAACGGTTATGAATCGACGCAAAAATTCGCTTGGATTACGCTTATACAACGTCAAATTGGCGGTAGAAATGTTTTTTCAGCTTTTCCATTTTCAAGAAAACACAGAAGCGTCTTGTTCAGTGTGCTCTCAAATCTAAACTAACATGGCGATCGGGCTGAAACTATAGCTACAAGCTATCTAAGGATGGTACTATAGAACGCCACCTCAAGGTAGGCCTAGTGGCGCCATCTCTTGGTCAGGCCGGAAACTTATCAATCCACCCTCGTAATTTGGCCGTTTTTCTCTCTCGGCTTCAACTTATATCGACCCAATTTCCTGGCTTTTGTATCATTCCCAGGCCTTTAAACGTTTGGAAACGGTTGATGCATCGACACTAGTTTCTGCCAATCTTCATCGAGTAATGTCTCCAATTCTTCATCCTTACACTTTTTCGGCTGGCCCGGACGCTCTTTGTCTTTTACATCAAAATCACCACTATTAATGCGTTGAAACCAATCAAAACACTGTGTTCTTGAGAGAATATGCCCCATAAACTTCCACGAGCAAAAGATGACTTTCGGAAGCGAACTTGGTACCCCATTTCTGATACTGCTTTAATTCGCTTCTAACTCCTAAACCTGATGAGATGCAATAGATTTTTTCAATATGAAGCGTATATTATAGTCGGTACGCCCCTTCGGTGTTGCTATATACACTACTACATATATAATTATAAACAAACTGTACTGTAGCTACAGTTAATATATACCGTTTCAAAGTTTATTAGCTGTGTTCACACTTTTTTTTTGCGTCTAAAATGTGTGTCATTCATTTTGAAATCGTTTCTGCATTTGTCAGTTTGTTGTTTCTTTGGTTTGTTTTCGTCTTCTTCTTCCTCTTCTCGTCATTTAATGTAATTTCCTTAAAAGCAGAAAAACGATTTGCCAGCTTTTTGATTTTGTACAAAAAGTCATGCGGGAAATATAAAAAAAAACAAATTTAAAAGAAAAAATCATTGAAGAAAAATCTGTTGTATGCACCATTTGGAGTCAAAGGCGGAACAGCAGCAGTCCCACACACACACACACACACACACTCATACACACACACATAATGGACGGACGCCAAATATGGCCAACGTTGACAACAAGCAAATCGAGTGGCATGCAACAAGCTGCAAATCGCGAATAACTTTATGCGCTGCATTATGCAATTGGCTACATGGGACGGGACTGCAAATGTAATTTCAATTTTTGGCCATGCAGCGGGTTGGGTTTTAGCCGAGTTGCTACACAGATTTCTTTAGCATTGACCAAATTTATTTCCAATGCATTAATTTATCAAATGCATCGTTGTGTTATAAATAATGCATTTGACCAAAGTAAACATTTCATAAATGTTTCATCGTTGATCAACACTGCCAAAGTGCACCATATGCTGCCCATTGTTGTGACCAGAGTTGTCAACAATCCAAAGTTGTGCAACGATTAAATTTTTGGCGCGAGTGAGTGCTTTTATTTTAATTAGCAGTTAAACGAACTAGGTTTTCAAATTTAAATTAATTACAATAAAATTAGTTGCTAGGCTTCATCGATTTATTCGTTAATTATAGTAAAACAAAATGAATATAAATAAATAGAACATTTGGTCTGCTGCGTTTCACTCGCTTTATTAAAAAATTTCAATCGATTGAATTGAATTTTTTTTTATTTGGTATTTACCCACAAACCTCTTTTGTGATATAAACTCAATGGGACTAGCAATTGTATTAAATTTGTTAAAAATAACTAATTTAAAATTAAAAAAAAACCAAAATTGACAATATATTTCCACAAAAAAAAAAATATGAATGGTCAGGTTGCAGGGTATATCAAAGCCAGATTGACTATCGTGATAGTATTTATATCACATGCCTAAAACGTAATATTTTTCTTTAAAATTAAAATGTGTTTATATTTTTCATTACGGCTCATTAGGGTGGCCATTTTTGCAGAAATTCACGATATAAATAACGCGATTGCTAAAAAAGTTTTCTTTTTACCGGCATATAACGCGCTGTAAAATTCTAAGACGATCCCAATGTATTTGATGTAGTCGAAAAGAGGTGAAAAACTCTGAAAAATTTGATAAGAATGCATATAAAGGGTGATTTATTAAGCCCTTTTTTTCAATAGGGATTTTCGTGTGGATCACGCGTGATCCATGACAGCTGTCAAAGGCAAAGTTGTTCAGTATTCATTGGCAAATCATCATGGAAAGCCGAATGATCTTCCTGCACGTTGCCGTTTTAGTGAATGGGCTCTTGGTAAGATCGATGAAAATCCGTTGTTTTCGACCAAAATTTTGTTCAGTGATGAGGCCCACTTTTGACTCGACGGTTTCGTGAATAAGCAAAATCGCCGTATTTGGGGAGAAGATCAACCCGAAGAGGTTCACCAGCTGCCATTATATCCCAGAAAAACAACGGTTTGGTGCGGTCTGTGGGCTGGTGGCCAATGATTGTCCGTATTTTTTTTAAAACTGAACAAGGTGCGAACGTTATCATCAATGGCGCACGTTATCGGACCATGTTAACGGACTTTTTGCTGTCTGAAATTGTTGCCCGTGATCTCGACGACATTTGGTTCCAACAGGATGACGCTCCGGTTCACATTACCAATGAAACAATGGCTCCATTGCGAGGTCAATTTGGTGAAAGATTAATTTCACGTACGGGACCCGTACCTTGGCCGCCAAGATCGTGCGATATCACACCGCTCGACTTTTTTCTTTGGGGTTACGTAAAGTCAACAGTTTACGTGGACAAACCAGCAACGATTGAGGCCTTGGAAGCCAACATTACTCGTGGTATTGGCCAAATACCAGGGGAAATGCTTGAACGAGTCATGGAAAATTGGACCTTCAGGATGGACCATTTAAAACGCAGTTGCGGCCAACATTTGCACTAGATTATTTTTAAAAAATAAATGCCATAAAATATCCTTTCGAAATCATAAATAAAGATCCCATCATTCCTTTAAAATTTGGATTTGCCAAATCATTAAAAAAAGGTCTAATCACCCGTTACATATAGCAACCTAATCATAAACTTAACAAAAATATGCTCCAAATGTAATCGATGGATAATTCAATTATCTACAGCCAAGTAAAAAAATTTTCGAAATTATTTTAGTACAACCAGAGATATTTGCTGTAAAAAAGTCACAATTTATTAAATTTGCCATATCAGCGGTGGCCACCCTAATGTTCATCTGCTCCTTTCTACTTAGTCAACTGCTTATTATAATCTGATAAATAAGGTATAGATAGAAGCGTCTTGATCGACCGCTGGTTATATCATTCTTGCAAAATTGATATTACAATAAAAAAAAAAAAATTGATAAAAAAAAGGTGAAGCGGCTCTGAAAAAAACTTTATCTCAAAATTATAAATTCATAAAAAGTTCAAATTTACAAATTGACTACAAAAAAAGCAAGTCCTGAAATGTGTTTAAAAAACAAACAGTTAGTTTATCGTTCACGTCTTAGTGATTGGAATCTCTATTGAAAGGATTTTTTAAAATTCTACCCAAAGGGGATGGCTTATAACAAACATTTTTTTTCCAATTTGCAAATGTGATCTATTTGCAGATTTATAATAATAATTTGTAATGTTTTTTTTTAAAACTCGTCTTCAGTTGGATAGTTGGTCGGAAATATGTTTTAAATGAATAAGTCCTACGCTTATTTTTCATATTATCAACTGGCCCAAACATAATTTGGGGTGTAGTCTCCGTAAGAGTAAAAAGGCTACGACCCTTTAGCTAGAAGAAAATGGATTTTAATAGAAAGAATATTCGTTTTGGCTTATGATGCATGCAGGAGGCGGAGCCCTCTCATTAATTGATAAAAATGTTTCTCGCGATGCAATCTTACACAGAACTGCAAATATGACGAAACATCTTTTCAATTTATTGTATATTGTTAAACACAATAAATAAAGTACAAAATTTATGTGGGATTAGCTCTCAAGTTTGAAAAAATCGCAGGTAATATGAAATTGATCCAACATTAACTTCAACTGAGCCGAGTTGAAGCAACTGATGATGTCTTCCAAATGTTTAAAACGTGGGTTAAACCAGCACTCATAAATGTCGTATATAATTTCTGGTTCATGATCATATTTTGGGCTTAGTCTTGTCAGAGTTTTGTTTATAAGTCAGTCGGGCGGCTTTAATTCAATTTTATATGGTACTTATAATTACAAAATAAACAAAAATTTTATATTTTTTAAATTTTTTGGCAACTTGAGCACTGTGTCAACGTTTTACAATTTGTTTGACTTTCGGTGACCTTAAGTCTCTATAACCGTGCCAATAAACTGCAATTAATGCGCTTTTTCAGTCATAAGACATCGATGATATAATAATACACAGTAGTATACCATATATAATGCTCTAAGTTTAGCAGTACCCAGCGGCGACAGCTGCGGAGAGCGATACCGGAAAAGTGTGTTTTACTTTTTACATTTCTGCTATTTCCGTTGATGGCATTTTTATGAAGAGTTCGCCTAGTTCAGTTTTTATGGCAACTCAGGGGGGGTCAGCAGCTACCCACAAGTCAGCCCAAGGTGAATGACTGTGAGGTTGGTTACGGACAGCAGACTGACTACAGAGACTAAAAGCAAAAACATCAACAACCTGAAGCTCCAAGTCAAGATATAAAAACAGTCAGTTGGCCAAGAAGACGACGTCTACCATGACGTGTCCAATAACCGGAGACTGAAATGTATCTTTAAGATGCGTTGCACGTTTTCAATTTGAAACACATTTGTGACTGGCTCGAGAGTCACATTGTCGGTCTGTCGTCGTCAAGACCCTTTGGAGCACTCTAGAATGATTCGTTGGTTGAGTTGGTTGGAGCTTGTCGTCGCCTGCCATAAAACGGAATGCATTAGGTAAATTTTTATAGCAACTCCCGCAATTATGGCAAATTAAATACATGCCATAAAATGCCATTATCTGGTGATGCGACGTTCCGTTTGGTTTCCTTTTTTTTAGTATACTCTTTAAACTGGCGTTTTATAGGGTGACAGGTAAAAGAAAGATCATCAAATATTGATCCATTTCCGTCCTATTGCTACTACGGCTTCACACCGTACTCCGAAGGATATTTCAACACCCTATCGAACTAAATATAGAAATAGATTTAGCAATAATTATCAAGAAACATTAAATGTTGCAGCAGATGATTCCGATTAACAAAATTTGACAATTTTCAAGATTGCCATCTTTTTCAGAAGTTTCATCTTCTGTAAATTTGTCTATAATTAGAATATAACCTAGAAACTACTTGGTATGTGAATCTAGTAAGAAATTTTGTTGGACTAATCCTAATCTTACCAAAAAATATTCCTATATTTATTTATTTTGATAATGAATATAAAATGCGGCAAGAACTTGCCATATCGAATTAAAAATCTGTCCATCTATATCGTAAGCGTGACTTTCTGGGTAAAGGTGCAGGGTATCCCATCGTCGAACCTATTCCCTTTTAAATTTTTTTTAATTTGGCAATACATATTGATAGAGGCAGAATGTATGCTATAAAGAAGACATGGTATAAAAATGTAAAGGCATTAGGATAATGGCCAACAATTGTCACGCGATAAAAACGTTTGCACTGTGCCTTTAATTTGGGCCACATGTGTACAATAATATCGGCCTGAGTTTGGGCCTGGTCTTTGACTTGGTCCTGTTCTTGCTCTTTGCTCTCGCTTTCTGTCTCGGACAAGGCACGTCAATTTAAATGTCTCCTTCAGTCAGTTTATTGTTGTTGCATATGCCAACGTGTGCGTGTGTGCGTCTCCGGTTCTGGATCCCTGCTCCACTTGGCATGTTGTCAGTCAATTTTAAACGTATGTGCGTGCCATAAATTATTCGTTGCTGCACACTGGTCTGGTGTTAAATACTCGACAGGTTCTCGTGCCAATTGACAGGTTCAATGCTTTCTTAAACATAATAAAAATTAAGATTAATATCGAAATTAAATTAAATGAATTTAAATATTTACTTACTGCCTGCCGTGCGTGGGCAATAACAATTCGCATCTCGATTTTGCACAATTTCGATGACTTTTTCGAAGTTCAAAACCGAATTCGTCACTCACAGTCAGTCAGTCAGTCAGTTCAGTCAGTGTTGTAAATGTTTTTTTTCATTTTTCTGTAGCTGCAACAAACTGGGTCGGCCAGCTCGCTTTCTAACCTTGACAAGTGAAACCTAAGGGGGCCTACCGGCTTCCAAGCACAATTTCCGCAAGTGGCTGCCAACTTGAACTGAAAACCTGTTAAAACTCAAAAGCAACAGCATGAGCAAAAAATAAAATATATACTATATATAAAAAATAAAAAAAAAATACTGAGCCTGAAAAGGCACCACGCACAAAACTTTAAAATTTTCCTTTTATTTTTTGCGCAGAATGTTTACGAAATCAGAGTGCTGAAAGTTTATGACAGCTAGTCGAATCATAAACACGCTTAAAGTCTATATTAAAACTTAAAAACATTCGAAACGAAAATGTTTTAAATTGCCATTTTGCGAAAAAGTCTGAATGAGTACAAAATTTGTTAATATTGGCTTAGAACAACCTTAAAACAAGATTATGGCTTACATTAAGACAATCATTTCAGATTGTGGATACGAATTTTCAAGATTATCATAAAACTGGAAAATATCTGGTATCTCGACCTAGATATTATTTTCGGATTATCGACAATATTGAAATAAAATACTCAATAGGTTGAACTAGGATTATAAATGTTGTGATTTAAAGATTTTTATAAATTCTTATATCAATAATAAAAACAACCTTTTTTATGAAAAATTTCAATTTTCAATTATCCATGACGTTTAATTTTAGAACTTTTGCTCTATTTCGTTTATTTTTGGTATTGAAAATAGAAAATTTCATTATTTTTTTAAGAAACTACATTTCAACCCCATCAACATTTCACATCGCAATATACTCAAAACCTCCGTATTGACAACCTCTAACACACAAAAATCAGATTTGAAATTCATCGACGCGCTCATGAGAACACCCGTAACACGTAAACTATAAGTTTATTTTATATATGTTATATACATAGATTAAATAAAAACGAAAAAAACGTTTTTTTAATTAAGCCGCAACGCGTTAAGTTTAAAAACGGAAATTTTTCAAAAAAATTTTAATTCGGCCCTATGCCTTGAACCGCATAATTAGTTTTCAAAAATCACTGGGGATAGTTTCCAGTATCTTATTCAGCTAGATCCTCTAAGAATATTTAAATCAAAAAGAAAATTTTTAAAGTAATTTCAAAAACTAAAAAGATTATTTTGAAAAATCAAAAGTACCACCCAATCTTTATATAATATTATTATTATATAATAATCTCAAGCTTTATTTAAATTTAGCTAGATTTAATTTTATCATACTAAATTGAAAAGTCATTAAACTTTTTATAAGCGTATAAAAATATTAAAAAGGAAGCACTGCGTCGTCAGGCATTGAAGTTGGCATCAGCGGAGCGTGGCTAAGTTAGGAGAGCTTGCTCAGCTGAACTCACACACTTAAATACCTGAGCACAACACTCACACACACACACAAACCTCTTCATAAGCAAATAAAATACAGTCAGGCTAGAAATGACTCGCATTTAAATTTGTTTTTTAAAGTTTTAACCGCAGCTGCAATTCGGTCATCACAATTTTAGAATTCGCCAAAATAGAGGTATGATTTTCAGTGGTTCTTAAAAAAAAATTTCAAAAGATATGGTTGAAGGACTTATCTACTCTACAGTGTTTCGTGGGATCTTTGCAATAAATTTTGTTGCGATGCGCTTAGGAAGGCTATCAGTCAATCATTGTACCATCTTTTAGAGGAAAAGAAGATGTGAAGACGGTTTGACTAAGCTGTCGCATATCTGAATTCCATATCTCAAATAGGCGTTATCACCTGCTGATACGCCATCCGTTTGCAAAGCAGGGAAAGGTTTTTACGTTTATACAAAAACCAATGGAATCGTTTCCATTTATCATTCCGAAGAATTTTTTATGAAATGCTATCCGTATGTGTGTCACTCATACAAGGTAATGCCAAGATATTTGCCTCCTCTTTGATAAAAATCTCGGATGCAATTTTAGGACATGATGCCAAACTTCTAACGTCTGGCCTGATTTTCAAACTCAAGGAGAACTTTAGATGCACATTTTGACAACTGTCTGCCAGAAATTGATTTTAAATTTATAGGTGTACGAATAATTATTGCGTTGACAGTGTGCACAGCCTTGGGTGGATTCCCAGTTATGAGAAGCTCCAACACTCGCCACATACTCGTACACATGTTACCCGGGTGTGCCTGGTGCAGCCTTAAGTTCACTTTTGAGTTCAAGGTGAAGCAGTTGTTGCCCCTTCCCCACACGCCTCCTTCCTGCCGCATGCCTCTTTGCCGCCTTGTCTCAGTGTCAGTAGCAGCGATGCATCCATCGCTTATGCCATATAATGTGATAGTAAAATAAATGCCTCTCTGCTGGGTTTTTATTTTTTTGTATGTGCCTGTTTGTTTGTCTGTCTGTCTGTCCGTCTGCCTCTGCGTCTCTTCATCTGTTTGTCGTCTGCTTGGCTTCGTTTTTTGCCTCTTTTGGCCTGCTGCTCCCATTCGCTTGGGTGCAGCTATTAGTGGCAGCCACACCACATAGTAGTAAATAATTACATGTAAATACCGCAATGTTGAAAAATTAAGTATTTTTAGCATTTTCAGCAATGGAACAAAAAACACAAAAAGAGAGCACTGCAGTCGGTTGACTTTGAATTGCGCGTTCTAGAAAATAGACGGAACATTGTTCCAATATTTATTTTCAGTATGACCTTATTGGAAAAAAGAAAAAAATATAATATGGCAGTTCATTAGAGGAAACTTCCGCAATTTTTGTAATAGATAATTCGAGTTTGAATTTTTTCTAGCGTGAAGTTCCTCTCCTTAGGTAGGTAGGTAGAAGTGGTTGTCATTCCGATGCACCTAGGCCTATGAAAGGCCCGTTGGGATGCCACTTAAGTTACATAGTCCTCTAGTCACCTGTGTCTCTTTGAGCCAACCTGTCGATTAAATACACGAATTAATCTTATTCTGATTTCTGTGAATTCATTGATATTCCCAAAAGTTTCGGAACCCAGTGTATTCAGTCTCCTCCTGCATAGCGGGATGCATCCACACAGGAGTTTCTCCACTGTTTCCTCAATCATCCAATCACTCTTCTCAATCAAATAACAAAGAACTCAGTAACTGAAAAATATTTATATCTGAAAATGTTATAACTAAAATATCATGAAAAATACCCCACCCTACCATATCTCCTCTATTTACTTTGACCATGACGTAACAAATCAGTGTTGGCAAGCACAAGCAATAAACAGTGCTGCCTAATTACAATTGGGCAATGTGTCCATAGAACTTTGCTTACATAATTGGCTTTTTATGAATCTAGTTATTTATTTAAATTGGAGAAGATAAAAAATTGGATTAATAGAGAGAGTAGAGTGGTTATTGTCATTGGTTCTCATCAGCACCATTCATTCAGGTTTCAAGGAAATAGCTTTTCCCAGAATTCGGCCTCATTGAATTGCTCACCATTCACAAAAATAATTTGATCTGTAATTAAAGCGTAGCTCTCCGGATAGCTGCGACGCTCCCCTGCAGCTGTGCGCAATTCACTGTAAAAAAACAAAAATAATAAAATAAGATGAGCCATCAAAAAACCATATTCCCTACATATATGTGTATATTTCTTATGGACTACTCACCCATTTCGCATAAAGTCATAAATAAAATTCACATAGAGCTTTACCATGCGTGCGTCCACATCACTAGGCTTGATATTATGTGGAGCCATGCGGAAGAGATACATGAGATCATCCAAGTGTTCCACGCGCTCTGTAAACAAATGCAAACGCCCATAACCATAACTCACATCGAAGCCTCACAAACTCCAAACACCAAACCCCAAACAACTTTTCTCACCTTTGCCCCACTGTGACGCATTGGCCAAATTGCTATATTGCCCACGGTATTCAAATCTATAGCCATAAACCGGCGCCTGCGCAGCGTCAGCCAAGCGCGCCAAGCGATGTGCACCAAAGCGTATCAGGGCGTCGGTGAATAAGTCACAAAGCCGTTCAAATTTCCAGCTCTGTTCCCCGGAGCTATTGAGATAGTGTTGTCGCAGAGCTTGGCTTTTGTCTTCATTTGGCTCGTACATGAAAATCTTGGGAGCCCAGTGCGTAAAGTTAGTTTGCAATTGCTCCAGGAGCGTAGCATTTTGCAGCACCTCCGCAGCAGAAGTGCAAAATTCACCATTTGCATAGCCTATCAGTAAAGGTTTCCGGCTAAAGTTGCCGGCACGCAGCAAGTCATGGAAATCTGCATTTAGAAAGCGGTTCTGTCCCAAAGTGTGCTCAACCATGGGTAGCCACAAGTACATGGGATTATCCTTGCCAAAGTCGAAGAGGCGCCGCAAGGTGGCAGCCATTTGTGTGCCATTGTGCTGATTGAAGCACTCAATTAGCTGTTCAGGACTATGTTTGTCCTCCGGTAAGTTGCAACCAAGCAACCGTGCTTGTTTTAAGGTCAGCTGATTTGGTATTAACTGCCGCCCGGCAGCTTGTGGCGGCATGGAACCGCTCATAACAATGGCCTTTTGGAAGAACTGACTAGTCATGGATGACACCATATGCAGGCCCACGCTGAGAGCACCCGCACTGTAGCCCATTAGGGTAATGTCCAAGGGATTGCCGCCAAAGCTGGCTATGTGTGTGTGCACCCAATATAAGGCACGCGCTTGATCCTTAAAGCCAGCATTGCCGGGCACGTCTCTAGTGTCCAGCTTGAGATAGCCCAAACTGCCTAAGCGATAGTTAAAGGTAACCAACACCAACGGCTTAGTCAGCAAATACTGTGGACCTAGAAAGCTGCTTAAGCCGGAACCCAAATAGAGACCGCCGGGATGTATAAAAACGAGCACAGGCAGTGGCTCGCTGGTCGTAAGCTGGATGGGACATTGTAGTGTTAACCTGGGCTGGAATTGGGTCTAAACACCAACTTACCCGACTTGTGTAGACATTTAGGGTTAGACAATTCTCGCTAGCATTTGTTGCCCATATCGACGGACAGTCGTGTCCATCATAACGCGCATCAATTATGTCAGGCAGCTGCTCCAAAGGCTTTGGATCCTAGAAACACATATATCATTAGGTTTATGAGCAGCCCCATGACAGACACAGCTTACGCGAAATCGTAGACTGCCCACAGGCGGCTGGGCATAAGGAATGCCCCGAAAGGCATAATATGGCTCTCCCAACCAATTGTTAGAAAGCGTGCCCAACACTTGGCATCTGTGTCCATCGTTTCTGGTTATATTGACCTCTACAACTCTTTGTTGTGCCACTACGATGAGGCACAGTACGGCCAAGAAGGCAATATGAAGCTTCCACATTGTCAGTTGATTAGTTACTATCGCAACTGGGAACTGACAACTGGCATTGACCATAAGGCAGTCCGAAGCAAAGCATTCATACATATATACTATATAAATCAATCAATCTAGAGCCAACTCAAATATTGAACTGAATTTTTAAGTGGCCATAACGAATTTATAAACAAAAATAAAGAAAATTTGAGGCACTACAGACGTAGAACGACTTTGGGATGCTCTTATAAATTAATTTAAATAATAGGATTAGTTTTTTATAGTAAATAAAAGTAGAGCTGACATACTGAGAAATCTGCTGAAGAAAGGGCTGGACAGTCTTCTATTATAAAAGGGTTACCGAAATTAGCGACTCCTATTAGTTGGCATAGCTACAGAAGATGAATCTCAAAAATTTGAAGCTTCCCACTTTTTTGGTCTTAACAAGCAACATTCCTCCACAAGTCTATAATGCTCCTTACAGTGTATAAGAAAATAACAAACCGTTCCATCAATTGGTTTGCCCAGTTCATTGGGGCCTTTCAGCCGGAGAGTCCATCGACGTGCATGTATGGATGGGTCTGTCCGTTTGTAAGACATTTCGTTTCACACATGCTGCAATATAATTAAATTTCAATTAAACTTTTCAACGCGTTCAGCTCATAGAGTGTCCCCCTTCCCTCAACACCCCTGCCATATGTTCATTCTCTCAGACTCACTGAGCAAAGTGCGTCAGTGTGAGTGAGTGCCCAACTGTGTATAACAATATAAATTAAAAGTGTTTAAGGCCCATAAAAATTGTTGCAAGAAACCAAAGCAACAACAACAACAACAACCACAACAAATAGTCAATTAAATACAACAAAGTGTTTGTTTAACGGAGCGACTTCTTTAAGAAAAAGTTTAGAGAGTTGTTGTTGTTGTTGTTTTTGCTATACCACTCATGCGAAACGAATGAAAAAAAAATTATAAACTATTCATTTCTGTGTCATTGATTTCTCCCATTAAAAGTAATCATAGGGTAATACTTTTAGGTTTCTAATGTGGGAAAATATTTTGTTTCTAGCATTTACCAATTACTGAATGTTATTTTTAGATCATTGCTTAAACATAATTTATACATTTATGTGAAAAAGTAAGTCGTTGAATTTAAGGAATAATGATAAGTACTAAGTATTTAATAATTGCAACTACTCTACTTAGGTATATCTAATGCGAGCTAAATGTAGATCGAGTAGAAAAATTTAGCATTACTTAAAATGAATACAGCCCCAAACTACATCCAAAGATATTCGCATACAACAATTGGAATCGATCCTGTCCCTTGCTTATTCTTTTTTGCACACAGATTTTACTGTCTAGCTTCTTATATCTGACGAATCTTAATAGAAATTAAAAGTTTTATTATTTCAAAGCCAGATGCATCTACCTAGTGGCAAAGTTCTATGCTTCTAGCTCCTTTTTTCTTAGATAATCGGGAAATACGAAAGAATTTGGCTACATCGATCTTACTGTACTTAATGACTTGCTTATTTTTTCCCAAATTTCATAAGCCTTATATCTTAAGCTCTATTTGTATTGGCAGTAATATTAGTAACACTTTTACCCACTTTCAAAGCCCAAGTTTAAAACAAATCAACGTTAAATGCAAAGTTTTTGAAAATAGTAAAAGTGTAACTAACTTTATGAGCTTCAATGTCAAAATTTGGAGCGGCTCAACCAATTTAACAAATGATGTTACTTTGAGACACCATTTATACGATTGGGGATCTCTCAAGTAGCTCCGAAATAGTTAAAATTTTATCTTTGGAATCATCTTAGAAAATGTTTAAAAACTACACCCGACAATGGTACTATAGGCCTAACTTTCTCTCAACAAAAGCAGTAACTCCATGGAATCCTTCGACCTTTAGAAAATGGGCTCACAACGGAGCTTTTGCCAACGGAGGCACAGTAGATCCTTATTTCCAATAATTAAAATTTGTATGGTTAAGGCTTTCATTTGCGTTTTGTGTATTCTACATTAACATGTTCGATAACATAGGTGATGTTAGGTTAGGTAAACACGGACAGTTCCAAGACGACCGTGTAGGCGGAGGCGTCTACGTTGACGATTTCAACATTAGAACTGCTTTTCGACTCCCGGACCACGACAGTGTTTTTTAGCAGAGGTCACTGCAATCCAGGAGGCTTTAATAACAATAAGAAAACTCCAAGTTCGAAATAAGAACATTTGTATCTACTCGGTCTGCCAAGCAGCTATTAAGATCCTAGTTTCGATGATTTCGTGTATGAAGTCAATGGATAACTGCAGCTTGTCTCTAGGGGAGACGGCTCAGCAGTTTTTAATGCACCTCATATGGGTCCCAGGACATAGGAACTTCGAGGGCAACTGCATTGCGGATGAACTGGCTAGACAAGGAACTACCAGCATCCTCCTTCAAGACAAGAAGGGCCTGGGTATACCCAAAACCAGCTGTAAACTGAGAATACGAAATTTTTCCGAACTTAATTGTTTAAGGAATCTTTTTCGCAATCGATTTTAAGAAATTTTCCATATTGCTTATTACAATTTATTTATATTTCAATTTTTATTACCAATTCCAAAATACATACATTTATTTATTTTTAACATTTCTGATTCCTTAATTTATGCAAATAAAATATTTTAAAAAATAAACTGCACTCATGTCAGAGTCGTCGTGGCAACGATTTTGGCTTTGGCAGCTGCGTTGGCATCCCCGCAAATATTTACAAATTTTCACACGTTTTGTTTACTCAAATTTTGACATATTTGGCCGGGGGCATTTCGTTTTTACCATCACCAGGGCATCTACATACAGCAGGAAAATAAAAATAAATAACATTAACAAATATCTTTCCGTTTTACGGTTTTATTCTGTAAATATTGGAATTTCAATAATGCCAGAAAAGATAATAATAATTCCAGTGCTATGGAAATTATGATGTTTATTGTTTTATGCAGCTTTGAAATACATAAGCCAAAAATGTTGAGAGGAAAAGTAAATAATTTTATTGGCATATGTGAGCATTGGATTAAGATATTTGCATCGTAATAACGTAACAAGCCACTTTTATGCGAGGGCAGTTTGAAATGTAAGCGGCCTAGGGGGTAGTTATAATAATGCAAAAAATGATTAGTCATATCTTGGGCAGTGGCGGATTTAAATATTTTCCGCCCCTAGGCCGTCCATAACTTGCCGACCTTTTTTCACAAAAAAAGAAAAAATATATTAAATGAGATTGTGATTGTCTTCGGTGCTTTATTACAATAGAGTTGTAGTAGGTAGAAGTAGGTGACTTAAATTTTGCCGCCCCTTAATTCTGCCGCCCTATGTTTCAGCTTAGGGATAAAATAAAATTTTAGGACACATTCGATCTGTGAAGCTTAATTTTATGGCGGACCTGACATAGGGTACACAAAACTTAAATGGTATAACCATTGATTGTTTGTCCCGTTTTGTAAATGAGATCTTAAATGGGATCTTCAATTTAAGGAATTGATACTAGAAAGCAAAATTTTTCTTGCAAACTAGCAGGGTAATGTTTATATGAGGTGTCTAGAAGGGTGACCATTTCTGTAATATCTCACGATATGAATAGCGTCACCGCCTAAAAAGTTTGCTTTTTACCTGCATATAGCGCCTGTAAAAAGGATCCGAAATATTCTCCGGATTTGACGCATTGTGGTTTTAATATTTGTCTACTGAAAGGTACAAGGAAAATTAGAATAGATGAGAATATGTTAATAAATCTAAGCTAGACCAATCGAATACCTAGCGGCCCTCCCTCGTAGAAAGTCTGTTACAAATGTTAAAAACAATTTTCATTACAACATATTTCGAAATATAATAGTTATGAAATTTATATGCAGACACATATACAGCCATTAACATACAAACATGGAAGCTACTTACACACACACACACACACATACACACCAATTCAATACATTTAAACTCAAGTCTATGTCTGTATGTGTGTGTGTGTGCAATTCTTTTGTACCATCATGAAAAGCAATTTCATGTTATGAATCCGTTTTTGGCCACATTGTCGTTGTTGTCCGGGAAGGAAAGAATTGCTACTAGTAGGACACCAGAGAGAGGGCAAGTAAGGGATATGGGATAGGATTGCAAATGCGCCACACTTTGGGGGAGGTGGGGTTTGGCTGTTTTTGTGTTTACTGTACAATAAAACATTATATGTATTTGCAGTAAACGAAAATGTGGCCCTTTTCTTATGTGTGTGAGTGTGTGTGTGCGTATGTGTGTAACCCTTTGTAGGTGTGCATGCCACTAATAGCTAAAAAGTTTTTTGGCCTCTCTCTCTCTATGCCCAAGAGTATCTCTCAGTTTGTCTCTTTTTTGCACACACGCTCTCTGCTTTTAACTTGAGAAACCACGCGGTTGATTCTGGCCAACTTTATACTTGGTTTGCCATTTCGTACACTTATTTTAATACCCTTTAGCCATAGTGTCAAGGGTATGCTGGATTTGATCTAACGTTCTATGAATAAAATTTTGAGAAAATATTACCATTTTGTACAGGTACAGTCAAAATTTAACACGTGCTCATCATTCTTGTACCAATATCGAAAGAACACTCCAAAGCACTAATAAGCAAGCTTAAGCCACCAAAGTTTCTGCATGAGCTCATGTGATCGAAATCGGTTGACTATATCATATAGCTCCCATAGGACCGATCGGCCAAAATAACTTTTTTAAAGAAAAAATTCGCTATATTTCGTGTTTTAATAAAGATATCGTAACCAGATTTGGCGTTTGGAAATTTTTTAGACCACTTAAGCAATGTGCCAAATTTGAACAAAATCGGTTGACTATATCATATAGCTCCCATAGGTCCGATCTTCCAAAAAATCGATTTTTTAACAAAATTTGTTGTGTTTCGTTTGTTTGTCAAGATATTGGGACCAAATTTGACGTTCGTGAGTATTTTATAGTTCCTAAGCACTGTACCAAATTTAATCCAAATCGTTTGACTAGATCATATAGCTCCCATAGGACCAATCGGTTAAAAAACACGTTTTTTATACAAAATTCGATGTGTTTTGTTTGTTTGTAAAGATATTTGAAATAAATTTGGCATTCATATCTTTTTTAAGGTATTTAAGCACTGTGTCAAATTTTATTGAAATCGGCTGACTATATCATATAGCTCCCATAGGAAAAATTCTTCTGTTTTTGGTTTTTTGTGAAGAAATCGGACTTTATTACAAGCTAGTGGTACAGGGTATCCTAAAGTCGTCCGCGCCCGGCTTTACGTCCGCCATTTTTTTTTTCTTCTTTTTTTTTTGCCGCAAACATAACGGCACAACAGCAATTCGTTACGCCTCAAATATCGCACAACCAGAGCTCACCCACACTTATGTAAGTTCTCATATGAACACTCACACTCACACACACACAAACACTCCATTTCCGGTTTTTGCCTTCAACTTTGTAGCCCCAAAAAGTTTGCCATGGGGTTAGCAGCACGTTACTTTTTTGTTGCAAGAATATATATAAATATATATATAAATAAATATATATATATATATATATATACTCTATGTATGTATCTACTGCTGTTGTTGCATGTTGTCTATACATGACAAAATGAAACTATTCGTATTTGTAAGATTTTGGCATTGGATAGAGTTTTCCCCGTCCACATATCTACACAAAATGGCGCAAAAAATTGAAAGAAGAGCGCCCAAAAGCTGGCTACATGTCGATATATAAGTGTAAATGTGTTTATATGCATGTGTGTGTGTGTGTGTTGAAGGGTAACTGTATTTGTGATAAGTCCAATTTCGATTATTTGTTATTGTTGTTTGTTGTGATACGGCTCTGGGGTTTGTTGTTGTTTTTTGTTGGCTGTGTCAGTTGGATCTGCCCAAATATGTACTCTAATCCAGAAGAAGAGTATAAAGGGCTTTGACTTGTTGAAGTACCTCAAAGATCTAAATATGACGTATAATTACTTAGTTGATGAAACTATCAGCAATTATTTGCACCCTATTCTAAGTCTAAACCATTTTTTTTCGTATTCGTTGGGGAGCGGTAGTTACCCTTCCCGCCAAAATAGGGTTGTGGCGTTCTAAAAATTTGGAGTCACGTTTTTCGAATAAAAATGATTCACAATCATATCATCAACTTTAAACTATACAGGGACATTTTTCGCTTTGAAAATATTAACATCGTTTTTGGAAAAATTGGCTTCTATCGCATAATCAAAAATTGTTTTTTTTATATTTTATTGAACTACTATTATAAACGTACAGTTAATTTTTTTTAAAGCACTAATAAACCAATATCCATATATATATAAAATAAACTTATGTTTCGCTTGTTACGTGTGTTCTCATGAACGAGTGAATGAATTTCAAATCTGATTTTTGCGTGTGTTAGAGGTTGTCAATACTGAAGTTATAAGCCTATATAGTATAAGAAAATATATATATATTTTAAAGTATTTGAAATTATCTATAAAATGAGTCTTTTCTAGCTTTCTTACTTATTTCCAGTGGGTTGCTTGAGTTTCTCAACCAAAATTATCGTACAAATATTTTGGGAGTAAAATTTTGTAATAAAAATAATGAGCAAAATTTAA
The DNA here is from genome assembly GCA_037043745.1 of Chymomyza amoena. Classification (NCBI taxonomy): domain Eukaryota; kingdom Metazoa; phylum Arthropoda; class Insecta; order Diptera; family Drosophilidae; genus Chymomyza; species Chymomyza amoena. The sequence continues at coordinate 344,101 of JBAMAX010002425.1, forward strand.
TTAAATTTTATCTGTTGAACTTGGTCTAGGTAGGTAGGTAGTTAGGTAGAAGTGGTTGCATTCCGACACACCTAGGCCTATGAAAGGCACGTTGTGATGCCACTTTAGTTAGTTCTCTACTTTCCTGAATCCTCTTTGAACCAACCTGTCGATTTTATAAACGAATTTATCTTATTTATTCTGATTTCTACGAATTCAGTAATATTCCAAAAAGTTTCGGAACTCAGTGTATTCAGTCTCCTCCTGCATAGTGTCATGCATCTACACAGGAGATGCTCCACTGTTTCCTCCTCTTCTACCTTCTACAGTAGTCAAAATGCGGCACGCCCAATCTATTGGCGTGTCTACCAATAAGACAATGCCCCGAAAGAGCCCCTATCGTAGCTATGGAACTTGGTCTAATTATAAATATGTACACGTTTTTTTTTACACTAGCTAAATGTGTTAAGGGGGTTTTTGGGGTTGAGGAATGCATTTTTGGGAATTTTGTTTTGAGCGCCGCCAGAGAGCGCTTTTGGGCATTTTTTTTTTGATGCGAAAAAACGAAAAATATTTCACTCTCTCATAGTTTTTAAGCTCTGTATTAAATTTTGTCTATTTTCGCAAGATTTTGACAATTAATAAAAATAAGAAAACAGAAAAAAATGTCCAAAAGCGCCCTCTGGTGGTGCTCAAATATGCAAATTTGAATAGAGGAAATTACAGGAAGCTGTAAGTCGATTTTTTTATACTTTGATAAAAATAGTTCCTTGGCAAAGTTTCTTTCTTAAAAGTTCTGGGGCAACTTTTTTCGGTCCCATATAAATTAAGCCACATTTATATATATGTAAATATTAGGCTCTCTGGCTATCAGGAGGTTTTTAAACGCATTATGCATTATGGGAGATGAGATCCCGAAACAACCGACCAATCGAGGGAATATCGTGCCGATTGTGAGGGAAGACCGAAAAGACCGCGTCAAAGTCGCTCAAAAATCAAGGCGATGTTGAGTGTCTTCTTCGATTTTCGTGGTGTAGTGCGTTTGCGTGAAGCTATTCGTAAACAGAGGCCGGATTTATGGAAAGACAACTGTTGGTTTTTACACCACGATAATGCGCCATCTCGCATTGCACTGACCATTGCAAAGGACCACTCCGAGGAAAAAGTTTTGAGTCGATTGAACACTTTCAACGTGAATCGGTGCGCGCTCTGAAAGCTATATCGGAAGAAGACTTTTTGGCATGCTTCGAGGACTGGTAAAACCGGTGGCATAAGTGTATTATATCGGGAGGAGACTATTTTGAAGGGGACGAAATTGATTTGGAAGAATAAATAAAGATTGTTTGATTTATAATAATATTCCGACCGGGTTTTGGACACAATTACATAGTATATGTAAATATATGAATATACGAGGGTGGATTGATAAGTTTCCGGCCTGACCAAGAGATGGCGCCACTAGGCCTACCTTGAGGTGGCGTTCTATAGTACCATCCTTAGATAGCTTGTAGCTATAGTTTCTGCCCGATCGCCATGTTAGTTTAGATTTGAGAGCACACTGAACAAGACGCCTCTGTGTTTTTCTTGAAAATGAAAAAAAAAAAATTGATTCGAAAAAACATTTCTACCGCCAATTTGACGTTGTATAAGCGTAATCCAAGCGAATTTTTGCGTTGGACCAGGGGAACCAACTCCAAGGAAGGCAAAAACAATTTTTTCAGCGAACAAGGTTATGGCTACTGTTTTTTGGGATGCAAGAGGTATTATATACCTTGAAAAGGGTAAAACTATCACTGGTCAATACTACGCAGACTTATTGCAACGTTTGAGCCAGGAGGTGAAAATTAAACGACCTCATCTGGCGAAGAAAGAATCTTGTTTCATCACGATAAGGCACCAGTGCACAAGTCAATCGTTGCGATGGCTAAAATCAACGATCTGAAGTTTGAATTGATGCCGCACCCTCCCTACTCTCCAGACCTACCCCGAGTGACTATTATCTGTTTCCTAACCTCAAAAATGGCTTGGCGGTAAGAGATTTGCGGACAATGAAGAAGTAATCGAAGCTGTAAATGGGTATTTTGAGGAGCTTGACGAATCAGTCTATAGAGATGGCATTACTAGACTAGAACACCGCTATGAGAAATGTATCAGCCTCGGAGGAGATTATGTTGAGAAATAAAAAAAAAAATTCTTAAAAACGTTGTTTTTCTTGGTCAGGCCGGAAACTTATCAATCCACCCTCGTATATGGATTTAAAAATATACTCGACTTAGTTATTTGTTTACTACACAGTAAAGAGTATTTAAGCTTCGTTCAAAAGTAAGTTGAAGTCTTTGCTCTCTTATTTCCTATACGTACATGTCAAGATGCGAATTTCATTTTATACCTATCAAAGTTTCTTAATGTGCTCAATTTTTTTTGCTTTTGTTTCTGGCTTTACTGTCATATCATTCATTTCTACTTGTTTGGCGATTATTTTGTCAGATACAAGATACTTTTTGCCTGTGAAATTGTTATTGCTGTGAGCATTTTTTTTTACATCCTGGTCCTCTTGAAGTGCTTATAAATATTTCCTTTTCAACTTGTCAATTTTTAGTATGTTGCGTATAAATTTTAAGCAGTTCTTATGTACTAGCTGGCACAGCAGAGCAATTAAGTTTGCTTTAATAACTTTTCAAAAAAATTATCTCAAATATTTATAGACCTTTTAACGACACTTTTATAATTTTATGTAAATACCGAGCACATATTAATATGATCAGAAATTCTGTTCCGAATTGCATGAGGAGCATAAATTGCATAATTAACGCACATTAAAATGATGTCATTAAAACGTCCAACGCCACGTGTGGTCCACAGTTAACTGCAACCAAATTAAGAGTTAACATATATACTACATTCAAATATATGTATATAGAAAAAGATTGTTATATACAAGCAGTATATAGTTACAACTTAATCCGGATATAAAGCGCAGCAGGAAGTTCGCGACATTGCATGCAAATGATTTGCATTTTTTTTTAACTTTACTATTTTATTTTGTTGTATTTTTTATGCAATTATAAAACATTTTAATTTACGTCTTTTATCAGAGTCAGTTGAGCATATATGTATACTAGCTACTACTATATATATATATATGACTTGTATATAAAGTTCTTTGCGCGGCTTTGATGCCAAGCGCAGACATTTTTGAGCCATGTGGTTTGTGGGACTTTTCAAGGTGAACGACAAACAGACAGACCAGACAGACTGACAAATAGCCGGTTTGGGGTCTGGGCCTGGTTCAGATCTGGGCGCTGCGCTTTAGCCAAGTGGGCGATAGAACATGGCCAAAGCAAAAGAACAAAAAACAAATCCATGCAATTAAAATGTAGTTTTATGGCATATAAAAAAGCTATATAACTATATATATATTTATATTTCATTGCTCTAGAGCGGGTAATTATTTAAAGACACACATAGAAGGGGTAACCAAAGTGGGTGAAACATGGTCCCCCTTGATGGGATTGCCTAGCCACATAAGTGCAAATTAAGTTTATCGAATCGTTATGCAGATACTTAATGAAACCGCTGACAAGACCACCAAAGCATCTTTTTCTTGGCTTTTAATGACAACTTGAGTGTAACCGATAGCATTTTAAAATCAGCCATTTCAAGTCCTTTTGTTTCTTAATATAAATTTGGAGTATATCAGATTAGTTAGTTCTTCTAAGCAAAGTTTGTTCCTTCCGAATAGTGGGAAAAATACCGCTTTTAAATAAACATTCCAATACGTTTTAAATCAAAGTCAAAAAATCAATTATGTAATTTTCTTAAAACATTTTAATACATAAAGATAGCTAACGAGTGATTCATTAAGACCTTTTTTTTTAATGATTTGGCAAATCCTAATTTTAAAGGAATAATGGGATCTTTATTTATGATTTCGAAAGGATATTTTATGACATTTATTTTTTAAAAATAATCTAGTTCAAATGTTGGCCGCAACTGCGTTTTAAATGGTCCATCCTGAAGGTCCAATTTTCTATGACTCGTTCAAGCATTTCCACTGGTATTTGGCCAATAGCATGAGTAATGTTGGCTTCCAAGGCCTCAATCGTTGCTGGTTTGTCCACGTAAACTTTTGACTTTACGTAACCCCAAAGAAAAAGTCAAGCGGTGTGATATCGCACGATGTTGGCGGCCAAGGTACGGGTCCCGTACGTGAAATTAATCGCTCACCAAATTGACCTCGCAATAGAGCCATTGTTTCATTGGCAATGTGAACCGGGGCGTCATCCTGTTGGAACCAAATGTCGTCGAGATCACGGGCAACAATTTCAGACAGCAAAAAGTCCGTTAACATGGTCCGATAACGTGCGCCATTGATGGTAACGTTCGCACCTTGCTCATTTTTAAAAAATACGGACAATCATTGGCCACAGCCCACAGACCGCACCAAACCGTTGTTTTTCTTGGATATAATGGCAGCTGGTGAACCTCTTCGGGTTGATCTTCTCCCCAAATACGGCGATTTTGCTTATTCACGAAACCGTGGAGTCATCACTGAACAAAATTTTGGTCGAAAACAACGGATTTTCATCGATCTTACCAAAGGCCCATTCACTAAAACGGCAACGTGCAGGAAGATCATTCGGCATTCCATGATAATTTGCCAATGAATACTGAACAACTTTGCCTTTGACAGCTGTCATGGATCACGCGTGATCCACACGAAAATCCCTATTGAAAAAAAAGGTCTTAATGAATCACCCTTTATATTTGCGTAATTAAAAATTTCGAAATATCTCAAAACCGTTCAAGGAACAAATATTTGGAACTCATTTTTGTCACATTCTGCTGTAAACTCTAGCTCAAAGTCGCTATTTGCCATGAAAGTCTCTATTAATTAAAGACACCGCAGTTCGGATTCGGCTATAAACTGTAGGTCCCTGTTCTGTTCGAACAGTTATTAATAGAGATCCCCTATGCCCCTCCTCCAAGGGGTCTAACAGGGAATTATTTATTTTTTTTATTGTTTTTATCTAAGTTTGGCAGACTGCATTTGTAACTTTTCTAACTTTTGAATTTTCGAATTAAAATGGTTTAGTTCGAAATATTCGAAACTGCCACCTAAGAAACTGCAGAAACTTTTGCAGTAAAGTTCAATTACATAATTTAGAAGATGTTTTCCAAAAAAGACTTTGATCAAAATTTGGATTTTCAATTATGCAGACAGATATCTTTCCATCTTACAAGTATATTTGAAACTCCTTTTAGATAACCTATTTTGTATAATTTATACAAAATTATTGTTATTTATTATATAAATGCTATAAAATATTTTAAAAAATCGCCTTTTGTCATGAAATAAATGTTTAAAGTTTTTTTTTTATTGACATTATTAAAATCTGTAGCGCTTAGCTTTTCCCCTTAAATAAGAAGCATTTATATCATCATTTTAAATAATTTATTTGAACTTTTCAGAATTCGAATATCCATTCCACATATTGCAATAATAAATTTTTATATTTAAAGTATTTAAATAGCTTTACGTGCCAGACTCAACTTTAATGACTGGAATTTAATTATGTGCACATATCGGGTATTTTTTTTCGAATTTTTCTTTAATAATTTATTTGTGCCATTTAATAAAAACAATGATTTTTAGTGAGCTGACATTTGCTAAATTGGTTTTTGAAGAAGAAGCCTTTTAAGTTGGCTCCTATTTGGAGCAGCTACTCTTAACAAGGACGAGGTGACTCCTTCTGCTTTCGTTGCATTGGCGGGCTTGCTGATTGATTTGAAGGTCAACGCTTTCCAGGGTTAGGAATCGAATCCATTAATAAGTCAACTGCGCTAAATAGAATCCGAGCTTTCAAAGAAAAATCCGGGGCATTACGATAAATATCGAAACTGCCACCTAAGAACTATCGCTCCAATCCAGAGTTACTTAAGAGCCATCGACTGATGACACCTTTGAAATACTATAGATTAATTAATGTCTCAAAGAAAGCACCCTATATATTTCTATTTAATTCAAAAGCTCAACAATAAAAATCTCTTTCAAAATGTCAGCTTAATAAAAACAATTTTATCTGTCAATTTGTTAATACACAATTTATATTAATAAAAATATCATTTTTATTTTTCATTACAGGTAAGCAGCAATTCAGACTTGGATAAATCAACGTTTTGGTACCTGGGTCCTTGAAAACGGGTTTGTGCGTGCTCTAGTGTGTGTGTATGTGTGTGTTGGTAGTAGTGCTGCGGGCTTTAAAAATCATATAATTAATATATATATATATAATTATAAAGAAATTAAAATTTAACAACACACATACATAGACATGCACACCTTTTAATTATGTGTATATGGTAGGATCTATATAATATACTCTCATATAGACTATTTTATACATTATATATTTGTATATAGTATAGCATTTGGTTGAGCTCATAAATTACATAGCTTCATTTATATATATATTGTAGCTTGAATGTATAACATATACTCACACAGATACACTAACAACACGTATCCCCCATACTCTAAACTCCTCCAGATGTTATCGAGAACCTGCACGAATTAGGCTGAGAGCATTGCAAAGTATTCCCCACATTCAATTTTCCATAGAGACAATCAAATAGCGCCATTTTATTTTTATCTCTAGCCACAAATCGCTATCAACTCTGGAGCCAAAAAATCTATTACAGTGGAACGAACACAAAACAAACAAACATACGAGAGAACTAGAGAGAGTAAAGACAATTTATAGCAGGAAATTAAAAATACTTTTTTGTTTGACAATTTGCCAAAACATTTTATATCCGCATTTGGAGAACATTTTATGAAATTGAAATGCAAATGCAATAAGCCAGGAAATGGCATTTTTTTGTATTTTATTTTATTTAGTATAAACTTATCAGCGCATCATTGGCTTTTGTTAATTATATCTACTCATTATTTTATTTTAATTAGACTGGTTTATAAAACGAAATTAGAACTTAGGAAATTACTCAGAACGCTCACGATATTTTTTGAATTTGTCTAGTTTGGTCTTAAATTGAAAAAGAAATTTTACCTATATTTTTTATATATATTTAATATAATATATTTTTATAAAGGCCGCTGGTGTGGTGCTGGTAGTTAAGTGGTTGGAACTACTGAGCAGAGTAAACCAGCCGTGGGTTCTATTCCCACTTATGCCTGGTCAAAGCAGCCTGAAGGCCTACGTTGCTCTGGCTACAAAACCTTTATAACTTAGAATTAATTCTGCTTTATAATTATAAAAAAAAAACAAAAAATATTTTTAAAAAGTTAGTTCGACCACATCATGTGATAGATCACAAAAAATGATATCTTGAACTGAGAAACGAACCTGGATCTCTAGACGTCCTTCTGCCATTGAGGCAATTTGAGAAGGAATCCGTGATCACTCTGCAAAAATTCCTTTTTCCAACTTCAAACATGACTATAACTCTTAACTAAGCATCCTAGAGCGATAAAAACCGCAGATACGTATCGGTTATATCTCAATCTAATCTTAATCTATGCTTGTTTGAAGCCATGACTATGCCAATTTGAAGCCCATCAACCAAATGCATTGTTGAAAACTTTAAATGGCTATAAGTCGTAAACTAAGCGAGTTAGGGCGAAAAGGAGCTTAATCCGTGATCAACTCCTCTCACCCCTATAATATATTGCGATTGTATTCGATACTAATGGTCTGATTATTATGACGTTTGGTATTAATCGATAAATTTTTTTACAACACCATCCATGTTTAAACTCTTGCATAAAATTACCTTAAAAAAAGTATTTAAGATTACTAAAAAATTTAAGTTGTACTCTACCAGTGGTGCTAAAATTTCGAACTTACCTCAGCATTAGCATATTATTTCAATGTGAGTTCTATAAATTATTAAGTTTCTTGTTTTTCAAGAACTAGCAAATTTATATTATATAAAAATACTTGCGAAATTGTATTTCTCAATACATATGCGGAAAAACATACAAAATAAGGTCGTCCCATGATTTTTCTGATGCTTTGCATAAGATGGCGACACAAACTTTACTAGATGGCGCCAGCAGTGAGAATAGCTTTCCTGTTTTGCCGCCAACCAAAACTAGCCTCAACCCAGATTAACCATAAAGAAATACCGAATCCTACAAAAAATAACACTTTCGGTTTATACGCACACACTTGAAATTAATTGGAAGTTCTTGAGTGGTTGTAAATTTTAGGAAATGCATTCATTCCTTTAATACAAACATTAAATTATTCCATATTGTAATATTCCGTATTGTAATTTTCTAATACATCAAAGTTAGGAAAAAATTATTTTGGTGAGAACTATTAAACTTTTTTAAAAATTATTCCGAAAAACACAATCATCTTGGAATAATATTGTCAAATTAAAATATTAAAAGAAAACTATCGAGTAAAAATGCACAAGTATCCATTAATTTATTACACTGCTTGACTACAGATTATGTAGATTTCCCAACGCTAGTACGCAGTATTTCTGAACTATCGGGCACTTCTGCATTTCTGCCTAACAAAGCGAACAGACTAATTGTGCTTTAAAAACATTGCAGTACAAAACATTATAATCGGTTTTTCGTTTAACAACAACTAGACGAATTCAAAAAGTGTGTAAAACGAGACCTTTTTTTATCTAAGACTATTTTTGTTGCCAATTTTGTAAGACCAGCACGATTAATTACCCTATCTTTGCGTTGTTTTTGTAATTCCTGACAGTTATTCCTTAGGACCAGAAACTTTTGCGCTCTTAATTACGCCAAAGGCCGCAGGCAAGCCGGCTTTATGCTTTATGCGCTCTCATTAGCCAAGTCAAAAGAGATGAGCAACTCATTTGAGTTGGTTTTGGGATCACTTGGATATTGACAATAACCTTGAAATGGCTTTGGTTGGGGTTACTTTGCCTGGGGGTGGGTGGGACACACAGCTATTTGGTAGACAAATACAAATAGACATATATAGAACAATATTTCCATTTGTTGTAGTGTATAAGTAATTGTCATAGATAAGGTAATATCACGCATACGGCATGTAGTACAATATCTTAATTGCAAATTATAAATAGAATATTTTAAATGGCTCTAAACTAAAATATACACAGAATTGGCATATAAATAACTAAAACCGCATATCATATTAAAATATTTAAATAGATGTCGCTGTGTAAATATAAATTTGCATACATTTTAAAAAAAGTACGTCTATAATATATTATATAGTAATACATTAATGTTGTTCCTGTTTCTATTAGAACTCTCTTTTAATGATTTATTATTTCAATTTTATTATAATTGCTGTTGTTGTTGCTGTTGTTTGTGTCGCGGCTACTGTTTTTATTGTTGCTGTCCAAATTTGTTAATACAAATAACCAGAAAATGTAAAATGTAGTTACATATAACCCAGAATCGCTAAAAACTCTCATATAAACATACACATTCCATATATATATACATTTATATACATATAGATATAACGTTTTAATTGTAATGTATGGTTTTTTTTGTTTTTGTTGTTTTTTCTATGTATTCTCATTGTTTGTCTCTACACATACATATGCATATATAGATTGTGTTTTTGTGCGCCGAAAACTATGCTACTAAAAATAAAAAATGGTGAAAAAGACTTGTATATACTGTAACATTCAACGACATTTTTTGTACATAATATATAACAAACTATCATTTAACTTATATTCATACAATTGAGGCCAATAAAGAAACAACTTTTGTATAAAATCATGTTTTTATATTTCCCACATAATCCCACTCTGCGACTCCTGTGAATTGTTGTTTCTTTTGTTACTGCCTTGTTTTTCTTGTCTATGTACTTGTTTCGCATAAGGGTATTAATTTAAAATCAATATTTGGTTTTCATTAGCGCAAATATCCCAAAAAAAAAAACACATAATCACAAATAATATTAATTATTTTATTAATGGTTTGGTTTAATTAATTCATAAATAAACATTACACAAAATACATTTTAAGAGCCTTGTAACAATGCATTCACCAACATATTCATACGCAGGATATCGAATACTCGATATGTCTGTGACAAAAGTTAAACGTTGCAGTTGACCAGAAAGTCAAGTTGAGAGAATTATTACCTTGATCAAAAATTTCCCGGAGTCAACCAATTTGATGTCTCTTTTTTGCTTAATTTGCCGCATCTGTCTTCTTCTTATGCCAGTACAAAATCCAATCATTTGTTATAATCGGTTTCCGATATGGCATCAGCGCCATCTTTGATTTTTCAATGACCTCATTTCAAGTGCTGTAACGCGTTGCATGGAGCGTTTTCTTGAGTCGATCGAAATTTTGGATCAATGTGTTAGTGAATTAATATCGAATAGAAGCACTCACTCACTGTGCAAGAGAATGCAGACACGATCTGACGAACTCATGACGAGATGTCACCACGCCTGGAAAAGATTTATGACTTTTGCCCATCACGGGACCTTTGGTCCTGAAAGCAATCCTACTTAATGAATAAAGCTCGGCAAATGGCTTGATGGACAAACCTTTTTATACAAGTTCACTTAAGTGCCTTCCAAACTAAATTTTTGCTATCAAAGAAGTCCCAAAAGCTGTTAAAAACATGCTTAATCGGCCCGAAGAATTGCTGATTTTTGTTCTACATCCCCAGTGACTACCTAGGCACAGTGGTCTCAATTAAAAGTTAAATTCCTGGCAGGTAATTACAAGCATTCTGGTAATTTTGATCCCAAAGAAGAGAGATTGCAAAAACTTGGCAACGGATAGATGGTAAAAATTGGTTGAGGAAGCACTTGTCCCCTTAGAACTGTTAAGAAAGAAGAAGAAGTAATACACGTTTTCTACGCCTTCTCTACTTCGATGGGTCTCGCCTTAGCTTTATTATCCGAATGTCTAAGTCAAAAACTTAAGGCCTTTGAAGTTTTGATTCGCTTCATGATGTCAATGTAAAGCCACAGAGCTCATACAGTTTGTCGTTCCATGGAATGCGGTACCTGTCATCAAATCCAGCACTTTAGTGTCGGACCCACGTGGGTAGTTTTCTTATCCGGACTCCCCCAAATGTTGAAAAAATGGATTGACAGTCTTTTGAGATATATTTACACTTCGTACTGAAGAACCATGCGACCAACTCCTGGATCGGCAGTGGTGGCTATTGTCTCCTCTTCACGCAGCTAGTTTTCCCTAACGAGACATTAGATCTTTATGGATACATAAGACGATTAAGGTCAAAAAAACCTGCAGTCGGCACCTGACTGCAATAATGTTTGCATCAGATAGTTCCCCATCCGACTCGGATGTATTAAATTTATGCCGGTAAATTGCGATTGCCGCCCACTGCGCAACGGGTATCGGGTTAGGCTCTTGGGTTTTTCAAGCCAACCGCCACCGAAAACATATGCAAACAAAACCATAGTCTGTTCCTAAGGCCTCCTACAATATTTCAACATTCATAATCTATTTAAAAGGCTTTCTATTCCTTTCGAATGCTTTCACTCAAGGCTCTCTCTCGTACATACAAACATTTTTCACTTCTATCATGATTTTTCAAGACTGTTCATGACAATTTGAATATTAAAAAAAAACGACTGCAATAATTTTTCCTTAATTTCTTTGTTTTGGCCTTGGCCCCAAGTCCTTAAAGTAGCCTTAAATGCAGCTGTTGTTGATGTGTTTGAGATTTTGGGCTGTCCACCCAAGAGTATCCATTGGCAAAGATGACAAAAGCAGCTTTAGATGATTGTTCTGTAATACCAAATTTTATGTCTTAATTCGAAATCTACTTAAGAGTCACACATCAGCAACAGAACTTTATGAATGCCACTGAGCATATTTTGAAGAATTTTAAATTGCTCTTAGTAAAAATATTTAACTGAATTGAATTAATAATAAACTTTCCATATTTAATAATTGTATACAAAATTATGCATATCTCTTACATATAGTAGACATTGAGAAAATAGTTATATAACACATTTTGTAGGTTGAATCAAATCGAAACTCATGTCAGTCGAATCGTTTAACTTGAATACATAATATAATAACAAACGTAAAATTTGACAAATATTGATAAAGTAATAATAATAATAATAATAATTATAAAAATAGTAAACATTGAGCAACATAGAGAAACGAAACTTTTTTACTAGTGGCGACATTTTCTTTTCTGGTTTTTTATATTGCAGGTTTCAGACACCAATTAAAGCGTTTGCCTGCCTGACAGCAACAAGGTAAGCTTTGAAGCTGCTCACAGACACATTTAATAATAATAATTTAATAATACTATAAAACAAATAAAATTAGTCATAAAGAAAAAATTCATAAATATCATCATTAAAAAATAATTTTATTACTAATAGTTAATCGTTTATATTTATATCTTTTGTATGTGTGTGTGTGTAGTTAACATGTGCTCTTGAATTGGCCAACTCATTATTTCTGGCTTAAAATTTTTTTATAGTTTGTAGTAAAAAATGTTGAGCAAGTTATAATTATTTTTTAATCTTAATTTAATAATAAAAAAATATTATCTTAGCCATGTTGTTTAGCATTTGAATTACTTACTTAAACTTATTTACTGCAATAGTCATAGTTTTATATACTTAATTTATAATTATTAATATTTACATAAATATTACTTGACGCCATTGTGTACAGCTGTTTAAGAAGAACCTCAAATTGCGTATACGCCATGTTCAACAGTTGTATATACAGACAGCAAAAAGTGCTAATACTTACATATGTATATGTGTATGCAATAAAAATGATAGCAACAGTACGTTGGACTAGTCCATGTCAAGCGAATCATTAGTACCTTGTGAATCAAGGACTGGTCCTCTGTTCAGGCAGAGGTTAACTAAAACCGTTTTATTGGATGTTCGACAGTTGTCTACAAAGATGCATAGGAGTCAATTTCTTGAAGTATAAAATTTACAATACTTAATTGTTTCATGCTGAAGAAAAAATAATCTGAAAATTAAAACTAAACTATTATGTAGAGTGTTTGTCTTATGGTATAAGAGTTAAAGTTATCATCTCGAATTTTATTTATTTATTTATTTTCTAATCATCATCTTTGGAACAACACAAAGATGTCTCCAATTTTTGATTTTTTTTAATTAACAATTAGCTGACTGCGCGAAAGATAAAGTAGTCAATCGACTGATAACTCCAGACATTATGTAATGTAGTAATTTAATTACTAGTTAATTACTCATCATCTTCTATTTACAAACCATCATCTTTAAACTCTTTTATAAGCTTTTCAAAGTTTTAAAAGGGTATTTTTTATAGTTTTCTATACTTCTGTCAGATATAGATAGTGTTATTGGTAAAAATATTGTATTGTATTTTCTGAGCTTTCTTTAACAGATTATTCTACACTTGTTAGAAAAATAGCTTTCGCTTTTCGAGTTTGTTTCATTAATGATTAGTAAATTTCACATATAGCATAAATGTTTTAGAAAATGGTCTCAAATACGGAAAACTTAAGAAAAGGAAGAATATTTATCAGTGGGTTGCCCACATAAATGTAATCCTTGCGAAGATTTTTTCATATAGTCGGCGTTTATAATTTTTTGTAACAGCTTGTGACTATTTAATTAGTATTTTTTCATTTTGACATTTATTAGCTGTCACTAGATTAGCTTGCTTTAGAAAAAAAGTGCGCTGTAATTCTTGTTTATCATTTGTTTGCTTTGGCAGCCCTTTTTAAGTATGGAGTCCCCTATAAAGAGCATTTCCGTCATATTTTATATTATTATTTAAGTTACGTGATGTGTCATGGTGATAAAGCCTTAAAAGAAAGTACAGTGTCAAAATTGGTTTCTAGCAAATTCCGTTCTGGAGATTTTTCACCTAAATTGCTATAATGCCAGTCGGTTCTGCAGTGTATCAGCAGCCAAATGAACGTTGGATGATGACCAAATCAATAGCATTATCATCAGCATACGTTGCCGTTATACGCTCATGTAACTGAGCGTCGAGATAGGCATTAGTAAGAATGGTGAATAAATATGGAGCCAAAATGCAACCTAGTGTCATTATCTACATTAATAATCCAAACGTTCAAAGAGCTGACCTATCCACCATAACTTAGAAAGGTTGATTGTCAAGAAATGATTCTATGATTTCATGGTGGGAGTTGGAAGGGTGTGGTATATGTAGTTGAGCCATGCTTCAAGGAACCATAGACGTATTGCACCATTCTGTGATGTTTACTCAGTCATACCTTAACTCGGACGAAAATTGAATTGCATGCGCATGCAACTTGAGACATCACGGCCGGAAATTGATACAACTCTGCTCAAAAGGTGTCATATTCCATCAGGACAACGCCAGTACCACACACATCTTTGATGACCCGGCAATAAGACTGAGAGAGCTTGGCTGGGAAGTTTTAGAATGCATCCACCATATAGCTCTGACTCTTGCACCATCCTTAAATGGTAAAACTTATCGGCAATGAATGACGGCTATAAGAATCGCACTTGGTTCAGTTTTTTGCAGATAAAGGCCAGAAGTTCTATGAGCGTGGAATACAAAATTTGCCGGGAAGATGGCAAAAGGTTATCGAACAAAATGGAAATTTATATATTTGATTAAAGTTCATTCTAAGTTTTATTAAAAATGCATTTACTTTATTTTAAAAAATCCGCAATTACTTTTTGGGCAACCCAATAATTGTATCAAAAGGAGCTATTTATCTGCATGCATTGAGCTGCCCACAAAGTATAAGGAGAAGGAGCCACTTTTTAATGGATCCTCACAGCCGATTAAATGTAAAGAGTACTGCAGTAGGGGCAATTGGCTCCTCTTCTCGCTTCTTAGATTACCCTAACGAAACATTAGAACTTTATGGATACATAAGACGATTAAGGTCTAAAACTGGTGCCGTGGTGACAATTTAATCATCTGCAGCCATTTTTCTATACGTATGAAGACATTAGAAGACTGTCGGTAAAAAAAAGTTGTTAAGCGGTGGCAATTGACTCCTCTTCACGCGTTTAGCTTTCCCTAACGAGACATTTCAAGAATGCAGCCAAAAAGTAGTAAGTGACCTCTGTACATTGGTGGCAATTGACTTCCAGATAACGATGTACTCTTAAAGACAATACACGCCATAGGTACTGAAGAAAGGATACAACCGCTACTGCTGCGTGTATGTGTGTGTGTGTGTGTGATGAGTTTGGCTGTGTACAAGTTTGTATATGTTTGCACTTGGCAGCAATTTGATGGCTCAGCTTTAAGACCCAAATAGGCATCCTGCTGAGCTGCTTTAAGCCTCTGGTTTTGGCCAACTGCGGCTGCAATTATTATGACTTTATGTTCTAATATTATATTATTGTTTTTGTTGTTTTACTGCTATTGGCCTTCTTCTTGTTCTTCATCTTCAGCTTCTTGTTCTTATCCATCTTGTTATTTTGTTATTGCAGTACAATTTGTTGAACATACTTAGTTTGTTGGTAACATGTGCATGAACACAAGATACAAACTTCTTGCAGCTGAGAGCTCTATGGGCGTTAGGTTTCAATCCAAAAATCTGCTATAATGTCTCGTAAATGGGCGTACGTGTTTATTACCCTGGTTCTATTTACACGCCTGTGAGTGTGTGAAAGTTGCTGTGACCTTATGATGTCATTGTTGTTGTGTTCCTGATTGTTGTTGTTGCTAAGAAAATTAAACACGTTTCGAACATTTTGCAATTAAAAGTGTTTGCGGCTTGTTTATGTATCTGATTCCTGCCATTGAATTGCAATTAGTAAACTATTTAATTAATATTTGTTATTAAAGAGCGCTGCTAATGTTAAATGCTTGTTTATTGCATTACTGCCTGCTGAAACATATTTTTGAGAGTATTCCTTTAAACAAGAATATCCTTTCTTGCATTTTTGGCAGGGAAGTTGGAAAATTTAGAAGTCTCAATAGAGCTCTCGAAAAATTAAATTTATATAAAGCAGCAACAGAAAACGGTCAAGATACGACAATTTAGTATTCCGATTTTATACAAAGAAGTTATTTTAACAACAAATCGTATCTCATTAGCATTATTAACTGGAGAATGCTCTTCAGAAAGAGGCAGTAATTTTTCGTGTACTACCATATACTCCTGTCGAAATTTGGTTTGCTAACAAACTACTATTATATATCATAAGATTGCGATCAGGTTCTCTGCTCAAACCACTTTCTTATTTTGACAGAGAGTTGTGTGTTTAACAAAAACTAACTTTACTTTCGAAATACCAAAACCAGTGTTGGATCCTAAAAACTTTAGTCAATATATACAAAAGAAACTTATGTTTTACGTGTTACGGGTGTTCTCATGAACGCGTTGATAAATTTTAAATCTGATTTTTGCGTGTATTAAAGTGTGTCAATACGGAGGTTTTAACCCTATTGCGACGTGTTTGTATTTATTGGTTCGTGAAATATATGCATTTTTGTGAATGTCGTGAATATACAGGGTGCGCCAGAGAAACTTACTTATTTGAAAAAATTCCCGCGCGGTGTGTTGGGCGGGTAGAGGGGCGAAAGAGGGCACATCTGGAGGGGGAAGCTTCCAAGATTGTTTTTCCCT
Source organism: Chymomyza amoena (assembly GCA_037043745.1). Classification (NCBI taxonomy): domain Eukaryota; kingdom Metazoa; phylum Arthropoda; class Insecta; order Diptera; family Drosophilidae; genus Chymomyza; species Chymomyza amoena. Next base: position 360,681 of record JBAMAX010002425.1, read on the forward strand.
CCACCCTCCCTTCAGTCAGTTGCCATCATGCTCTGGTCTAGAGAGCAGCGGGCCTTCGCAGTCGAGAGCTTCTTTTCTAACGGTCGCTCACTTGTTGCTACGCAACGTGCCTTCCGCGCTCGCTTTGAAATTCCTCCTCACAGACTCGTTCCTGGCCGTAATTCGATTCTGTCATGGGTTAACTCATTTCGGGAGTGTGGAAGTGTCGCTAAACCCAGAAATGGACTTCAACTGACCATCAGAACTCCGGAAAATGTCGGAAGATTTAGGCAGTCAGTTGTGCGTTCTCCCCGGCGTTCGGCTCGCAAACACGCAGCTGCTATGGGAATTTCTGAAACCACTGTTCGACGAATTCTCCATGAAGACCTTCACTTTCATCCCTATAAATTGGCTTTTGTGCAAGAATTAACTGAACGCGATTTTGTTTCCCGTCAAAATGCAAAAGTTGACAACCTGCCTGAAGAGCGGTCGTTATTTTAAGTGACGAGGCTCACTTCCACATTTCCGGCTGCGTCAACAAGCAAAACATGCGTTATTGGTGTGGTGTAAGTCCACGTGAGCTTCACCAGAAGCCACAAAAATGCTAAATCGAAAGTGAGACCGTTTTCTGGCGTTTTATCACATTCACAATGATTAATATACAATATTCCATATATTAAAGTTTAAATCCGAAGAAGTGGCAATACTGTTCATTCGATACATTGAATTAAAAGAAATTGTGCCTTAGATATAGGTAAGTTTAGGTTACGTTGTATGGGAATCAAGGGTGTCTTGTGATGCTGAATTAAAGAAGGATCAAAGGAAAGGAAAAGGGAAATGAGTATACATTTCTAGTGAGTAGCCAGATCCGCTATAACTGCATTACCCAGGTCTTCAAGAAAGAGCCGGGCATTTGCATAGCAGGTGTTCGATGCTTTCTATCTCCTTCTCATCTCCGCAGCTGCGGCAGAGTTCGTGATGGGGTGCGTGAAGCCCTTTAGCCTTTTAAGGCTATGGTGCTGTGCCCCGTTACCACTTCTACCACCATCCTTATTCTGTTTTTGTATAGTCATTTTTGAAATAAAGCTCTGTATATAATTGGGTATTCAAGCTTGCGGTTAAGTGAAGGTGTTGAAAAATTTGACAACTTTCGCCACAAAAAAAAAACTGTTTTACCCAACCTAGACCATATTCTACTTTGTAGCTGTTGAGTTATTGCTGCTGTTTGTGGCATTATCAACACTGCAACATTTTTTGAATTTGTAGCCATTTTATGGTGTAAAAAGTAACGAGGAATCTGCTGAATGAACAACGTGACAAATGTAAAATTTACAAAATTAGGAATGACGAAGCACAAACTCAAAAATACAACTTATAAACTAACGATTTTTAGTTTATGCGCACTATCTCAACACCTCAACCTAACCGCAAACGTGAATACCTCAAATTTATACAAGACCTTATAGCTCTTTCTGCAAGATTATATATATATAATTCCCTGTTAGACCCCTTGGAAGAGGGGCATAGGGGATCTCTATTAATAACTGTTCCAACAGAACAGGGACCTACAGTTTATAGTCGAATCCGAACGGCGGTGTCTTTAATTAATAGAGACTTTCATGGCAAATAGCGTCTTTGAGCTAGCGATGCCAGTGCTAGGCAAATGCACCAGTGCTACTGCGGGGAATCGAAGCCACCGACGGCCAAGATTTCTGCAAGATTGTTGCCTTCAAAATTGTCATAATGTGTTTTTACCTCTTTTTGTTGCATTGTTTTGTTCTGTTTGGATTGTCATTGCATTCCACCATTTATGAAAATATCGTCCTTCGATATAGCTATTATAACTATTCACACTTTTCATATCCATTACAAAAAGAGCAGCAGATAAAAGCGATAAATTTAATTGCAACACTTTAGCAGCGCATTACATGTCATAAAAACTGCCATAACAACATAAATTACAGAAGCACACACACACTTACACACACTGGGCCCACCAAAAGTATATGCAGACCAGCATGGCCGCACACAGATACAAACAGACACACATGCATACACATATATACATATAGACGACATGCAATGGCCGCCTTTGGCTGTGCGTCGTGCCAACAATCGAGCAAGTTGGCCAACATATACTCTGCAATATTTTATCTACTAATGTTTCCAATTATAGACAATTTTGTTGTTATATATAATGAAGTACAAACTGTTGTTGGTTGGTTGGTTGCATTGTGCATTTACTTGCAACGTTTATTGTTCGTGTTGTTGTAATTGTGCAATAATTATTCTCCCAGTGGAGAGTGTGAGCCAAGGAGGAGCATGAGGGTGTTAGATGAGGTGCCAATGCAATTTGTACAATTTGTACAAAACGAGCTGTTAGGGGCGATAAAAATCGCATGCAAATGTTTTACGCTTAGCCGTGACACAAACCCAGCGTTTGGCAGGGGCGGCCAGGAAGGGGCGATGCGTGCAGCTGACACATTCCACGAACTCAAACACGCTCACCTGCCGCCACATATGTTTGGGGCGATTCTTTTACAAATCTAAATTTTTAGTCAAATTTAGTTAGTTTTCGCGTGTTTTGAATGAAATAATTAATTTTTTAATTAGTTTTTAAGCTTATTTATTTTGCCAAGTTTGCAATGCAGTTATTTTGAGTCTAAAGGATAGGGCCAATAAAGTGGCCAGACTTGTTAAATCACATACTTAGTTGAATTTTATCAGCATAATTCCTTAAAGAAAAATATAGCACCTATAAACAGCTGTTTATTGTTTAGTGCTGCCACATGTGACTTATTTTTGCAGTCTGGCAATGTTACTTATGGATTTCAAATTAGTCCAGTTGCTAATTTGAGGAGAACTGAAAACCAATTAGCTTAATCCATGAGAATTAAAAAAAAGGCAACAATAGAACACAACTCCAAGTTACTTTTATTGGAAGTATCTAACCAAACCGATTTAATTGGTTTTTATTTGGCGAAGTGGTCTTGACAGATGTTGTTCTTTCCAGGCTTAGCCAAGTCTCAATTTTTAATTTAAAAACTTTCCCATCAAATTCTACTTTGCTTAAAAATTTTTAAAATCACAAAAAAAAAACACATTTCTCACACTTTTCTGTTATCCCAGATAAATAATGCGCTTAAGCAAAATGGCAGCTCGTTTCCGAGTTATAAAACTGCACATATAAAGCACGACTTTGTTTTATATATAATGATAGCACTAGTTTACAAATTTAAAGCTCATCGTGTGAGCCTTCGTGTAAAAGTATTTTTCAGGGCAATTTTGGGTCACTTAAAAATGAAATTTTTTCGAATAACATGTTTTTGGGCACTGTATCGACATGACCTTATGGTCCATGACCATAGTTCTATATCTAAAGATATTATTGTGGTCTTTACAGTGATAAATTATATTTACACATTGAGTAAAAATTAATTTTCGAAAATTTTTCAAAATTACAAATTTTCAGCTTCACTATTTCTAACGAAAAAAATGTACAAAATTACTTAAGCTGAAAGAGAATTATTTTACGAACATTTCGATATTTAAAATCGGGTAAGAATCGTAAATGGTATGTTCACGAAATATTGACGAATAACTGAAAAAAGGACGCATAACAAGATTTTTCAAAAAAGTTTCCAAAACCGTGCTCAAGAAAACAAAAAAAGTTGTCGCCATTATCGTCTTTCTCCACCCAAAATTAGTCTAAAAACACTTTTTACGAAGGTTCATTTTTTGTGTAAGCTAGTGTAACACAATCGCCCCTAATACAGGGTGCGCCATTTGAATGTGGTCGATGGAAATATTGAATAACTTTGACAGATTTCAACCGATTGACGTCGTCGAAAACATTTTGGAAAGGTTATTGCATTACAATTTTAACCATGAATCGATTTACGCCCAAAGAACGCGCGGAAATAGTGGCAATGTTCATCAAATGTAATTGCCCGATTTTTGGGAGCGAATTTTAATGACTGATGAGGCCCATTTCACGCTATCTGGCACTGTAATTAAACAAAACTGTCGCATTTGGGGGAAAGAAAATCCTCATACTATCCATCAAACTCCACTGCATGATCAGAAAGTGACTGTTTGGGCCGGTGTCTGCTTCAATATTTCCATCGACCACATTCAAATGGCGCACCCTGTATTGCAAAAGTAAGTAAAAACAAATAAAATTAGTTTAATTTCAGATAAAAAAATGCAACAATACCAAAAAACAAAAACACTTAAAAATAAATATTGTATAAAATTTTGCAGATCATCATATAAATGCCATTCTACCAAAAAATATAAACTATAAAATCTCCAAAAATTTTGTAATTCTATTTTGCTTTATAAAATATTCACCCCTATGCACATATACCTATATACTTATATATGTGTATATAACCAACACACAGTAAATGCAGCACATGCTCATCATATTTTAAATAAAACTTTCTTGTTTTGTATTGTAGTATAATTCGAAATATCATGCAAATAAAATGGCGTGAAGCACGCGAGGGCAGGAACCACAGGAATCTAAGCACATATGTGAGTGTGTGTGGGCGTTGGAAAAATTAATTGCTTTCAAATTTATGTATACAAATTAAAATACCGCCAACTGGCTCTGTGGTCAGCTAATAGTTTAGGCCAACATGCAACCAACTGCTCAGATACTCTCACACTGCCTGCACTTGGTAGACTTGACTGGGAAAGTCCACAACACCGCAAACATGTGCGCCGAAAAGTAGGCCATGCTAAATTACAGCAGCCAGCAAACGCGTTGCAGCAGCAGCAGAAGCTGCAACATGCAACTTGCAACTTGCAACCAATTGCCGTAGCAGCAGCAGCTGTTAAACTGTTAAATTGTAAAGCTGCGGCTTGTTCGCCGCTTGTTGTTTATGTCGCAACAAACGGAACCCAAAAAGCCCCGAAAACAACAACGGAAACGAAAATTGCAAAGTTGGCACATATTACAGGGGGAGGAGGCGCATTTTTGTGACACCTGAGTTGAATACCCTGCCAGAGGGCATATTGAGTTTGTTTTTCAAGCTTCAGGGCACAGCAGCCAAAAATAACACAAATTTATAAACAATAAATGGAGTCAAACGCTGGGCGACAATTTCGTTATCGTAGAAAAACTTTAACGTTAAAAAATTCTATAAAATAAAAAGAAAAATAACCATAAAATGGAGTACGTAAAGTCGGGCGCGGACGACTTTGGGATACCCTGTACCACTAGCTTGCAATGAGATCCGGTATATTGCTTGAAAACATCAAAGACATTTGATTGCCAAATTAAAGAACCAAAATCATTCGAATTTTGAAACAAAAATGTTTTTTTGACTGATCGTTCCTATGGAGAACGAGTTATCCATGTAAAACTTTTGTTTTTTTTTTTTTTTGAAGTCGTCTTAAACACCCTATGGGAGCTATATAATGGAATGATATGGGATCTTATGTGAAAGTTTGGCTACTCTAGCTCTTGCCATCTCTAACATCTACGCGTTTAAACGGACAGACGGACGGACATGTGTTTATCGACTTCTCTAGTCACTCTGATCATATTTTAGGCAACTTGGGGTGTCGCCGACGACTCCTTCTATATGTGACATTCATTTTCGACTTGCACAAACTTTATATACCATACGGTACAGGATATAAAAATTGGTTTTTATACCCTGTACCGTATGGTACCAAGGGTATATTAAGTTTGTGCAAGCCGAAAATGTATGTAACATATAGAAGGAGACGTCGGAGACACCCCAAAGTTAACTAAATATGATCAGAGTGAATAGAGAAGTCGATATACCCATGTCCGTCTGTCCGTCCGTCCGTCCTTCCGTCCGTCCGTCTGTCCGTCCGTGTGAACGCCTAGATCTCAGAGATGGTAAAAGCTAGAGTTACCAAACTTTCACATTAGATCCCATATTATTCCATAGAGGCAAGTTTATTTTATTTTTTTGATATCGGGGATAAATTATATAGCTCCCATGGGGGTGTTTGAGACGACCTCGACAAAAAAAAAGCGTTTTAGATGAATAATTCGTTTGTTTATGAAGATATCGTAACCAAATTTGGTATTCGAAAGTTATATTTCCCAATCACTGTACCAAATTTGATTGAAATCGGTTGACTATATCATATAGCTCCCATAGGACCGATCGGCCAAAATAACTTTTTTAAAGAAAAATTCGCTATATTTCGTTTTTTAATAAAGATATGGTAACCAGATGTGGCGTTTGGAAATTTTTTAGACCACTTAAGCAATGTGCAAAATTTGAACAAAATCGGTTGACTATATCATATAGCTCCCATAGGTCCGATCTTCCAAAAAATCGATTTTTTAACAAAATTTGTTGTGTTTCGTTTGTTTGTTAAGATATTGGGACCAAATTTGACATTCGTGAGTATTTTATAGTTCCTAAGCACTGTACTAAATTTAATCCAAATCGTTTGACTAGATCATATAGCTCCCATAGGACCAATCGGTCCAAAAACACGTTTTTTATACAAAATTCGATGTGTTTTGTTTGTTTGTAAAGATATTTGAAATAAATTTGGCATTCATATCTTTTTTAAGGTATTTAAGCACTGTGTCAAATTTTATTGAAATCGGTGGATTATATCATATAGCTCCCATAGGAACGATCGGTCAAAAAAAAAATTTTTGCTTAAAAATTCTTCTGTTTTTGGTTTTTTGTAAAGAAATCGGACTTTATTACAAGCTAGTGGTACAGGGTATCCTAAAGTCGTCCGCGCCCGACTTTACGTCCGCCATTTTTTTATATACAAACATAATTCGTCTTGCTTACAAAAAAGTTCTAAATTTTATTTAACAATTTTCTTACTGCTGCGTACTGCTACCGAATGCAGGGGTCCAAACAAAACAGTGTTGTCCTATTTTTTTGTGTTTCCGAGAGCAAACGATTTTGAAAGGAAACGAAGCATTTATCACAAATCAACCTTTTATTTTTTATTAGTTGTTTTGGGATCAACAATCAAAAATTATTATGCGGCTTCATATGAAAATGATTATTAAAAAATCACGACTTGAAACGAGAATTTCCCACGTTATATAAATATTTTTGGTAAAGGGTGTTTTTTTAGAGTTACACAAGATTAATCAAAATAAAGCAAAGGAATATATTTTTAATACCAATAAAACGGCCTTTATTAGATGCAAAATATTATGACATTATTGTTTAGATATGCTATGGTTTTTTGGGAACAATTCTGAACATCATCGTTTTTGAAGACATATGGACAAATGATTCCGCCAGCCCTGACAGTAATTTTCGGTGGATGTAATAGTGTTTTCACTATACTCACTCCACATTCGACAACTCTGCTTATTTACGTACTTATTTAACCAAAAATTGGCTTCTTCGGAGCAAAAACATTTGAATAAGTTTGAGAAACGGAACTATTATATTATCAAAAAACTTTAACAATTATGTTATAGCAAAATATGTTAAGCCAAAAACAACAAAAAGCAACTAGCAGCTGTTATTTGGTTAAAGTTTTTCAGATAAAACAGTGTTGCCAACTCAAAGTCGTGAACCTCTAAAAAAACACGCTGTACTGCATAGTTTTGTGTACAAAAACATATCTTTTACAATGTTGTCTATTTTAAAATATACAATTTTTAAATCCTATTCTTTGTAAAAAGCTGAACAAAAAATTGTATAAGCTCAATTTACATATTTCTGCCAACACACAATCTACAAAGTTATTGGACTTTTTTAATTGGTTTCTTTTTAGACCCACAAAACTTCAAGCTTTATCGCTTTGAATGCTCGCAAAGAGAGAGTACAAAAAAAGGTAGACAATTTTTCGAATTAACATTTTTTATTGAGCTACTTTTTATTTGTTTAATTTATCTGCGCTGCAGCATTTTTCATTTGCCATGGAGAGGAGGCAGCTGACCCACTGATTCGGGACAAAAGTCTGTCGTCCTGTCCGTTCTTTATTATTACGCAGTCAACCCAACATTTTCTACATTCTGATACAACTCTTGTCCGATTTGCTTTTACACACTTGACCAAATTTGTTGAATGTTTGTGTTTTGGTTGCGGTTTTTGGCTAAGCTAATTGTTGGGATTACGCTTTAAGGAGCAACCCAAAGATAATGAGTTGAGTAGGCGGCACCAAGCCAAATAGTTGCAGCAATTTAAGATGCCACATTTAGCTGGATGTCTGGCAAGCAAAGGCTTTAATAGATAAATGCATTATGCAACTTTATGCGCACAGATACTTTCAGATGCGAAAAATTTATGTTGACAACGTGCTGTGTCATCGTCAGTTCCTGGATGCTGGTTGGCAACCAGTTAACCCCTGGAGTGCGCTTAATAAAACAGTCCCAAAACTAAATGCAAATGCTGCGATTCGGCTGGCTTTATGTACACACTGGACATATCTAACTTTGAATAAAGTTTACAATGTAGCCACACATGCAGATACATTGTGGTATGTTGAATATTAAAAAGTATCTTTTCATTTAAAAAGAGCAGCGGTGTGCCTTTAAATCTGGCCAAAAAACTTTTTGCCACAGTCAAAAGTTGTCAACTATGCCAGTTGTTACTATGTAGCATTCAGGTGTATCTGTGTGTCGCAGTATCTGATGCCACACACACACACACACACACACGCACATAAAGTGAGGTCGTTTTCAATTTCCCTTCTGCAGGACAACGAAAATGTACGCGTTCAAATAGGCTCCAAAAATTATGAGCTGCAAAATGTATTTCCTCATTTGCATGTTTCTATCCATGAGCATTTTTGGCATAGTCCTCGACAGGGTTTCCTAGTCCACACGGCGACTGAGTGCGACAACAATAACAACGAGAAGAGCCGCTTATGACTTTTGCATGGAAAATACCAAGTGAAATTTACATAAAGCACTTTTAGCCGAATGCATTACAAATGTATAAATTACCATTATTGTCCTCGTAATGATGATCATCATCATCAACAACTGCACAGAGTAGTGCACAGCAATGATACAACACTGCGTATGATTAATTTTTGGCTCAGCAAATTGAACCGTTGAGCTATTCATGCCGTTTAAGTGTTCAAAAACTGATTGAAAACTAGCTCATTGGATTGCAAGCTAATTTGATTGATCAATGATTGAAAGTAGACTAGTAGGCTGATAAAATTGATTGCTCTGCATACGGAAATTAAGAGTCACTCACTGATCGATTGTACTTGGTTATTAGGAGTGCTGGGATATTAAGTGGTTAGATTCGCAGGACTTGCCATTGCTGTTTTTGGAACTTAAGTCAACAGGGATTGGAAGCTAGCCATATTATGTATGCATGTGTCAATGTCAGCCAAACCCTACCATATAACCCTTGTAAACAGTTGATTATTATTGCTCACAATAAGTAGCCAGCACTTTTCCACTCTGGATACTTTTTATGCTCGTCGGACGGGTATTTTAGCCTTTGTGCCTTGTTGTTAGGATTGCTCACGTCATTGCTCGGGCAACCTTGCCATTTTGCAACATTTCACGATATAACTAACCCCAATGCCTTAAAATTATGTATATTTTTGACTGTATTTTTGGATTAAGCAATTGTCGATTTACTACGAACAAGACTTTGTAAACTGGTGAACATTTCCCAGAAATCATGCAAGTTTCCTGCCAGTGTATTTGCCAGAATGCGACTGATTTATTGTTATAACGACTTTCAACGACGACACGTGACACGCCCAAGTTCAAGACCACATCGCAATAATGAGTTACAATCATTCGTATTGCAATTAAAAATGCAATCAACGCACTGGGTGAATAAAATCGATATATTCGTTGTATTCGTAACACTCGGCTCGCATGTTAAGCAGCATCGTTCACGTGGCCATTAAGTTGCACATGAATAGAGTAAGTTGTGCGATAAAAAAAAAGAATTTTCAATAGATATTATATTTCATAGATGCATCTGTATGTAACTGAGATATGTTCAGAACAAACTGCCAAATGGCAAGTCAATGGTTTGGGTAAAGTCAAAAAGCGGAAGCTATGAATAAATTTACTCTGCGCTCACACAGATACTCACTCACACATACACACACATGCGAATAATGCGCTTAATATGCACACAATGTAATGCCGCGGCACACAATTTGTATGGGTCAAGTAGTCTCTACGTGTGTGTGTGTGCTTGTGTGTGCATTTGTGGGTGTGGCTGTGGATTGGTATATGTTAAAGTGCTACGTCGGTTGAAACGTTCAAAATGGTCAGTCAGTCCGCTCAATGTCGGTCGTCGTGGGACCAATTCATATATATACTCTATACTATACTATACTATATACAAAACTTCTTAGGAATTTTGTATATAAGCGTGCATATGGCGAACAAATATATACAATCGAGCTACGGGCCGACGTATCGGCCTACTTTGCCAACTGCCACTGGACTTCCAGTCGGAGAATACAATATTGATGGCGATAATCAAAGCGCATAATTACAGCCCATGTGGATCACTTAAAGGCAGCTTAAAGTAATATCCTGGCCAGCATATCAACTTAAAGCCATTGGGATTCAGTTGCCAACACAGAGCCATTTATTGAAGTTTCACTTTGGTTTTTGTTAAGGCAAAGGATACTAGGATATAAAAAATATCCAGCTGTGCCAGACAACTCATTCGAACGAATTTCGAGCCAAAATGCATGCTCCAGGATAACTAAATTCTCTATTAAAGTTTTGATTTTATCTAAATCTGTTGCGGTTGATTTGGTAAACGTTTGCTTTGCCAATTATTTTTCACAATCAAAAATTAATTATTTTATAATCCATTGTCCTTTCAAATACAATTATGCGATAAATAAATGTTTCTGAATATATTCAACTTCAGCAGCAAGCATACAAGAACTTAAGATGAAAATTCCAAACACTGCTGACAAAAGATGTGAAATTCAACGGTTAAACCACATTAAAGATTTCCAGGGAATGTGTGCTCTCTTCTTATTTTTGAGCAACTTCTAATATTCAAATAATCACATTTTAAGAACCATCTCTTAAAGTGTTCTTGAAACCAATCCAATCTTAATATTAAGAATTCATAAAAAAAAGTACCTCCATTATATGAAATCCAGTTTTTGCGTATCTATTATCTATAAAGGAACTTAAAATATGGATCGAAATAAATTAGAACAGTCTAAAACGCAGTAAATTTTTTTTAATAAAATTGAAACTCTAAAGGAAGAGTTAACACTTTAACAAAATTAGTGATACAGTCAAGGCGGTCCCTACTGTTTGATACCCTGTGCCCCTTTTCTCCAAAAAAAAAATTACGCGACTATATTGGCCCTTAGAAGTTTCGTAATTTCCACCGATTTTGATGAGAATTGAAAATTATATCAAGAAAGCTATTTTGAATACATGGGGTAAGTTTCTAGTGCATATGTTAAGGGATGAGGGAAAAAATTTGCGTGGGATGGGGGGATCATATCGATAAAATTTCAATGTGGATTTGTTTCTTAGAGCGATAAGAATATTCTTATATAAATATTTTATGATTTCAGGTTGTTTTTTTGAATAATTATTGATTTTGACTATATTTTTATATTTGTCCAATTCTGTTCAGTTTTGAGACACAGACTTAGCTCAGGTAAGTTTGAAAAGGTTAAAAAGAGTGAAGGCTACAATGAGCGAAATTCTTATATTCTATTTCTAATATCTCTAACGGAGTAAGATATTAACACACAACTTACCAAACTTCATCTGCGGAGAAAATATGCGCATCAGCTGGTAAACTTTTGTATTCTAGACACCTAAATCTAGTCGTTCATAAAGACGGGCATAGCTCCATGGGGGATCCGCCACGCCCGCTTCTGTCCGTTACATATATCAACATGAATCTGGTATATCCTTTTTACCTATAGGTACAGCGAATAAAAAGAATGTTTAAAGAGTATACTCGGTTTTGTTTTGGTTTCACACGTTTGGTACTTTCGAAACGAATTTTTCAAGTGATTTCTATCTGGGAACTTTGTCTCTTGTAACAAATCATAATGAATTGATAAATAGATATCATATCGAAAAACATTTCTTGTCATATAAATAGCTAAATTGTGGTTCATTTCATTTAATATTGTTGCTAAAGTTCTTATATAATTTTGACAATTTTTATGAATTTTCAACAAAAGCTGCATTGGAAATATAATAGAATTTATCAGAAAGAGAAAAGGAAATATGAGAACTATATCCAAACATCAATCATTTAGAAAAGTGAATCTGATCGTTCAACGTGAGGTAACGACAAACGACTCGCTCACGCTCTCGTTGATGATCATTTTGCAGACGTTTCATTTATTTTATCTGAAGTTCTACTGTGTCTGGTTGTTTATCTTAAACAATACGAAGTAGAGAAGAAAAGGTCTACACTTTACTCCCGCCGTTTTTTTTAATTCTAAAAATCATATAAAAAAATGGTATCTTATTTATGTTTCAAAGTATTGTCCGTCACTTTCCACTACTTTGGCCCATCTTTCAGGCAACAAACGAATCCCGCGTCGGAAAAATTCTTCATCCTTTGATAAGATCCAAGAATCGATCCATTCTTTCACTTTTTCAAAAGAATCGAAGCACTGGCCCGCCAGGCCGTGTGCCATCGACCTAAATAAATGGTAATCAGATGGAGCAACATCTGGAGAGTATGGCGGGTGGGGTAGAATTTCCCATTTCAGTGTTTCGAGGTATGTCTTGACTACTTTCGCCACGTGAGGTCGAGCATTGTCGTGTTGCAAAATTACTTTTTCGTGCCTATCAGCGTATTGCGGCCGTTTTGCTTTTAATGCCCGACTCAAACGCATTAATTGTGTTCGATAAAGTGCACCAGTAATTTTTTCAGAAAGTTTTAGCAGCTCATAATAAGTTACGCCAAGCTGATCCCACCAAATACACAAGCATGACCTTGGATCCGTGAATATTCTGTCGAGGTGTCGCCGTAGGAGTGTGGCCGGGCAATCCCCATGTTGTGCGTCGCTTAGGGTTGTCGTAGTGCACCCATTTTTCGTCCCCAGTAACAATACGATGAAGAAATCATTTTCGTTTTTGTCTTTCAAGCAGCTGTTCACAAGCAAATAAACGTCGCTCAACATCTCTTGGTTTCAACTGATACGGTACCCAGTATCCTTGTTTTTGGATCATCCCCAGCTGTTCCAGGCGTTTTGATACTACTTGCTGAGTTACTCCCAATGATTTTGCTAGCTGTTTTTGAGTTTGCACGAGTCTTCATTAAGTAAAGCCTCCAGTTCATCATCTTCAAAAGTTTTATCTCTGCCACCGCTATGCCGATCTTCAATAACAAAATCACCGCTTTTAAAGCGCTGGAACCACTCGCGACACGTTCTTTCACTAATAGTATCATTACCATAAGTACTTGAAATAACCCGATGAGCCTCAGCCGCCGATTTTTTCATGTTGCATTGAAAAAGTAAAGTCTCTCGTAAATGACGTGAATTCAGTTTATAAGTTGACATATTAAACTAAATGTAATTATATGACGGCAATACAAAATATCTTACTAATATCGACTGTATAGTTATATTTATCGATGTCAAAATCTGATGCAAAACAGCTGTGATTTATATATTTGAGCTATTACTGGCTACTAGCGCCATCTTATTGGAAAACGGCGGGAGCAAAGTCGTAGACATAGTCACAAAATGTTCAGTAGGACAAAAAAATAAATATGTTGATTCCATACTTATGTTCACTCGCTCTCTCTGATTCTCAGGGTCCCATATTTTCTCGTGGTTGTTTATCTTTCGTTCTTGTCCTCACCTTGTATTATGGTGTAACCTTGGTCGGTATCACCTGCTTTTTGATGGTACTTGCTTTACTGCCGGAAGTTGACTTAAGTCTGCCCAGTCATTATCACTTTTTGTAAGTTTTGTGTTTTAAAGTTAAAAACTTATATGTTGCTCTATTTAAAGTTAAAGCAAAAACTTATCTCAGGATGATTATAAGTCTAGGACGGAAGAATAGGAATTTGTGCGTATTTATTTGTAAGATAAGGAGGTACTTTAGCTAGTGACGTATCTATCAATTAAATTTAGCTCAAAAACTTAAGGTAACTTGTTGACAGCGCTGGCATCGTTAATGTTACAATACTATATATTATTTTTTCTATCTAAAAAGTTTAATACCCAACTAAAAATTACATAAACATATAGGAATTTTCCTATGTATGTTATTAGACCTTGAACCAATAATTTTTTTTTACATTTTTGTAAGTTGCACATTGAAACTAATTTAACGTGCTGGAACGAACCCTTGAAACTCTGAAAAACAAAAATTATGTGCTACAGTGTTTAGAAGGTCACTCGGCTTAGAGCCAACTTTGATGTTGTCTTGTTGCCTTGTGTCATGTAGTGTGCGTGACACGACTAGAAGAAAGAAATTCAATTTAACTTTTACACAACCAAATCCACAACTTATGTGTAAGCTACACCCACTTTCCTGACGGCCTACTTCGACATTGCATAAAGAATCCATATTATATAAATACAAAAATCCATAAATTTGTTAGCTGGCCTACAAGAAAGTTGCATCTTTATTTTCCTAACCATAACTCTTAAGTACTTTTTGATTGATATACATGTTGATCAATACTCATTAAAATCAGTCAAAATTTACTGTACAGGGTATTACAACGTCGGTCACCACCGCATCGACTGTAGCTCATTTTTGTTTAGGTGCGAGTAGTACGCTCAAGTTGAAAACTTTTTTGCAAGTTCAATAATTATATTATAAGCAAGAAAAGTTAAACAGGAAAACTGTTTCCTGTACTTTTTGCTATCAATTTTGCGTGATTAATAAACTTGTATCTTTGAATTTAACAATTCAGCTAATTAGAAAAATTTATTTTTATTGTAAAATTTAAAAGAGCAAAAGCAACAACACAAAGGGGCCAAATAAATATTGTATTTCAGAAGCTTTTACAACAAAGCAAGCAAACAAAACTCACTCACGCACTCGCACACTTCATAAAGTCAAGCGCATGTGTTTGTTTGTATGTGTTTACACAAAGCTACTATATACCGCTTAGATACATATAATACATACCAGTGGCGGTCCCACGGGGGGTTTTCGGGTTCGGACCCCCCTTCGGGATCCGAAAACTCACAATTTTTTTTTGCTTTACACTTACAATTAATTCAAGGATAAAAAGACAAGGTTTAAAATTAAAAACGAAAATAATCTCGTTTATTTGATCTAAAACATTGAAAATTTCATTACAGAATAGTTTCATTCCATAACACTATGTCACAAAATTTCAAAATTTTTTTGATCCCGGCTTCAAAATAGTTGATCCCTATGCAAAATTTCACGCTGAATTCAAATCTGCTTATAAATATGTGGAAAGTAGAACGGTTTTTGAGATATCGTCAGATTTTCATTTTTGGTGTTTTGAAAAAAG
Source organism: Chymomyza amoena (assembly GCA_037043745.1). Classification (NCBI taxonomy): domain Eukaryota; kingdom Metazoa; phylum Arthropoda; class Insecta; order Diptera; family Drosophilidae; genus Chymomyza; species Chymomyza amoena. The sequence goes on from JBAMAX010002425.1 coordinate 376,079, forward strand.
GTAGGTCTACTAAAATGGCATTTTCTCTGGTTTTAGTCCACTGAAGTTAATAAACTGGGATAAAAATTAAAGATAATAAAATTATCTTTACAAAAAATGCCTGTTGATAAGAATCCAATCAGAAATGACGAAGTTGTGGCACTTCAAATTCGGGTATTTGTAAAAATTGTGATGATTTTTCCGGTTTTTGCTGCCTTTTATTAAGTTTCATTTAGCCTTACCATAAAAATTGCTCCGGTTTTAGATATTGACATGATGGCGTAATCTTTTACTAACATTTCATCAATATAATAACTCAAATTTTATTTTTTATAACTCTGAAAGCACATGAATTCTATTGCTCTCACAAGGTCAAAAGTTTTGCATTGGTCGCACCAAATATGCAATTTTTATCCAAAATTTGCCTCCGAATTCAAATTTTACTTAACATTTTTGAAAAGTCGGACGGTTACTTTAAATATTTCCAAATTTAATCCTACGTTAACGCAATTTCTCAGCTTGAAAGCTTTGCGAAGCAATAAAAGGGATAGGGAAAAAAGCGAAAACCCACGCTCAAAGCAATGGCAACACTTTTTGAAATGAGGGAAGTTCTTTCTTTTGGCCATACGAGACAAACAAACAAAAACTTTATATATCAATGTCAGAGAGGAATTCTCCAAATGGCTGTATCTCAAATTCCTCACTGATGTGATTTTGCTTTGTTTAGATACTCATATATTACTTATTCAACAAATAGCGTAGAGTTACGGGTCAGAGAGCATGCAAAACAACAATTAGTCAAACTCTCAAAAAGAGGTATATTTACCTAATTGTGAATGTAGCGAATTTTATCCGATTTTGATGACCAAGGGCAAAAAAATTTTGTAAGATATTATCCTTTCATTTAATTGTCTGTAACCGAAACAATTTTTATGGAAAGATCGAAAAAAACTTAGTAAAAGTCAGAAAAAACTTGAAAAATCATCAAAATTTTTACAAAAATTCAACTTTGAAGTGCCATAACTTCGTCATTTATGATTGGATTTTAAACAACTGTAATTTTTTTAAGAAATAATTTTGTTATCTTTTATTTTCGTACCAGTTTACAAATCGGTGCACTAAAACCAGAGAAAATTGTATTTTAGCAGTACGTGGAATGCTTTTTTTATACTAGGAAAGGAATAGATTGAAACTTGTCGCTCGTTTCCGCGCGAACCGAGTTTCAAGGCGCGCGCTCACATATCGGGGCTTAAAAATAATAATAAAAATTATAAAAGATGGATTTCTCTGGACAGATTTCTCTGGACCTCCCCATACCAAAATCCTGGGACCGCCCCTGATACATACTATATGTATATATGTGCACACCTACGCATTCACGCACTTAAATGGGATATATGGGAATAAGAGAGTTAAGTTCTGCTCACACGAGTCTTTCTACTTCCTTTGCACACTGGGACAGCATTTTCAGATTTTGGACGCATTACTAAAAAGAATAAAAAATTATATGATTTGAAATGACTTTTTAAAAAAATTTCAAATGATGATGCAGGTGCCACCTTACCTTAAACTTTCTCACCGGCATTTTAAAGAGAGCATGTTCTATCAAAAGTTTAGAAATATTTTATTTACTATTTATGTTTTCTTATATTAATCCAGCGATTAACGTTAATAGATAGAAGAGGAAGATATTTATAGTTTTTTTATCAGCTCGTTGTATTAAAAATCAATTAAAAATATAATATTAAAGGAAAAAATTAACTTCAACATCGCGTGAAATATGACAATCCAGGACCACTGTGCATTAGGCATACTTTTAATATAAGTTGTCCTAAGCTGCCTTTATTCTAGCATTTTGTTAAGTTATAATTAAATTTCAAATGACATTTGAAAAATTGGAGCATAAAAAAATGTTTCCACTTGGAAAGTAAAAATTTTTCTTGTAAAATTATAAGTAAGTAATTAATGCATCTATTACATGAGTAGAAAACTTGAGAACGACTATCAAGCTTAATTATTTTGGGGTATTTTGAATTAGGATCGTATCACTAAGTTTGACATAATAAATTAAATAATAGAGCTAGAGGATAGCACGATTGACTTCTAGGTCAGGAATTTTCGAAGAGAAGCACCTGTACAAACCTTATTATTTTTGAAAGCTACGAACTACGATAGATCGATAATTTGCGAGAAGAAAATTTATAGGACTTTAAATATCTATAAGACTAGATGTATTTTTATAGCGTTTACTTTGGGTACAATGATTTATTAACAGCAAACAAATTTGTAACACTTAAAAGAAAACGAGTAAAACCCAAAACCTTCATACAGGGACGAAAAAATTGATTAACCCACGTTAACCCGGCCTATTTCTCAGAGACCATAAGAACTGGGAGCACAATATTTTGTCAAGCTCTAAAATTTTGAAAGTTGAATCGGAAGTCCCTACCGAGAATAATCATTATAAGGATATATATATATAAATACACAAAGGCTAAACGTTTTTAATTTTTACTTTAGAAAGCTATGCTCACACAGTATCTGCCAATTTTCGTGTGAACGCATCCTGGCAGCCACGAAAGTACGGGGGCGGTTTTTAAAGTTAAACAAAAACAAAAAACAAGCAAATACAAACACAATCTAATACACCATTTTTCAGGAATAGCGAAAATTCTTCAGCTCCTTACATTGTTATCTCAGTGGACTACAACAAAAAGATATACTTTACGTGAATGACTAGCAGACGGGTTGGTCTGACTTATAATCATCAACTCGTCTCTTTGCTTGGAGTATTTTATGAGCAGTTTGCTTGGGATGGCTTGTGGCTAGTCATGGAGTGAAAGACATAGAATTGACTGCTGCAACTAAACCACGGATCCTAGATAACAGAGAATACCCTATCTTCCAGTTTTTGCGTACATTGCACCCTATGTAAATTGTGTGTTTCCTACTTGGGGTGGCCATGTTTTATTGCCCATTTTTAGGCGTTGCCGCTTCCAAAGTGAAGTTACAAACATTGTGTAATGCGTTAGGATGTCGGATGGTTGGGTGGGTGTTGTATAGACAACCACGACTAGACGGCAAAGTTTTGCTGTTAACAACTAGGTACATAGTGGGAATGACCCTAAAATTGCAAACTGCAACTGTCGCATGTTTGGGAGCAGTAAATGAAATTGTGGAAGAGTTCCAGAACTTGAATTGAAGCAGCCAGACCTAAAATGGAATCGATTCGACTGGGCTAGGCTGGAATGCACGAATTAATGGCATTTTAAAAGCTTTTACTATATTTTTTGGTTTACCACGAAACTTTGACTCAAGACAGTCATAAAAATTCAATTATGTCAAAAGAAGTGTGAAAAAAAGCATGTCAAAGCGTATAAAAAAATTAAGTATATAAAACATGGCTAACACACACACACACACACAAAGACTAAACAGTTACACAGTTATGCTGACAAGGCCAAATGCATAAGTGCTTGAAATAGATACAAGTTATGAGATACAAGTTACACGCCAAAGCAGCGACTCAAGTGCTGGAAAGTATGCTTTAATATGCATGTAAAACACAAAAGCAAAAACATGTTTAAACAACAAACACAAGAACAAAGTATATAATATCGTATATACCATATATTTATAAAGCTTAGGCGCTCAAGGCGGACTAGACCAGAAAAAAAAACAACCAGTAGTACCTAAATGGAGCAATGGAGAGAGCTGAGTGCTGAGTACCAACCAACTTGTATCTTGTATCTGCAAGTTAAGCAGCTTTGTCTCGACCCTTTTAAGAGTCTTGGTGTTTTTGGTTCAAAAACTACTTGCCATCCGTCGTATCTTTGACTAAGTTGTTTGTGTGTGCGTACTGTGTACGTGTGTACATAAATATGAGAGCATACTTTTAGGCTGCTTTGTGTGCTGAGCTTTTAGGCCACCACCACACACATAATTAGCCATTGGTTTTGCATTACCAGACAGGAATGCAAAATGATTGACAGGCTGTAGATTTTGACAGGCTGCGTCTGTGGGTTGCTCTCAAGGCATAAAAATATTGATACCAATCAAACTACGCATTTGTCTCACACAAAAACACACATAAGCTCTGTGACTGTCTGTTTACACCCTACACAGTGATAGAGTGCTATGAACAAGTAGTGCCCAAAAGATACAGCTACGGGAATTACAAAAAAAGTTTTGAAAAATGCGTTTTATGAGTACTCCAAAATACAGAACTTGGATTTCACTGAAAATATGAAGACATTCGGACGGATTGATGTTAAAAGAACAGGAGCAGGATGATGACCTGTACAGGTCACTACGCCATAGATCCGAAGATTTCTGTCATAGTTGCAGAGTTGAGGAGCAGATACACAGCATTCAACACGTTCTATGTGATTCCTCTACGTTTCTTAGAAAATGCACCCAGTACCGGGAAAACTGCTTCATCGAAATTACTTATATCCTAAGAAGGCCTGGCCATCTTCATCGAGCTCTACAAATGTTTGGCAAAGGAAGTAAGCAAGTCTCAGATGAAGAATACCAGCCGTCCCATAAAACTACATTACACTCTTTCTGCTCTCTCCGTATTAATTTTCTTCCTTTCTAAAAAAATGGTTTATACAGCGTGTGCTTTTTTGAGGTTCACAACTTTGATAGTTGCTGATAGTTGAGTTTGGCTTGACATTTCATTATGGATAGACTTATACAGTGCAGCTTGTAAATTGATTAGATTTTTTATCAAAATAATAGTTCCCTTTGTTAAACTTATCGTGCATTTATCCATTTTATGGCATTTTCTTTGGGGTTATGTATACTCACTTGTCTACGTCGATAAGCCAGAGGCTATTGTACCTAGAAATCAAGATTCGAAGAGTTTTTGGCCAAATACGGCCGCAAACCATGGCCGAAATCATATTTCATCATTAAATATCATTGATATTAATAATATATATCTTTATGTAATTCTAACAACAATCTAATTCGATTTGATTTTTAGTACGATGCCTTGATGATTACAAAATGATTTAAAAGTCCTTTGCAAATTTTTTTGAGATCTATTTCAATTGACAAATAAAAAGTGTTTTAATCAAAAACAAACTGAAACATGTTTCTCAGATCTCTTAGGAGCTTTAGAACTTTATCGCATCTGTTGCTCGGTAAAAGCATGGGCTTGGGCTTAAGTCTAAAAGAACTCTTCGGTTTTGGTTGCGATCTCATCATTTTGTATTAAAAGGTTCCCTCTTAAAGAAATTTTCGTGTCACCAAAACAATTTTGGATCACAAAAAAATTACAGTCCATACCTTACATTCTACAACACCATTACAAAACTACCATCTCTTTCATTCGTATATAGACTACATCCGTATAAATGCCTCATGTAAGCCCTTATTTCACAAGCCACTTAACCGTTTTAGTTGCATTCAGCCTTATTTTAAGACTTTTTTTGGGAAGAGTATCCATCTGTCAACTGCTTCAAATTTGTGGGTAACGTGTGCGTGTGTGGTGTTTAAAAGTATCAGACACTTTTATGTCTGTAATGCGAAACGGGCAACTAAATGCTCTGCAAGTTGCTCACATATCAGACTGCCAATAAATGGAGAATACGTTTGGGGAGAGGAGTAGGCCAAATTACAGAGCAATACTCGTCAAAGTGCTCTAATACGTGAGTGTGTTGTATACGCGTTTTTGAGTGAGTGTGTTTGGATGCTCCTAAATGACATGTTTGATAAATTGTTTGATTAATGATTGCGTGTGTGTATGTGTGTGTGTGTGTGTGTGTGTGTGTGTGGGATGCGTAAATACAATTTGGAAACTAGAGCATTTAGTGCTTGTGCTGTGTCTAAAAACTGTAGCACGCTCTTGGGCGCCATTTGCAGTAAAAGTTCTTGAGCTGATCTCAAGGACACTTCACTTCAGCGCCTACGCCATTAAAAACGAAAATATAAAATATTATGCAGTGCCTAAAAGCACTCTACGAAAATAAAATGTACTGAAATCAAACAGACCAACCAACTTTGATGGCTTTGCTGGTCCTGGACTGTTCACTTGCATAAATATACTCATAAATCAAAGTGTCGCTTTCCACGAGGCCGACTCACATGCCATCCACACACACTCGTCGCTCATTTCCATGCTCATTTCCACGCTCATTAAAAAATGAGCGCCATTTGGCAAAGCACGAAAATTAAAAATAAAATAAAATCAGTTTAGTTCCCGACAGTGGGATACTCTTCAGCTACTTTTTGCCAAATTTTGCAATGATACGTTGAGAAGTATTTAAAAGAAGGGATTATGGAAGGACCTGCCTGGAAAAGGCATTGATTTCTGAATCAGCGTTACATTTTTTATTTGGCTCACATGAGTCTCTTTACCACAAATGGTATACTATAAAATATCTTTGGCAGTGTTCTTAAATGGAAGCTATAATATTCTGAGTAGTATAAAAAGTCTACGACTCTCCTTTGAGTTACATGTGGTTCCCCTTGTCCTATCGCTGTACATTTACATTAAAGTTTTTTTTTTGAAACGAGTTGCGATGCGTCAGTCATCCCTAATTAAATCCTTTCATAATCATGATTTTATAGTCTACAACGTCTTTTTTCGGAAATTGCACAAATCCATAATACCCCTCGCCCTTTGCGTGGTACAGGGTATAAAAACACACATAAAAAATATTCCACTGCCCTGCGTTCCGGCTCAAACATGCATATGCATGTAAAGAACTCCACTCGAAAAACTAACACATCATAAATCTTGCAGAAGTATCCTTAAGCGTTCCACTCTCTCTCTCTCACTGCCTTTGTACATATTTTCGCCACAAAAACTCATGACATGAAAGAAAAAAAAAAAATGAATGGCGTACTAGGCTGAGAGCTGCATTCGTTTTTTTTTTTTAAGATTTTTCCTTTTAATTACAAAAGCCTTCAAATGGTCGGGTAGCTTGTCGCTCCCATAAATATGCAACACTATTTTTTCTCCAGTGCTTGTCTTTCACATTTTTAAAGCTTCAATGAACTCACACTCTTACACTCTCGCCCCATTCCTTATCCTTGCGCCTTAGTCCTCTCTCTCTTTGGACTGCAATGAGCAAAGAGCTGGCGGGCATGGCGCACGTCGCTTGCTCTGTCTGTCAGCTGTCATCTGTCCCAGCTGTTGCGCTCTTTTTTGAAGCAACCAACTCTGTCAGCGTACATACTATATTCAAGGGCGTAGGCAGCTTGGCACAAAAGGGTCCAAAAAAAAATTGTTCTTGTACAATGTTGAGTATTAAAAAGTATCCATTACAGTATAAAGTATCTTTATTTTCAAAAACTTGCAGCAATTTACCCCTCCTGCTTACCAATAGTGTACGCCCTTGCCTACAAGTTGATTGTCGCTGTCTCTGTGCCTTTTTGTTGTTCTTACTCTTGCTGTTGCTGCCCCTGTTGCTGTCCTTACGTTTCACTCATTTGACCAAAAGTTTTTGTTGCAAGACAAATCCGTTGAAGCGTGCAATGGCCAGTCAGTCCGTTAGAAATCAAATTGGAAGCAAGTTGAGTGTACCACGTGCCACGCTATCTTTGCTTGTTAGGCATCCATTTTGTTTTGGCTCCGGCAAAGTGTGATCTCGATGGAGTCCAGACGCCTTGGGGCCAACACGCCGTCTGCTCAGCTGCTAAACTAATTAAGCCAGAGAGTTCTGGCTAAGCTGGTAACTTAAGTTGCAGCAAATAATCTTCTGAAAAATTCTAATCGTGAATAAAAATTGGCACTACCAAAAAGTCAATTATTTTGAATAAAAATGCGACTTTCGTCTTAAAGAACTTAATATATTTACTATTTATACCCTGTACCGTATGGTACCAAGGGTATATAAAGTTTGTGCAAGCCGAAAATGTATGTAACATATAGAAGGAGACGTCGGAGACACCCCAAAGTTACCTAAAATATGATCAGGGTGAATAGAGAAGTCGATATACCCATGTCCGTCTGTCCGTGTGAACGCCTAGATCTCAGAGATGGTAAGAACTAGAGTTACCAAACTTTCACATTAGATCCCATATTATTCCATAGGAGGCAAGTTTATTTTATTTTTTTGATATCGGGGATAAATTATATAGCTCCCATGGGGGTGTTTGAGACGACCTCGACAAAAAAAAAACGTTTTAGATGAATAATTCGTTTGTTTATGAAGATATGAAGATATATACTTTTTCAAAGAAAAATTAGCTATATTTCGTTTTTTAATAAAGATATCCTAACCAGATTTGGCGATTTAGACCACTTAAGCAATGCGCCAAATTTGAACAAAATCGGTTGACTATATCATATAGCTCCCATAGGTCCGATCTTCCAAAAAATCGATTTTTTAACAAAATTTGTTGTGTTTCGTTTGTTTGTTAAGATATTGGGACCAAATTTGACATTCGTGAGTATTTTATAGTTCCTAAGCACTGTACTAAATTTAATCCAAATCGTTTGACTAGATCATATAGCTCCCATAGGACCAATCGGTCCAAAAACACGTTTTTTATACAAAATTCGATGTGTTTTGTTTGTTTGTAAAGATATTTGAAATAAATTTGGCATTCATATCTTTTTTAAGGTATTTAAGCACTGCGTCAAATTTTATTGAAATCGGTTGACTATATCATATAGCTCCCATAGGAACGATCGATCAAAAAAAAATTTTTGCTTAAAAATTCTTCTGTTTTTGGTTTTTTGTGAAGAAATCGGACTTTATTACAAGCTAGTGGTACAGGGTATCCTAAAGTCGTCCGCGCCCGACTTTACGTCCGCCATTTTTTTATAATAGTCTAACGAATCCAACTTTAGAAATATTTTTCTGACAGTTTGGTATTTGGTATATATTCAGAATCTCAACTGCAACAAAATTTACTTTTTTACGAATTTTTTTTGGGGTACTCTTTTTTCAAATAAAATTAATTGTGTTTGTAATTTTTCTAAACGTTGTACGAGGATTTGTTGAGGTTAAAAATTAAACAGCGTTAAACAACTTAAAATGGATTAACAATCTCTGTAAAACGAATTTCTTATGACACGAATTAATAGTCATTATAGGAAAATTTGACTGCAGTTCAACCTTTAATGCATATACCAAATATTATGTATCATTGGATATGATGGTTGATTAGATAGTTGCATCAACATCATCAGTATCTTTCAAGGATACGCCTTTCCATTGCCTCATAACATCTGCACTATTTATGGCTTTTACCTGTTTTGTTATTCCTTCTTTAACCCATTCGCAATTGTGTCAGCCACAGCCGAGAAACAGCTAAAAGTATCTCCCTCTTTCTTTGCTCTATGTTCATGGGATAGAGAGTATATTAAGTCAGTAGAGAAATTGTTGCGTAGTACACCAATTTGGAAAGTATTGGACCCTACATGCTGTTAGTAAATGAAAAGAGCGACATACATAAGCATTCTAGCTAGTGTGTAAGAAAGGTAACTCTTAGTTCCAGTTCTTTTTAGTTTTTTTTTTAATCGTTGTGGCAACTTCGGAATTTACTTATAGAGAAAAGCTGCAATAAGAACAACCTTTAGTGTGAGCAGATAATAACAACAGTTGATTCTGAACTTATTTTGAATTATGACTGACTTCCGATGCCTTCCGATGATTTTTTGACAAGAATCCGTATACTTAAAAAATAATAAAAACCTAAAGCTGTAAATTTAAAATTGTACAAAATATAGTGTTAGTTGTGGCTAGAAATCTAGGATTTTGGGACCCCATCGGAAAGAATTAGAACGCGACGTATTTTTTTTAGAATTATTAATAGATTCTTAGGTACTTTAACATTAAGTTTCTTTTATTATTTTTTACTTTTTAAAGGGAAATTACTTATGCTCTTGTGTCGGGGTTTTTTAAATTTTTAATTTAATTTTTTATTTCATACTTTTTATAGGTAGGTTTGGTTAAGTTAGACTTAAGTATATTATAATATACTTATTTGAGACCCCATCCGAGTATATTTACAGATATTCGGTCATTCTCCCCACTTTCACTCCCCACAACTTTTAAACGGCTTAACCGATTTTCATCCAACATGTCTAGGAACAATCGCACATAAGTCACCTTTAATACAAAAAAAACTAAATTGAAATCATTGCATGCGTTCGGGAGTTATGATGCCATAGACAGACAGACAGACAGATACGTTAAACTTATAACACCCCTCTTTTTGCGTCGGGGGTTAATAAACGTAGTCATTCACATAAGTTATTAACAAAGGATTTTCAATGAAATCTGTTTCGCGGCATTGCTCGTAGGTTGATGATGGATTTCCCGGTCTCCCGGTTGAGCGTCCTGCGCCAGGTCATTTTAGGTCTGCCTCGGGATCGATTGCCTTGTGGGCTCCATTCCAGAACTGCATGCGGTATCCATCACAATCTTTGCGCAACGTGTGATATTTGCGCTTGCGAATTTCAATTTTGATTGGTTTTTGTTCGCAAAGTTCCCAAAGGCGCACATTACTATTGGTTCGTGGCCACCATATACGTAATATGCTTTAAGACATCGTTTGACAAATGTTTGGATGGTCCGAATGGCGGGAAGAAAATAGAACAACATCATCCGCATATTCTATCTCTGCTAGTTTACGGTTAAATTTTCAGTTCATTCCAAAACTATTTAATTCAGCTGCTTCAAATACCATATCAAGAACGGTGATAAACAGTAAGGGCGAGAGTGGAAAACTCGGCTTGAGGACCCAGTATACGACGCTTTTATGATATTGATCATTTTGTCTGGAATCCCTCTAGCTTGAAGTGCCACCCAAATTGCTTCCCCATCTAAGGAGTCAAACGCTTTCAGAAAATCTATGAAAACTAATTATAACGTAGAGCTGAATTCCTCGGATTTCGTAATGATGAGCAATGAATTATATTTTACATAAAAAGTTAAATCAAAATTAAATAAAATTATAGCAAACAAATAAAAAAAAAATATAAGTAAGTATTAAGTAAAAATAAATGTTATCTTCTGAAGATGGAGTCTGGTTTTGAAGCCAATACTCTGCCAATAAGGTTTTCCTAGCTCTTAAAATCTGATTAATCTTGGCGTTCATAAAGACAGACGAAGATGACCATATTGGTGGTATTTTTCTCTCTCTCTATCTCTCTCTTTTTTTTCTTTTCTCACATACATTTACGCAAACTTAAAATACTTCTTACAGGGCATACAAATTGTATTCGCTTCTCGGACACAAAAAACTTCCTTCGATCAAAACAAATTTCTACGTGTGCAGGGTATATTAAAGTCGTGACGTACCAAGATGTTACTGCGTCCCTACCTCCCCTGTTCTGTTTTTCTTTTTTTTTTCTATTTGCTATCATTTTGAATGACCTTTATTGCTTATTTTGCTCGCTCTTCTCTCTCTATCATCTTCTACTCACAACAACAACAAGCGCTGGGAACGCTGTAATACCGTTATTATTGTCATTATCAACAACCAGAGCAAACATTTCCCTTTCCCAGGGACAGTAAACTGTTGGTCTCTATGGTTGGTGGTGGTCAAGGAAGTACCAAGTATCAAGTACGTACTTGCTCCTAAAGGACAAATGCAATTTGCTGCATTAGAGCGAAATTTCATTTGCAGCTTAGCAGTGTTGTTGTACAGTGTAGGTACAGTCACCGCTGGCAGCAAAGGCGTCAAGCAATACTGATTCTCTCGATATCATCTATTTACCTATTACGTATATTAGATAATATAGTATTTATGTTTATAAGTAGTTATCTGGTTGTAGTAGTAGTAGTAGTGCACATAACTGTTTAAGTGAACTTTTTAATAAAATTATTTCTCATATAATTTTCGTTTCTCTTTTTTTAGGTTAGTACCTATTGCACAACAATCAACTGAAGCTTTTATGTGGTAAGAAAAATAAAAATATATTTGCAAAGGACCTTACTTGGGCCTGTCAAACATAAATCATTGTCCTTTCTATGCCTTAAACTCTTAACGATTTTTTACTTGAATAAACCCGTACAGGCTTTATGACGTTAAATGATTTATACCCAAGAAGCAAAGGACTCACTCGACTCAATGTTTTGCCAGTTAATTTTACACTTATTTAACTTATAAAGTCAGCGGAAAGTATTTGAGCAATAATTAAATTATACTTTTATGCGCTTTCATAATTCTTTTGGCAGCAATCGGATTTGGTCTTATGTAGAGTACTCTGATTACACTCGTGGAAATATCAAGCATACGTAATGTCTTTAAATAGACTCTTATGTAATCTTTAGCACACAAAATACACGAAAAGTAATTTGAATGTTGCTGGCAAAGGTTGCCACCATTTACATAAAGCAACACGGCGTATACGTTACATATTTAAAATTATGAACTTTACGTTTTTGTTTCGTTATGTGGCGCAGCGAATGAGCACCGCATTATGAAGCAGTTTGGAACTGTAGGCATGGCATAAGGCATATAAGGGTTGCAACCCTGCCGGTTTTTTTATAATGAAATTCAGAAGCAAAGCAAATCTTCATCTTTCATTTTGTTTGCAAGTGGCGCAAAAAATTAAAAAAATCTCAAACAATGTTGCATGTCGGTTCTTAAAAGACACATCGCCTATTAAATTATATAAAATTTCGAGCGAATCCGAGCTGGGAACAGAACAACATGAACTTGGTTTCATTTTGGCAGTGAATATGGTCTCGTAATTGGCACATAAAGAGCCCAGTCGAGTTGAGTCGAAAGTAAAAACGTCAAGTTGAGTTTGTTTTAGTTCGAGTGTGGCACGGCAGGAAGTTTATATTTTATGTGTTTGGGTTTGGGGTTGGGGGTTGGGTTTGGGTTTGTACAGCAAATAAAAAGGGCTAACAGTTGAAGTGACTTAATAAAATTCGCTTTATATGAAAGCAATAAAATTTCTGCACTTTCGTACATATATATATATTTTTTCTGCTTAAGAAACAAAATATTTTACGAGAAGTCGTTAATGAAAGTTCTAATTGTTCCAGTTAAAGAAAACTATAAAAAGAGTATTTTGATTGAGAAGTAAAATAGTTGAGTCGATTAGTAACTTGTGGAAAGTTAGTCATGTTGTAATTTTTGAATAAGAAACTTGTAAAAATATAGCACGATATGCAATAAAATCTCTTCAGCATGTCACCATTTCAATTTCATGGTCCAACAGCACGAAATCCACTCTAAAAAAAAAATTGCTTTAATGGTTAAATTTTTCTATGGTGGCTGCTTGAAATAGTAGGTAAGTTTTGATTAAATTTATGCCATTTGTGTTTTTTTGTTTTCGACCTAACATTTGTCTGAAGTTTGATCAATACTCCACATAGCTACTATATAGAAAATGAACCACTTTTCTATGCGCCTTGTAGAATTCATAACGTCATGACGACCTGAACTTAGTTGTGCAACTCATATTTATCGATAGGTTTGAATATTAAGATTTATGTTGATATCTGAAGAAAAGAAAACTATCCACATATCCGTTTTATGCTTTACTCATTAGCGACTATTCCAATTTTCGAGCCATGCGCCAGCATTGCGTATACGTAACATGATGCAATGTCCTTCTGAGGTGCTGGTGAATTAGAAAATTTTGCAAATAACTTATTTAAGGCGAATGTCACGCCTCTACATTAATTGTATTCTAAAGCAGACTTTTTTAGCGAAAACAGCAAAGATTCGTTTCACTTTTCTGAATGTTTATTTTCAGATATAAAAGAAAAAACTCGAATTTTATACTCGAAGATGATAAATGAAGCGGATCAACCTCTTTTATTTGATTTACTTTACAAACTATATTATTCTTGCCAATACCTACTTACTAAGTAAGTTGTTTTTCCCCAAGAAAAGGCCAAATTTGATCATAATGGCATAAATACCTCACACTACCACTCGATATTTGATAGAAAAAATTTTAATAAAATTCTTCACTAGTTTAACAACAAAATGTAATTCCTCCCGATTTTCTGAAATTTTTGTCTTACATATTTGTGAGGAGGCTCAAACTTCCCAGGAAATTGTGCAATCCTTTAGAAACTCCCGTAAAATGTGTACGAAATTTAATCATTCTCTAAAAATTATTATGGAAATAAAAGACTTTTGTCCAAAATATTAAAATATGGGCCCATTGTGCCAAGTTTCAATTATTTATAAAATTATTAAAAGCTGAATAAAGAAAAAACTTTGAATCTAAACTAAGTTTAGCAATCGATGGCGATTCCAAAGATGTCATAATAGTAACTATCTTATAACCGTCGAAAATAAGCTAAGCTCATCATGTAAGAAAGATAATACGATAAAACTTAATGCTTAATTTGAAATTTTAGCGTGGGAAATACTTACACATATTTTAAAAACTTTATGACAAAGAATTCAATTCAAAAGTTAATCTTTATCGCCCATTTTTTTCATATGCAAACAGAAATGGTACGTGACCTTCGCTTTTTGCTTTTTTGCATAAATTCCTTTGTCTTACCGGCGAGCAAAATGGCGATTCTGCAATTACCAATTCCATAAAGCCGCCATCTTTTGAAAACAAAAAGCGATTTCCAACAAAGGCAATTCCAACTTTTTGTGACCTCTCCAATTGCGCTAAGATCTTTAGCGCGTTTGCGGTATGAACAACAATTTAAAATCCATTTGGCGCAAACAATTGAGCAATTAGTGTAAATTGCCGAACACTTTTTGCACTGACTGTAACTAAAGGGAACTCGACCCAGTTCTCCATTTCTCCATTTCAGCCATTCTCGTTTCTCATTTCTCCATTTTGCGACATTGAATTGCTTAATTTTTTACGTGTATGTATTGTGCACACTCGAGAGTGTGCGTGCGTGTATGTATGTGTGTGTGAGTGAGTGTAGTCGCAAAAATGAAATACAAACTCATGTTTTACAATCCAAGTAAATAAAATAAAGCAACAACTGAATGCGACAACAACAACAAAATAAAATAAACGAAACAGAATACGGAATACGGAATACCAGCCAGGAGAAATGCATAACAACAACGGAGAGTAAATATTGCGGCAGAAAGTTGGGATCCCGACGAGTCCGTCGTCTGACTGACTCTGACTGGCACATTTTATAGTTGCTGTACTTGTAGTTTTTACAGTCTTTGTTTGCATGGCTCGAATAAGGATGGGTCGAGAATGGATCCGAGGAGCTTGAGAGTGTGGGTTCGTCATTGTTGTGTGTGTGTGTGTGTGTGTGTGTGGGAAGTGAATGTCATTGTTCAAAGTTGGTGGGACACTCGCTTGGACGTCACTTTTTACTTTTGAAGTGTATTCATGAATACATGCATAAAAAAACTTACGCACCCCTCATGTACGACGAGTATGTATATATTTAAATGCTTATGTAACATATAGTACTATGTCTGTGCTATATGAAATTCCATAAATTATAAACCGTATAAAACTTGAGAGTAGTGTTTAAGCACAAGGTACAAAATGACAGGTACTAACTATAACTACTCTTATCTGAAATAGTAAATGGTTAGCATTGGATGGTTGAGCTTTAAATACTCTTCAACTAACTTTATGCATTCGCTGTAGTTGCGCTATTCAAAAGTTTAGATCCTATAATCTTTTGTATTCTGAAACAATTTTAAAGTTTTTTAGTAAAACTTGGTGGACGTATTTGTTTTATTTAAGCTCTAGCTTTCAAGGTTTTGAATGTAACCATTAATATATAGACAAGGAATTTATTTGAAAATATTGAACTAAGCAAATGAGATAAGATGGAGTTGTTTGGGGTTACTATTTATGTACCAGTAAAATACTTTATGTCACAGCCCAGAATGTACTATTTGCTGCTTTTCTATATAATATATACGCTATACATTTGTTCAAACTATTAATATCAAATTCGAAAGCAGATGGTTTGCAATATAAAAAATTCAGGAGTAGGATTCTGACTGTGCACGATGTATTCATTAGTATAACCCTTACTAAAAAAAATATAAAGTTCAGTGAAATAGGTCTCTGAATAACTCGTCCTTAAAACTTATTAAAAAAGTTTAAATTATTTACATCATTTTAATGACTAGTTCAGTAACAAAGAGAAGATAGCATATCTGATCCTTTGTGAACTCGGTCATTATAGCAACTTGAGTCCCCAATACGGGAGATTTTGGTAACTAAGCATGCAAATATTGTTACGTCGTCTTTATTTAGTTGACTGCGGAGGCTACAGCATCACGTCAAGAGGCCAGCTACGATCCTACGATCCCTACGCTTATATTTAGAGAGGGGTAACTGTTAAAGTCCTGTTATCAGTGCCTAGTGAAGCATCCGTTTGGTTTTCTCCTCTGTTATATGGTTACCAATCCCACAGTGGTAAGGTTAGTTAAAGGTGTCCTTGCTAGTTTATCTGCGGAGGCCACAGCGTACTGTCAAGAGGCCAGTCAGGATCCTCACACTATTTCTCTCATAGATTATCATAATTTTGAGCCCCCTAAGGTTATATTTAGAGAGGGGTCAATGTTAAAGTCCTGGTATCAGTGCCTAGTGAAGCATCCGTTTGGTCTCCTCCTCTGTTCTCTGTAGGTCCCGTACTATATAGTTACCAATCCACAGTCTGGTAAGGTTAGTTAGCGGTGTTTCTATCTGCGGAAGCGTCCCGTCAAGAGGTCTGTCAGCATCCCTCTTACTATTTCTCTCAGAGGTTATCATAAGTTTCGAACTTCTTATGGTTACATTTAGAGAGAGGTGTTTTTGATTATTTAAGTCCGTATCAGTTGCTAGTAAGGCAGCTAAAGCTTTGCCAGCTAAGGGATAGGAACGTTTATATTTATTTTCTGTTGTCTCAACCGTTGACCGTTGAAAAAAACAGATATTCGGTTGTTTTGCCACAAGTTTGTTTAATGTCGTAAATAAAAAAAACAGTTCTGGGCTAGTATTTCTGTAGACAAATTTGAACCGCTGTTCTGCTTCGCCGCCAGAATCAAAACGTATATGCAGCAAAGATTTTTTGTTTTTGTTACATGGATTCTCTAACGATCCAAGAAAGTAATTAATTTTTATGCAACATATCAAACATTTTTTCATTTTCCTATATCGTCAAAAACCCTGAATCAGAAATTTGGTTCACTGTCAAGAAAAAAAAAAAACACCAAAAGTTCCAAGAATACAAAATTACTTTCAATATCGCAATGTTTTGATTTAATTTTTCCGCTTTACTTTGTATCTAAATTGTAAAATTTACCAAAAGTGTTTGAAGATAACAACAACACTGATTCACAGGAAGTTCGGAAAAGGTTTATTTTGACCAGAACCATGTTTATGCAATGTTTTGGGAATTTGTTTATTTCGTAGATATTTCAATTTCTCTCTAAAAATCGTTTTGATGGTATTTTAGACAAATGGTTAGGAAAATAAGCTGGGAAAATCCTTATCCCATTGTTTTTTTGTGCAGCTGTGTTTTGCCTTTTATTTAGCAGATAAATCCAAAAACAAAACAAAACCCAACCATTTCGTATTGCTATAAAATGCTATCTGTTAAAGTTTCATCATTTTGCTTCATAGATATTACATCACAAACGAAAACATTTTAGTAAATTATTTACGAAATTATGTTAAATTTGTCAAGTAGCCGCCCTACAGCGCTTCACATTTGGTTTATTGAAATGGCAACACATGGCGTATAAGCAATTTATTTGCTTAACCTCATTAAAAGCACACAACTGAAGAAAACAAAAACAAAAGCAACGAAAAATGCCAACATAAACGTAAACTTTAATTAAATTACGTATACGCCGTATAAGCCAGCTAAAGCCAGTAGCCATGACGGAAACCTAAGGACTAGCTTCAGGGGTTCTATAGCCCCAAAAATAAAACGAAAACTTTGTGTATCGTTGTTTGTTCACGGCATGACGATGATGTTACTTTAAAGCAACCAAAGCACACATACTTATACACAAATATTTATATAAATATGTATATATGTATATATGTATGTATGTATGTATATATAGCCTACTTCAAGGCGCAAGTCAATTAAAACCAACGCTGCTGTTTGTTGTTTGCGCCTTGGCGACGACGATTGATTTTTGCTGACTTTGTTGCCTGTTAACGAGTTTTTCAATCAACTTTATGCCCAAAACACACACACACCACACACACACACACATGTGACTCAGCCTAATTTGCGTAGATGAAAATGTGAAAATATGAAAACTCAGATGACGCGTAAAGGGTTAATTGTCCGCAAGTTGCTCATGTCAGCAATTTACTATATATTGCTATAGCCCAAAAATAATTTTTACTTTATAGCACGAGAGCTGGCTGAAAAATGGAAAAGAGTTTCTTTTCTTTTAACCTATATTTAAGAGAACCTGCCCTGAGCAGAATAAAATTGGCTAGCATTTCACAGTTGATGGTTATGGTTGATAGGATCCGAAATTCTGACCCGATTTTAAAGATCTCGTAATGTTCGCGAAATAATTCTCTTTCAGCTTTAAGCTTAACATAATTTAAAAAACATATTGTACTTTCGTTATCTACGTCATCATCATCGTATGGGCATTACAACCCGCTCTCGGGTTACGGCCGACCTCAGCAGCTCTCGCCAGGCGCCTCTGCTTTGCGCGCGCCTTCTCCAATTAGAAATACCAAGGGTGGATAGGTTCTCCTCCACTTGATCTCTCCATCGAAGTCGTGGTCGTCAATTTAATATATTTTTATTTTGAAATATTTTGCAAAATACTAATTTACTACTGTGTCCAAAACCTAAATGAATTAATACTATTTTAAAAAATGTCAAGGTGAAGTTGACTGTTTTCTTCGATTTTCGTGGTGTAGTGTATTATGAATTCCTTGCGCCCGGTCAAACTGTCAATAAGGAATGCTGTTTGAGTGTTATGCGTCGTTTGCGTGAAGCTATTCGCAAAAAGAGGCCGGAATCGGCGCTCGCTCTGAAGGCTATTCCGGAAGAAGACTTTTTGGCATAAGTGTATTTTACCGGGAAGGTTGTATTTTGAAGGGGACGAAATTGTTTTGGAAGAATAAAGATTTTTTGATTTATAAAAAGATTCGCACTAGTTTTTGGACACAATAGTAAGTACTTTAGTAAAGAAGCTTTTTATAGGCATGAATAAGGCATAAAGTTTAAGCTGAGCTCTCTGTATTAGTCATCAATCTGAAATTTCGCTGTGGCACAGTCACAGTGGGCCAGAATGAGCGAAAATTAATTGTTTAGGCATTATGTGCAATTTTATATAGGCGACCGGTGTCTTGTTTTGGATTAAATTCACTTTTTCGCTTTCAATCAATTATCCAATAGCTCTACATAAATTTAGAATACTTCCTCTCTCAATTCGATCGATTTTCGATCGAGCTTTTACCTTGTCAGAACTCCTGTTTCACGGTATCTGCCTTATCTACTGATTTCTTTTCTAAAAATAGAAATGGTATGTCGTTACCTTATTTAATTTTATTCTTCTTTGTTCGAGTTCTCAATCTCTAACCTCCCGCACACAATGTGGCACATATGACCATCTGATTATTTTTCAGCTGGCCCTCGTTTAACCTGCTATCGATTGCTTATAACTTGCTGCCGTGGAGCATTGGACATATTACACATATCTGGAATCCAACCAACGCCCTTGAGATGCCTGCTTGTGCTTCACACTTAACTTTAACACCCTTTTGCTAGCATGTAAAATATTTCTTGGCAGCATTGTTTGCTTGGCTAGTTTGTTGGCTTTTGTAGATGGCTATATGGCTGCGGGCTGCCACTGGCTCATTACCAACATCAAGGCTATCAAGTTGGTAAAATGCCGAAAAACGGCCACAGAAGTTTGCTCCAAACCTTAGGGGTTTATTTCTTTTGGCACCCCGTAAGGCCAACAAACTTGTGTTATGCAATGCCCCCATGAATGTTGAAATTAAAAGTAGTCAAGCGATGCAGTCGGGACGGTTTCCGACAGAGGGATATCCTGCATCCATATTTTGCAAAAATAAATAATTGTTTGCGACAAAGATTTTGCAATGATATATTGAGGATTGTTGAAGAATTCATTGGAAGCCATTTGGGGAGAGTCTTTTATCTTTTATTTTAGTTTCTTGATTGGTGGCACTAGTAAAAGTCTGAAATTACGACCCGTCATTTTTCTATTGTGAACGGGGAGCAAGAAACAGTCTTAAATCGGTCAGAAACTTAATCTGTTGGCGCTGTCATCTGCCTTTTACTTACATTGCTCAAAGCTTGAATACCCTTCGTCCCACCGTGTATGTATAAACAAGTCGAATGAATCCTGTTTACAACCTGCATCAATATAAAATTAAATTAAAAACGAACCATAACTCTTGCATCATCGACTAATGGAGGTAAGCTTTGCTGTGGCTGCCAGGGTTGACATTTTCATCGGAATAAACCCTTGCAACTTGGAACAATAAAGTTAGCTACACACCATAAATTTACTTCGGCACCTGACAGCTTTACATATTGACTTTTAATTTGTGTGCCAAGGCAAAGCATGCAGGAAACTTTTGTAATTTCGTAATATCCTAATATCCCCTTTCTTAATTTCCATCAAACAGAGATTGAGCAAAAATTCATTTAAAATTTTAAATTCAAATTGAGCCAAACAACCGCATTAGCTTCTTAGTGTGCACAAATTTTGTTGCATACTTTTAAGCTTTGTGCCATACAAATTAAATTCTCTGGATAGAATTTCAGACGGTAGTTCTGATACGTACAAGATATCCACAAACAAACTCATTTAGCAATTGGCAAATTGGAATCACTTGCTGTTGACCAACCGAAACAAACAACAGTACAGTGGTACTTGGGTTGACGGTGAAAACTTGCGAATAAGATTGCTTTTCGAAAATCTTTTAAAGAGGCTTAAAAGCAGAAGCTATAGTGGAAATCGAATCAAGATCAGATATGTGAATTACTTACAATGGAAACTATCAGGTTCATAAATACATTACCAAGTATCTGAAGAATTTCATTGAAGTTCAATGTCTTTTTTCCAATATAGAAAAAACTTACGTTTATTAGAGAACCATTTACGTTTTTTTTCATAATCTTATTTTCTTGTGATCGTATCTACTTAAAACCAAATTTAAAATGGTATTAATTCACGAATTAGATGGTTAAGCTGTGTTCGAGGATATCCTGCATAAAGTATAAAAAAAATTATATACATTATCATCTTCCATGAAAATGTAAGTTTTTTTACCGCTTTTATAAACAACAAAAAAAAACTAAAATAATTCAATGTGAACATCGTCTATATTAAACTTATGCAAAGCTAAAAGTTTTTGTTATCGATAACAATCACATACTTTCCCACTAATAATGATGACATGTTACGTCATGATTTGCCATGAAATAAAAATCTGCTAATCATATTTAGTCAATGTCTATACATCAGGGAAATATAGCAAGTAGAATAAAATCTCAAACTTCAAAAAGGGAAATTTGGTTTTTCAAGCCAATGTCTACTGTAATTGAAATATGCTTGTGGCAACCTCTTTTTAAGCGAACCACCCAAAAAAAAAAAACAAGCAACCTAACCAACCTTAAAACTTGTTCCCTTGGCCGCCTTTAAAGCAGTCACCGGCGTCAACCTGGCTGCCAGGGAAGCGGGCGGGGAGAGAGTTCTGCTCTGCTCACCTGTCGCTTATACAAACACGTAATCGAATAATCCAATTTGTTTGCGCAAAAACTGAAACTTTTCGTAGGGCTTCAGTTGACGTCGCTATCGCCCTTTGCTCATTCCCGCCGCTCTCTTTAGGATACGCGCCCTCGACATTTGCCTGCTATCTAGTCTGCTCCGACTCTTATTCCGGACAGGATTATGGCACAAACAGCTAATTGTTTGAGTGTGTTTGTGCTTGTGTGCCGCACAAGAACAATGGAAATTGGCTCAAGTGGTTTTTCGATGTAAAACAGTCAAAAACTGGTAGCAACGGAAACGCCTGTAAAATTGGGCCAGAATGATGTAATTGCCAACGATTTGGTTTAGAACCAGAACGAAAACAAACTTTGAGATTTTCAATTTTGATTTAGTTGCCTAGCAATGAAGTTCTGAGGTTAGCTTGAATTTAAGCACAGCATATCGTTTGAATTTTGTTATATTCACCTGCCAACTTTGTCAGCTTGCACTGTAAACGATTGAATGGATTTTCGAAATATCCATGCTGACCACAAAGACCCTCGTCGAACTGTTCTGACCAACAATTGCAACACGGCCCACATGTTGTTTTCCATGGACACAGTACGTAGAGAAAAACTCATACAATTGTGCACGCTCTTTTTCCATAGGTTTCCACACATCTGTGACGTTTGCAAACATTTTTACTCTGTCCATTCAGTTCATTTTTGCCTCCAGGTCAACAAACAAACACAATTTTTGTTGGTTTTTTGATACACTATAGACAGAGTATTAAGGGTATTATAGATTTATACAATGAACGTAACATGCTGAAGGAGGCATGACAGTTTAGAAGATCCAATTTGTGTTTCTTAGAGATCATAAGTAGCAAGAGATATTATTATCTCAATTTTATACAACAGTGCTGCCAAGGGCCATACATGTCCGCTCACACTCGATTGTTTGTTGTTTTTTTTTTGCTCGTCTTTGACAAAACAACGCATGCAACATGCTTGATGCCGTGGTTGCATGTTGTATGATGTTACATATTTGATATGAAAAATACGATATGAGTTTGAGTTCATAGAAAATTAATGGCTCGCAAACACAATACGATATTCATACGAAATTTCATTTTTTTTTAAATTTTTTTGCTTTGCTTTGATCGTTGCTTTTTGCCTTTTAATATGTTGCAGCAACTTATATATTATTTTTAAGGAATAAAATTATGTTTATTTTTCTAAAATTATTTTTTATAAAGTATAATAGACAATAAGTGAAAATTTTTATTTTTTTTTTCATATTTTATCTCGATATTTTATTTATTTATTAGTATTAGATCAAACATGTTGCAGCTAAAAGCAAAGTTGGTTTGATTGAATTTTCTGCGAGCATGATCGAGCATGCTCGATGCATCTCTCTCGTTTGCAAGCACATAAAAGAGAGCGGCCTCGTGTCAGTGTAAATGCACGAAGCAAAAGTGCCCGTTTGGGCAAAAAAAATTATTTTTTTTAGTTTGTGCAGGGTATCAAACAATCGGCCATTGTTCCGACTGCTTGTATTTTTTCTCCTTTAGGTTTTATGGGTTTTGTTAGTATTATGCCAGCCTTTGTCTTTGTTTTGTTCTCAACCAGCTGCTCGGATCATATGTAACCGAGGCAACACTGGCAGGTTCACTCACCTACTAACTCTTGCAGCATTCCAAGGTTACGTTTGAGTTGTTTGGCATTTAGGGCTAATCGCTTAAGCTGTACAGCTTATTATTGCACCGAATACACTGTGAGAAAAGTAAGAGACTGACGGATGTTGTTGTTCGAGTATGTTTTCTTTTGTGTATCGAGTAGAAGTACTTATTTACAAGAGAGTTATTACTACTTTAAATAATTTGAGTAAATTTTGAAAATGGAAGCCAGTCCAGCATTGTAAGGCAGTTCATGCTGCTTGCTGACACAAGTAACTTTTTTGCTATAGCTAAATTTTATGTGAAGATTTTCAAACTTAATGTGACTTCGACTTCGAAACCTTAAAAACACAAACAAGAGTTGATGCACTCATGTCGTATGAGCTATTTTGAGCTATGTGCATCAAGCAGCTCCTTTGATATTAATATTTCACGAGGAGATGATGCCGGCAAAACATCCGTAGGTTAAGCCTCACAGATAGCACAGTAATTTGCATTTGGGTCATCGAACCCACTTTGTCATTTTTTGTCAACTTCTGAAAGAGCAATATGAATAATTTAAAATAAATTATATATTTTTTTAAATATTTCTGGGTTAGCAAATTTAAAACTTTTTTAATACAGTAAAAAAGTAATAAAGTAAAAAGTTTGATGAAGCTGTTCTAATTTGATTTAAAGAACTCAAAAAGAATGGTTCGTTTCAAACTTTGGGCTAACGATTTGTTCTTATATTTTATTTAATTCCTAGAAAAAGTATTTAAAAAAATTGTAATTGTAAAAATCACAAATGCTGGCAATTAAAAAGTTCAAATGAAGAAATCGTAGTTTAATTGTAAATTTTGTCTATTTACAAGGACTTCCAAATAATTGTTCGTTTTTTTTTTGTGAAATATGTGTAAATTACGAGGGCAGTTTGAAAATTTTTTTGAATTAAACATTATGTTTATTCGACAAATAAGCATTTTATTTCTAAAAATCGTTTTTATTTTTAACAAAAATAAAAATATATAATTTGTTTATACTAAAATTGAATTTAGATATTGTATCGTCTCAAAATTAAATAACATTTTGACTAGAATATTTAATACTTAATCCAAAGAGAAGTAAGAATCACATGGTGGATTAATGTGCTTCCAAATAGTAGGTTTTCTCAAGACTCTCAAAATAGAGGTATGTTTTAGCCATAATCGTCATTCGAACAAATATTTTACCATCAAGCCATTTTTTCAGGTTTGTAAATATAAAGTTATAGCTAGTGGTCGGTTCGAGAGGGTAGTGTGAATGGAAAGAAGAAAGTTACCCAAATTATGAAATTTTAGCCGTGGTGACTACGGTTGTGCTGATGGTTAAAAAGCTTGATTGAAGGGATGTTCTGCTGTATTTTTTTTTACTAAATTCCATTTACACACAGAAAAAGGAGCTTCGGAATCTATTCAAAATTATTCATGCAAACTTCTAGTCATTTTCGATATATTGGCGAAGGAAGATTATCAGGCTTAGAAAAAAAAAAAAAACATTATCAATCATTTAACAGGCAAGTTGTATAACCAATTGCAGCGTTTACGACTTGGATAAAGACTATGAATAGTTTAAAAAATGTGCTATTTATAACATATAAATTAAAAATTGTACTTCTTTAAAAGTTATATCAAGGATGACTTTATGCCATTGCCTTGAGTAAATTAAAACTCTTTATAATACTTTGCAAAAGCCGCTGGGTTGTGTCACGGACAGATGCAGCTGCTCTTGGGGTGTTTGAGAGGAAAATTCTACGCAAAATCTTCGGGCCCGTACGTTTTGAGGAAGGCTATCGCATACGGGTGAACCACGAGCTGTACGAGCTCTACGACGACATGGATGTTGTCCAGCGTATAACAATACAAAGTCTGCGCTGGCTCGGCCATGTCGTACGTATGGATAATGATGCTCCAGCGAAAAAGGTATTCGAAGCGAAAGCCGACGAATGAAGACGGAAGGGACGACCACGACTCCGATGGAGAGATCAAGTGGAGGAGAACCTATCCTCCCTTGATATTTCTAATTGGAGAAGGCGCGCGCAAAGCAGAGGCGCCTGGCGAGAGCTGCTGAAGTCGGCCTTAACCCGAGAGCGGGTTGTAATGGCCATACGATGACGATGAAAAGCCGCTGGTCAGACAATAGCTTATTTTTTTTTCAGTGTACAAAAAACAGCTGCAAAGTTGGCAAAGTAATATGCGTTTTTTTTGTTAGTATCTGAGTCCCTTCTTAGTCGATGAAAACGTAGCCGTCAATGACAAACTTAGGAATCTGTGCGAAACGCGGACGCCGGAAGCCATTGCGGGTTAAGCGCAACGAAAGTCACAAACAAGTATATATATATATATGTAGATACTATATACATAGGTACACACAAGTATATATGTATATGCTTATATGCAGGTAAACGGAAATACAGCACTTTATGATGTTTGTGTTGGATTTTTCTTTGTTGTTGTTGTTTTTGTTGTGGGAATAAGGGTTGGAGGTTGGTTGGTTGGTTGGGGCCAAGTGGCTTAACCAACAAATGACAAGAACATAAAAAGGCACAAGAGAAAAATACTCAAACTTGTTTGCCACCCCTCGCCAGACTGCAAGGCGAATTAGAATGCATTGTCTGTTGTCATTCAGACCATTTTTTTTGTTCGTCAACTCTTTTTTTGTTGTTGTTGTTGCTGTTGTTGTTGTATTTTTTGTGCTCAAGTGCGGGCACATTTCAAAGGCTTCTTCTCTGGCAGCCAACTGCCAAGTGAGGATTCCTATCTTACCATTTTCAGCCACGATACAAATTAGCGTTCTTGTTTCCAGTGCAGACAATTCAGTTTGGTTTATAATGTGCAAGTGGCAACAGTGCACCAGATATTGTTAAGGGTTTTTGTTGGGTTCGTTCTTTTATTCGGTTAAATATATATAGTAAATTGTTAAATTGAAATACTTTTGGTTTTATTTGTGTGCCAAACCGACGAGAGTTGGCCTAAATGTGATAGATAAATAAAATACTCAAACAAACATGAACTATTTAGAATCTGTATTGTGGTAAGCAAAAACTGTTGAAAATATATCAAAACTCTTATTCAATGGGCATGCGGGTACATGTATTCCAAGGTATTTCAATGCATACAACTGCACAAACATCATCTCAGCTCTTGTCGCCCAAGATTATGCTACAGCAATGAAGGATAACTTCAAGTAACCAACGTTGAAATACTATTAAAAGCGTTTGTTGTTTTTTTATTTTAATGCATAATAAATAAAATGCGACTTATTTCAAACTCATCTTTCAGTATGAAAAGTAAATTATGTATGGGAAATAACGAAATAACTTTGACAAAATAAATGAAACAATGAACCAGCCGGAGTCTTATCAATTCGGAACAGTAGCAAGAACGACACATTTTTTTGAGATTTAGCCTTAATTGGATGGTACAAAATTTCATAATTTGTTAACAGAAAATCAAATTCAATAAAACGCATTTATTTTATTTTGTGCTTTATTCTTTCAGATCGTTCACCGATCTAACATTTTTCGTGTTCACTAATTTACAAAGTTACTCCCTTCGAATGTCTAAAAGCCGCCTTCAAAGTTTTACCTTAAAAATAAATTATTCAAAACGTGCACAGCAATCTGTACCATTTTTATAGAGGAACTAGCAATAAGACCGCACTACAAAACTTATTGTCTTACTTTCAAAATGTTGCTCTGAACTCCCAAACCCTTGGTATCACAGAATTAATTTTTTTTTTATAAGAACTAACTTCAAAATTAAAAAAAAAAATCCAATGCTTTTATAATATATCTATGTATTTACGAGGGTGGGTTGATAAGTTTCCGGCCTGACCAAGAAAAACAACGTTTTTAAGAATTTTTTTTATTTCTCAACATAATCTCCTCCAAGGCTGATACATTTCTCATAGCGGTGTTCTAGTCTAGTAATGTCATCTCTATAGACTGATTCGTCAAGCTCCTCAAAATACCCATTTACAGCTTCGATTACTTCTTCATTGTCCGCAAATCTCTTACCGCCAAGCCATTTTTGAGGTTAGGAAACAGATAATAGTCACTCGGGGCTAGGTCTGGAGAGTAGGGAGGGTGCGGCATCAATTCAAACTTCAGATCGTTGATTTTAGCCATCGCAACGAGTGACTTGTGCGCTGGTGCGTTATCGTGATGAAACAAGATTCTTTTCTTCGCCAGATGAGGTCGTTTAATTTTCACCTCGTGGCTCAAACGTTGCAATAAGTCTGCGTAGTATTGACCAGTGATAGTTTTACCCTTTTCAAGGTAATCAATGTATATTATACCTCTTGCATCCCAAAAAACAGTAGCCATAACCTTGTTCGCTGAAAAAATTGTTTTTGCCTTCTTTGGAGTTGGTTCCCCTGGTCCAATCCACTGTTTAAACTTTTCTTTGGTTTCAGAAGTGTAGTGGTGGACCCAAGTTTCGTCAACGGTTATGAATCGACGCAAAAATTCGCTTGGATTACGCTTATACAACGTCAAATTGGCGGTAGAAATGTTTTTTCGAATAAAGTTTTTTCAAGAAAAACACAGAGGCGTCTTGTTCAGTGTGCTCTCAAATCTAAACTAACATGGCGATCGGGCTGAAACTATAGCTACAAGCTATCTAAGGATGGTACTATAGAACGCCACCTCAAGGTAGGCCTAGTGGCGCCATCTCTTGGTCAGGCCGGAAACTTATCAATCCACCCTCGTATATCTATATATTTATATAAAAGAAACCAATGTTTAACGTGCTATGGATGTTCTCATAAAAGCGTTTCAAATCTAATCTTGCGTACGTTAGAGGATGCTATTACGGAGGTTTTAAGCCTATTGCGATGTTTTTGTGTGTTTTGGTTCGTGAGATACACGCATTTTTGCGAATATCGTGAATATAGCATAGTAGAAAATTGTTCAACATCGGGTATTGGACATTTAGTGCAGAAAGAAGCGTAGTCGCAAAGGGATTGAAATCTAGTTTCTGTAGGACATAGATTTATTAGAGATGCGAGCTCTCTTAGTCAACTAATACAAAAATCTTATGATTATCTAGATAAGCTTACTAGAGAATCTTACGATATTTATACATTTCAAGAGTATTCGAAATGTTTGGGGAGGACAATGTCTGCCGGACTCACTAGTTTTTTATTAAAAAAAGTAGACTCCTTTTGGATAAAAAAAAAAAAAATGCCTTTGCATTGAAATTTAGTTTAAAAAAAGCACTGCAGGAAAATGTAGGAGTGTTATCATGTCTAACATGGAAAGCTTCTGGATTATCCTCACTCCAAATGCGACAATTCCAATTATTTGCGTACCTATTCAACCAAAAATGAGGTTCATAGAAGAACAAAATATGACGAACGGAATGCATAATGAAATGTCAAACCAAACTCAACAAACATTGTGAAGCTCATTAAAAAACCACGCTGTAGATTGAAACAAGCTGCTTGAGCTAGCTTTCGTAAGCAATTTTCGGTTTTTATGTAATAACTTGAGCAAAGTTACGTTTGTCATACCTTCTAGAGTAACTCTTAATTTTCGACCTTGGCCTTTATTATGCTTTACACGATCCTTCCCGTGTCTTATGCTCTAATTATAATAACTTTTACAATTTCCTCTACAATCTATCACTTCATATATCCTAAGTTATCTTCCTATATTATGAGTCTTTTCTTTTGGTGTTTGATTTTCGTCGTTAAGTCTTAATTTTTTTTTTTAAGTTCGTAATCGTTACAAAGAAAACATTTTTGTCTTGTAAAAAAGGCACAAAAATCGGTCTCTATGAAGCTGAAAGTTCTCTTCCGCTTATACTGCTGTTTATAACGAACTTTAACGCCCGAAAGTATGCAACATTTCTGTTTAAATGCCAAGTGAAGCGTAACTACGATAAAGTTCTTGTGTCAAATTTAGAGAATTTCAAATATTTGACTAGCTAAGCAGCAGCTAAGGTCCATCAAGCATGCAAAGTTCCAGCTTAACTTTTCTACAATAAAAAAAAATCAAGATAAAATATTCACAGTCTTCGTCTATTTCTGGCCTAACTTCCGTAGACAACAAAATGTAGTCAAATTTTGTTCGCCGAAAAATGTTTGCTTTTCCAAATATTTGTGCACGTAATTTTCTATTGCTCAGTTTTTGTTCCTTCTCTTATTCTCTTATTATAGTTAGCTGTTTGCCAAATCAAATGCTGCCTCAAATCGAACGTAATAATCGAATTAGTGCAGTGTGACGTCATTCGGCAAACAAATTTTGACTTTGCCAAAACGTTTAAAAACAAAAAAAAAAAGTTGGTTGTAATTTAAAGCCTTTTGACAAGTAAGTGCAGCTAGTTGAACGCCATCTTTAATTTATGTGCTACGCCTACAAGTATGCAGCATGCAATATTCATAGGCCGCTTTAGTGTGGGTTGGTGGGGAGGGAGGTCGATGGCGCAACTTGCAACATGGAAGTGCACATGCTGCAACTTGGTGGTGGTCTTGTGTGTAATTTATGTAGGTCTCGCGCCAAAAAGCATGCTACAAATTACAAACTCTCACAGTTTGCGGCTCTCATGCTTTGTCGCTTTGCCAGTGAAAATGTTGTCGGAGTAGTTTTTCCGGGTATCTCTCTCTGCGTCGCGTCTAATGCGGCGAGGCAGTGGTGTGGCATGTGGCATGTACTTTAACGTGTGCCGCTTTTAATGTGTTATGACAGTTTTCGCAAAGAGCTTTTTGAAGCGGTTTAATGCGAGTAAAAACGGAAATTAGAACATTTCGATAATTACTTTCGCTTATAATCTTAAAATTCTTGATACTTGGTTTTTAGTTGCTATTAAAGAAGAAGAACTCTTTGTTGTTGTTTTTTTTTAGGTTAGCGACTGGTCCATTATATTAATTACATATTTCTAAGCAAATGATTTTTAAATTCTGACAGTTTTTTTTTGTGTGGAATTTCGTAAATATTTTTATTTCAAAATGGCGACGCCAACTACTTCGGTCGAAATATGTTTTTTTTTACATATTTTTGTGCAAAGGGCGCTCCGCCTATTTTTTTCCTACATTTTGCTGGCTGCATTGAGCTTGAAGCGACTGACGGGCTGACTGGCATGAAAAGCATTTTACACATGGCAGCATTTTTTAATTTTCCAGCGCAGCTTTTAGAAATACACACACACACTCATATGGAAATATTCACCCACATACAAACACACACACACACACATTATATGCACTTACTAATTAGAAATAAAAGCGCGAGCTGCACATCTGCTCATTACGTTGTTCCCGCTGCCCATTGCCGCTTTGTATCCTTACACACACAAACACACACACACACATCCTGGCGCTCACTCCTAGGACTTTATCATTTGTTTAGCACTATAAACATGTCAACACTATAAAGTCTAAGTACCACCCATTAAATCCATTCCATAGGGAGCATTGGCATTTGTTTGAAAATAATAAATCCCCCGACGCTGCGCCAACATCTCTAACGATACATCCCCAAGATCCCCACCCATGCTCAGTTGACTTCCAGTTTTATTTGTACACTGCCTATGCCGCGTCAATGTTTGCCACTGCTCCACTTGACAGCCCTCTGCCATAAAGCACAAACCAGCGCAGCTCGGCTCCAAGCTTGCCGCAAAGAGCGCAAATGCTCTCCAATGACTGCATTCATGCCAAAAACAGCCCGGTTGCTGACTGCCCCAATTAGCATAAAAGTCCACATGACCCAGTGGTCGATCAAAGCCATAGCTGCCCACACTGGTGTGCAACACCTCGACATAGTCTGCATCGCCGTCAGCTATGCGCTCGCGCTCCCGTGAATAGCGAAAGAAAGGCATCGCAGGATCCAAGGCGCGGATAATACGCACACGTCCAGTCTGCACGTGTTTGCCAGCAATACCTGCTACATGCGCGCCCATGCTAAAGCCAATCAGCTGCAGATCCTCGAAACGCATGCCTGCTTCCTGATGCAGGAAATCTATGAACTTGGCCAGCGTCTGACCAACGGGCTTGACGCGATAGCTCGCCGTTATATAGTCAGTTATGGCACCGCGACCCCAATCGACTGTGAAAATGTTATAGTTGCCATCGCCTAGGCTCAAATAGGCCGGGAGCAGTGCGCTGTAGATGTTGGCATGCGCATTACCGAGCCAGCCGTGAATGATGATACTGTCAGGAGAAGAATGGAGGATGCTTAAATTTGAATGCATTACATTTTACTTCGGAGTGAACCCCTCATTACCCTATGTCAACTCCCAACTGACGCATTTAGATATCGAAAAGACTATGATTTATTATTTAGAAACATCTTAGCCGAAAACCGAATCGGATTGGCTATCTATTCATCGGGCTTTGATGCAACAACTCCCACCAAAACATAATAAGCAATAAAATAGCAGTCGAATTGGCCAAAAAGAATATCGAACAAAACATTCCATTGTAGACTCAGTCGCCCAATATATGGGCAAGAGTTGACGCAAAAGGTATTGTGGACTAAATCGATCACAATGCTCGGCGGTTGTCAAAGCGATCATTCGACACTGGCTTGCCGGAGTACATGCAAATAGATTAAGTGTTCCCAACAACAACTTTTGCAGAAGCTTCAAAGATAAGGAATTAGTAGAATACTTCTTCTGTTCCTGCTAAGCTCTAAGCAGACGCAGTAAAGAGTTTTTGGGAAACTATTTTCCAAGAAATATTGCAGGTTACATCGCACCAACAGGTTGGGCTTTTTCTGAGTTTTGTCTTCAAGGAAAAGGGTAAAAAGTTTTAGAGATTTGTGCGGTAACATCGAGCCACACTAGGCCTAAGTGTGGTGGCTTAAGCCAGTGGCCTAACCTAGCCTAACCCATCGACAGTTCAAAGTGTTGCATCGAGGCGGACGATGGACTGGAAAGGTATCTCCAAGCAAACAACAGCTTGGTGCAGTCGCTGAAATTGGAAAATAAGCGTCAGTAATAGAACAAGGTCTATTAAACTATTGAGCTGAAGAGCGCTACGGCAAACTGCAAGGTGGTACACCTTGAATGAAAAGAAAATGTGAGCAGATTTGAAGCGTTGCTGCGGGAACAGGCTCATGGCTGTCATGGTGACTAGAGAAGTCGATAGTCGTCTGTTCGTCCGTATGAACGCCTAGATTCAGAACTTGACGATTTATCAAGTCCCAGCGCATAAGGTGGATCGGGTATGTACTGCGCAAGGGAAATTGCTTCATACCAAACTTAATCCGGAAAGGGTGACACTATGGAACGTGAATAAGAGATACTCTGTGTGGTACAGAGTATTCCAAAGTCATTCGCGCCTGGCAACAGTATCTTCGCATAAACGACTCCTCATTTAGAGGTATTTAATCACTTAAGAGAAATCTATGCTGAATATTGTTTCGCTGGACCACCCACCACAATTGGCAACTTGAGAGAACGTCCCATTAGCCCCGGTCATACATTAACGTCATACATACCGCGTAGGATTAAATGGATTGAAGCGGGATTGACGCAACGATGCTGCATCGTATAGCTGCACGGTTTCCACATGCACAGACGAAGAGGGGCGGCCAACCGTTCCGGATTTGTCCATTACATTGATGCCAAAGGTTGCACTTAAGGCATTGCTTACAATGTGCTGCAGGACGCGATGCTGCGGCTGCTGTTCGTCCATCATCATTAGATTCGTATGCAATTGGAAGTATGTCTGGCGTTCTGCATTGTAGAGCAAATTATAGTTCTGCAGTCGTAGTAATTGTTGGTCTGTCGCATTTTGGTAGCTGCCAAAGTTGTGTCTTTCCAATGTTGTCACTGTACTTGGGCCCAATGAGTTGTTGCTATTGTTTCTACTATAGCTATAGTTGTTGTAATCGATGATTTTGCCACCGCCCTCAGCTGCCATATCATCATAGTCATTTGGTTGAGACAGCACAAGGCCCCATACTTTGCCCTGCTCAATGACGATTTCCGCTTCATTTGTCACTTTTGCTTCTGCGGGCGTCCAACTTGCAGCACCCGCCTCAGCTCGTTTGTATTTGGTGCCCCGCATATCCTCCAGTTCCATGGAAGCACTGTAATCACTGTCATAGTACTGCGACTGCTCCTGCCCCTGCACCTGGCGCCGTTTATCTGTTTCAGGTTGTAGCCTGCCCATAGATTTTGGTTCTTGTTTTGCCGCAGTAGGCCACACTGGTAAACAACAAAGTAAAGACGACGGGGGTGCAGCGGGGTTATTGTATATAAGAGAGCAAATGAAAGTAGTTTTATGCATTTGAAACTAGCACAAATTTCTGTTTCTATTTCAATTTCCATGATGACACATTTTATGGGAATCATCATTTACCACCTCACCTGCCTGACAAAGAAGAAGCATAACCAAGAGACCTTGTCGCATTGTTCTCTTGCAAATTATTGAGATAATTTCGAGCGATTTAAATCACAATTTTACATAGTGTTTATAGAATAATGGCTCCTTAAGAAACGTATTACTTGCGCATTCTAAAAACTTTCACGCACCGCACTCGACTGTACGAGACCAAAGACTGAGCTCGGCTTGGTTTTGACCAGGTGAGATTTGCGGGCTGCCTGTTTAAAGCAGCTATCATTATGTCTTAAACAAATAAACACAAAGATTTTCGAACATTCGTCAAGCTTTGTTTTCTTGGAAGACTTCACTTTTAAATATTCAGCACTTTACAAATTATTTCTTTAAATTTTGTGCTTACTCTCGCTGTCTGACATTGTGCTTAACAAGCTGAAATTGTTTGCCGGCCTGTTCCGAAAACGAAAATCCGCACCCACTCTTCACCAAGGTGCTAATGAGTAGATTCAACTTGCAGCTGAGAGATTGTGCCAGTGACCAAGTTTTTGATTGAGATAGTTAACACTTGCTTTGGGATAGGTCAACTACCTTCCAGTAATGCTGCAGTAATCAGTATGCGGATTTATTATTACACTGAGAAAAATCGTTGTTATAGTCAAACTTCCCTAGAATGAAATGCATCCATTTTGACCTTTTACAAAATTTTTCAAAGTAGTTTTCTATAAAAATCAATAAATCCTAAAAACAAAATGCTTCAAATAATACTGAGAAATCTTACAATTTCTTAAAGGAAAAAGATAATTTCTAAATAAATATTTTATTTATTCCCTATATTCCCATTAATAGTTACCAGATTAGCATTTTCTGCTTGAATTTGGAATCGAAACTAAAAAAAAATTTAATTTATTTGTTTTCTCTTGAAAAATATTATTGATTTTAGGTAAACTTAAAAAAAAAATTTAGAATTTATAGACAACGAGCAAAGTATCGAATCCTCAAAAGGGGTTTTCTTTTAACGAATTTTCTATCCTCCGTATGTATTAGCTTTGCGAGAGTTCGACATCATTCTGGGACCGTCCAGAAATTTTTGCCGAATTAAATTCTATTGTTGCATTTCGTTTCGGAGACATCATTTTCAAAATAAACCTTTATTCAGGATTTTTCGAGAAGGCAAACTATGTTTTTTTTAAAGAATTTCAAAGACTACAAACAAATTAAAATTAAGAATAGATCTAATAATAATAATCCAATTGTTCTTAGGGAATTTCGCTCATCGTTCTGGAGGTCAGAGCTTTATGAAAAAAATGAAATTATATTATATTACAATTGGACTGCTTACTTGGCAGTCACGTAGATTAAACTGATTCAAAAAGTATTCTATAATTTTTTTATGTCTATTGCTAACAAGTTTTTAATACAATTTTTCTTTCTTTTTTTTCTTACAGGTAAGTACACTTAAACCGGAAATGAAGTGTTCCGGATACAAACATTGTGATATTATGACACAGGCGTGCGACATTTGAACGACTTTGGCGCATGCATTTCTTGAGATTGAGCAACGGCTGACAACGTGCAACATTTTTTTTATCGACGCAAACCGATTGGAACATCGAAAACGTGACGAAAACAAAAAAAATTGCGTAAAACCCCTAAAGGTAAAATTAATAAAGCAGCAGGACAAAAATGAAAAAAGAAAAGGAGATGCTTTATCTGAAATGAAGGCGCGCGCGTTGTTGAAAAATTGAACTGAAGAGTGCTTCAGAGTGTGTGACGATTTGCTGCAACGATAATTCATTTATTAAATTCATGCCGCCAAGGCAGCCCTAGCAGAATTCAATTTTAAGGCATCCACAGGGCATCCCTTCGTCCTGGTCGCATGTCCTTAGGCGTTGTCAGGCAAACAAACGATGATGGCTTTGCTTTGCTAAACGGGAAGTTCAATGTACAATGTTTGTCAAACGTTGCAAA
The DNA here is from genome assembly GCA_037043745.1 of Chymomyza amoena. NCBI lineage: Eukaryota > Metazoa > Arthropoda > Insecta > Diptera > Drosophilidae > Chymomyza > Chymomyza amoena. Next base: position 411,585 of record JBAMAX010002425.1, read on the forward strand.
CAGTTGCGTTTGCATTTCTTTTTTTTTCGTCCTTTTTATTCCTTTTTTTGTAGCGTTTGTAATGCAACACTCAGACGAGATTTGCCAGAAACAATAACGCGATATAATCGATTAAAAAAGCAAAAGGCAACTCGACAACTCCGATAACAATGGCGGGCCGCATATGTGAGAGAGTTCGGGAGGGAGAGAGAGAGAGTGGCAGTGGCGGCTTTTGTTTGCCTTTTGCTTATAGCTTCAAGCTCACAAATGTCACTCGAGTGACTTTTATTACGGCTTGTTGTATCCACCCTCTCCTCTTCTGTTCTCTTCCCAGTAACTCGGTTCCACATCTCTCGGGCTCCTTTTTTTTTATCTCCCACTTCACGTGGAAGCACTTCCGCTGCGTTGCAGTCGGACTATTTGCCCGCAAAATTCTTGAGTAAGCTTGGTGTCAGCATTTACCACAAGTATCCATGTGCCCCATACCCTTAACCTGATCCCGGGTCTGCGACTACTGCGACTGAAGCATTTTTCAAGCACTACTTCACTTGGTTTAGCGCTTTAGAGTCGTCTGTGTCTACGTCCATGTCTGCCATGGTGCTTGGTAATCTGTATAATAATAATAATAATAACAGGCATACTCGTCTTTCCCGCCGTGCTGACTCAGCACAAAATCTTGCATATTTTGTCGAAAGATATTGTCTAAACATCACAAGTATTTTGTTGTTGGAATGGAATGTTCGTATGCATTCAAAACAGCCTTTTATTTGGAGTACATTTCAAGCAAACAACTTATTTGATGAATGCATCGAAAAAGCAAGATTCAATGATTTAATAAACTGAGGCCCTTTTTTGACAGGAGTCAAGGGTTTAAGCCGGTGGCTTGAACTTTTACAGAAAAGCATTCAATACCTAGGACGCCATTCTTTGAGCAGATGTAGCTTTTGAGACTCTATAAATTCGTTAAAAAGAAGTTGTCATTTTTTTCACTCCCAAAAATAATTTCAAAAGGATCAAAGTTAACTATAATATTATATTATTATATATATAGCATAGTATACGAGGGTGGATTGATAAGTTTTCGGCCTGACCAAGAAAAACAACGTTTTTAAGAATCTTTTTTTTTATTTCTCAACATAATCTCCTCCAAGGCTGATACATTTCTCATAGCGGTGTTCTAGTCTAGTAATGCCATCTCTATAGACTGATTCGTCAAGCTCCTCAAAATACCCATTTACAGCTTCGATTACTTCTTCATTGTCCGCAAATCTCTTACCGCCAAGCCATTTTTTGAGGTTAGGAAACAGATAATAGTCACTCGGGGCTAGGTCTGGAGAGTAGGGAGGGTGCAGCATCAATTCAAACTTCAGATCGTTGATTTTAGCCATCGCAAAGATTGACTTGTGCGCTGGTGCGTTATCGTGATTAAACAAGATTCTTTTCTTCGCCAGATGAGCTCGTATAATTTTCACCTCGTGGCTCAAACGTGGCAATAAGTCTGCGTAGTTTTGACCAGTGATAGTTTTACCCTTTTCAAGGTAATCAATGTATATAATACATCTTGCATCCCAAAAAACAGTAGCCATAACCTTGTTCGCTGAAAAAATTGTTTTTGCCTTCTTTGGAGTTGGTTCCCCTGGTCCAATCCACTGTTTAGACTGTTCTTTGGTTTCAGGAGTGTAGTGGTGGTTCGTCAACGGTTATGAATCGACGCAAAAATTCGCTAGGATTATGCTTATACAACGTCAAATTGGCGGTAGAAATGTTTTTTCGAATCAATTTTTTTTTCCATTTTCAAGAAAAACACAGAGGCGTCTTGTTCAGTGTGCTCTCAAATCTAAACTAACATGGCGATCGGGCTGAAACTATAGCTACAAGCTATCTAAGGATGGTATTATAGAACGCCACCTCAAGATAGGCCTAGTGGCGCCATCTCTTGGTCATGCCGGAAACTTATCAATCCACCGTCGTATAATAATTTATTACAGTGTTGCTTAGTAGAAACCTTCATCAGATCGTCAATCAGAACAGATTGATTTGATTATGTTCGATTTGTTTTTTGTTATTTATTTTAATATCTAACATCTTTTTTAAAGCTGTTGGATATTTCCCAAATTAATTATTCATGAACCAATTTAATCAGAAATGGAAAACATCATCGGAGAACAACATTTTGAATAAGCTGGACAAACGGAACCATTATTTTGAAAACAGTTTTTTAAACTATTTGCAAGCGTTGCTCTTTCCATAATAAAATGTCAAACCAAACTCAACTAAAAACAACAGTCAGTTTTCCATGAACTTTGATAAGTTAATAATCAAAATATTTTATTTTGGTACGTAGATTCCCTTTCCTTCAATTAATTCAAAACTATGAATTGTCTAAAAATCTAGTTAAAAAGTAAGGCAAATTCATATCATTCCAATACTTCCTAATCTAGAATTCAATCGAATAAATAAATAAATAAAAAGTACACCCAATTCTGTTTTTACGCGACCCATAAAATACGTGTAAAAAGATTCAGTATCCGTATAAGATTAGATGATTGGTTCCCCGTTTGAAAATCCAACTAAAATGTTGAGAATATAAAAAAATCGTTTTTGTATGGGAGTTAGATTTCTAACTTAAAATTTAAATTTTGCATTAAAATTTGTTATTTAAATCTCTATCTTCTTATACGAGGTGTGTTCAAAAAGTAAGGTGACCTAAGCAATTTCGCGGGCAACGGATTTTCGATTATCGATTTTTTTTTGTGTTGTTAAGTTGGTACACTCTTCCCGAACATCTGTACCAAATTCCAAGTGAATAGCATTTTTTGTTTGGTTATGAGAGGCGTAAAGGTTATAAGGCGTAAAGGTATAAGAATTCAATAAAGAATATTAATTTCACAAAAAGAAAATTCAAATTCATATCTTGAATTATCGTTTATTGAAGCCAGGAAAATTGAAAATTTTTATTATTTTAGATCTTAAATTTAACGAAATTGAAAGATGTCGTTATTTTACACGATTTTATAAAATTAGCAGTGCAATTATTGTTATACATTTAAAGCCAGAGGAGTAATAATTAAAAAAAAAACATATTTATGGTATCCCGCAACTAATAAAATGTTCTGCTATCAGCTCTTTTTAAACTGTACAATATCGACAGCATTTGTTTTTTTAAATGTTTTTAGATTAAAGTGTTATTTCTTAGTAAAAATAATTGGGAATATTATTAGTTAAAAATTAACGGAATGATTTTTTTAAATCGCGCAAAATCAAATTCGCGTTAACAGAATTAGGTGTACTCTTAAAAAATCGAATTCTCATAATAACAAAAAAATGACGCTTATCATTCTTACACACACATCCATGCCCTTACTTTTTGGAAAAATACTTATAAGATTATTTCATAATACAATTCGAGACATTAAACTCAATAAAAATAAAAGTTCTAGAATCAAATCGAAATTGAGTACGCAACTTCGGTGTTGTCCTTTACCGAATACAGGATTTTTTTTCGGCATCAACTCTTGAGCATCGCCTTTACACGATCAAACTTGCTTTTAGGCATGAAATAATTAATTTTAGATATTTGCATATTTTACCACTCGTTACAAAAATCTGCACTATAAATTATATTTCCATCAGTAAATTTCGACGTTTTTCGACATATTCCTATTTTCTTAGATCCTTCCGAATTTACTCGACAGAAAGAAAAAGACGACAATTTGTCGCCAATCAACCAAATACTTTCAAGATCTTTTACTCTTATATTTATCATCTTCAACGAGATTTTAATTTTGTAAAAAGAGTTTGCAGGATTCGATAAAAAGAACGTGTGATCTTCAAAAACAAGTTTTCTCAGTAGTGCGTTTGTTGCGTTTCCTAAGAAGTCTATCTCCTTCGTATCTTGGCAGCTGCTACAACACCTGTGGAGCACCTCCTATATAACTATTGTCACCATCGTGGTCCCGCTCTTATAAAATCACAGTAGTATATATTATACCTTGGCCAGAGTGCTCGGGAGATGTGACAATCGAACGTAGTATATTGATTGTCCCAATTAGAATGGTAGTAGAATATGACATTATCAAGAAGACTTTTTGTATACGTAATCACGATAGTAGCACTTATTAGCCCTTCGTTACCAGGTATGTTATTGTGACAAAGAATCCTGCAGAGAGCCATCGAGTGACAACGTTCCACCAATTAGTACCGCGTTTTTACAAGAGAGCGACCGCTCGTTCCAATCTTTTCTCTTCGGAAAGTCCGTGATGAACCTGTCCTAAGGTGACAGTCTAAGAATTAATGCGGTTTAATCAATTTCCCCAGATTTCATCATCTCATAGTAGGGAAGCAGCGCTAAAAATATCGCTAAATATCAAATATAAATATCCACCCATTAATCCTTGCTCTTAAAATTGTTGTGCTTTATTCGATATATGTAGTATCCACTTTCCGGAATTTTTTTTTTTTAAGTGCTTGGAGAATAAAAGAGGACAGAATTTCAAGCCTACGAAATCAAAATTGTTTTTATAAATAACTAGCCGGCCTCCGCTACGCTCCGGCACGCTCGCTTCGATCGCTCGTCTACATCTTTATTTTCTTCCAATGATTTATTTTTGCGGCGAATTCACGAAGTACTATAATGACATGCAAATTTATCGGCTGGACCGATTCTCATGAAATTTTGTGTGCCTCAATAATATAAAATTTATAACGTTTATAATTTTTGTGTTTCCTTTCGACAAAAACAATTAACTAAAAAATATTAGTTAATCTGACAATGTACACAATGTCAACGTAAATTAAAAAAAAAAATGTTGTATTGGAAAATCAAATTGTCCTTTTTAGTATTGTCGTCGCAAATTTGTTATATTTTCTCAACCTTAAACCTTTCCTAGACTTCCACGAACATTTCAAGACCAAAATTAGCCAAAACGGTTCAGCCGTTCGTGAGTCTATAAGCTTCACAGGAACATTTTTTCATTTTTATATACGGCACTCGAAGTGTAACCAATTAAAAAGGCCATAAATTCATTTTGGAAAATTACCTTTACTCAATTCAAGGTACAAAATGTGTAAAAATAATACGAAATTTAGAAACAATTTACTTTCGCTCAATATGGCCACCTTTTGCCTTCACTATGGCCTTGAGACGGTCCAAAAATGAATCGCAAGCTGCCCGAATGTGACTTACAGGTATTTTGGCCCACTCGTGGACCTTGGCTTTTTTCAGCGCCTCGAGACTGTTGTATCTTTTAGTTCGGACCTTGCTGTGGACGTTATGAAGTTCGGAACGTTGTTTTTCAGCCATTCTTGGTTCACTCGAGCTTTGTGAGACGGTGCCGGGTCCTGTTGAAACGTCCATGGTCTGCCACCGAAATGTTTGTCAGCCCACGGCTTCAAAGCAACCTCCAGAATACTTTCCCGATAATATTGCGCATTAACCTTGACGCCAGGCTCGATGAAAACGATTGGAGAGCGCCCATCTGCAGTTACAGCGGCCCAAACCATTATCTGTGGCGGGTGCTGCCTCCTGGTGGCCAATCGATGACTCAAATTCTCGTATGAACGGTCCCTCAAGTAAACACTATCGTTTTGAGAGTTTACGAATTGCTCAATTGTAAACATTTTCTCGTCAGAAAACACAATGTTCGGCAATTGACCGCTTTCGGCCAAGCGAAGCAACTCCTTCGCTCTCTCAAGTCTGACTTGTTGCTGCTTCGGTGTGAGATCATGTGCCTTTTGGATCTTGTAAGGCTTGACCTTGAGATCATTTTTGAGTATGCGACGGATACTACGGTCAGATATTTTCAGTTCTTTTGCCATTTGATTCGCACTTCGTCGGGGATTTCGCTCAAGTCGCTTCTTCACTTTTTGAAGCATCTCACGTGACGTTCCAGTCTTTTGATGACCACCTCCATGACGTTTTGCGATGCTACCAGTATCATTGTAACGAGTTATGGTGCGATAAACGAAAACTTTATTTACTTTAAGGTGTTCGAGCTTACGAACAATCGCTGGTTGTGATTTTCCAGCTAAATATAATGCAACTACACTATTACGTTTGAAATCCATTACTGATTTGACTGATTTGACGTTTACTCACGGCAAAATGCTTTCGTGCGCTTGTAAACAATACTCTAAACTGTCATTTAGCTAACTTACAGACAGCTGATGCCCGTGCGTCAGCTGCGCGAGCCGTCTGAATTTGGTTACACTTCGAGTGCCGGACGGAAATAATTTATACAAAATTTTATATTATGTTCCTTGGCATTTTTAAATGAAAACTCCAATTTAAATATTTAATGCTAAACATTTTGTTTCTATGCAATATACTTTAATTTAGATATTTCAATTATATTTAAATAAGTTTATAATCAAGATTTCTTATATGATTCAAACTCATCAACTACTGCGAAAATGCAAAAAATCCAAAAGCTCATATTTGAATGTTGAATAAAAAAGCTTAATAAATGTTTTTTGGACTTAGTTCAGTCAGCCACCTTGCGAGCTTATTATTAAAGCTCATTGTCCTTTACTCTTTTTCAACACTGCACAGCACAGCAACTTAGCATCCACAAACGATTTACTTAGCAGAGTCGCAAACCGCTTAAAGCTTAGCATCCACAATCCTTTACCAATTGAGAATATCGTGTCAGTTCTAAGTGCAATCCAAACGAGTTACTTATAGTAACTAAATTGACTGACGGACTGACTGATTGAATGACAAATGGAAATGAAAGGGCGTCAGAGTAACCCCGAAAAAAGTGTGCCCGAGTCTGACTACTTTATAAATAAATATGTAATGAACTTTAGCCTTTAGCAGACGGCACTAGGGAACAAGTATGTGTGAGTGTGTGTGTGTGTGCGTATGGATTCATATGTTCTCGATATGCATGTACCTTTTAGCTTTATTGTGACGTATGCATGTAAAACCACAGGACTTGAGTCCTTAAGTAAAAGCGCAACGTTAAGCTGCCAATTTTCATAGTACTCGGCAATTACCATACGAGGATGTCGACTCGTTGCTCGTTTTCCGCTTTCCACCTACTTCTGTTGCAAGTCCTTTAGAAATTCTGACACTTTAGCTTTTTGAGTGCCACTTGCCGTTTGCCGCTTAACCCATAAGCTTTGCCATCACAACTACAATGTTGATCCTTTCATCTATGTATAGTACATGCAGGTCCTAAGACACTAAGACGACTACGACTAGTCTCATTTCCGCACTGTTGCTGTGTGCGCTGCTCAGGAATGGTCGTCGAACTAGGTGGGCACCCTTTGTTTGCATTTTGCTCAGAAATTTGAGCCAAGTTCGTCGTTGGTTAGCCACACCTTTAATTAAGAAATTACCCGACTTGCAGCTCTCATTGTTGGATTTTAAACCATTGAAATGGTCCGTCCGTCCGGCCGACAGACCACACGACCACCGACTTCTTGAATGCTTAGTGACTGCAATAAACTTCCGAGGTCTGCTCTTCGGCTCCTTCTGTCTGAAGAACCCTCAAGCATTTAATAAGCTCACAAAACCACCAACAATTTGTGTATGCTTTTTATGACATGGCACTTACCGTAACCCTTGAGTTTTTCAGGCACTTAAACGTGCGTCCTCCGTGGCTCCCACAGCTCCCATTCCGGCTTCAATTCTTGCCATACGGGAACTCCCAACTGCCATTTACGTCATTTTTAGCTCGTTTTGTCTGTGTGAAAGTGTGTGTAAATGCGTTTACCTCTTCATCATACTTACCCATGCATACATATGTACATATGGCAGCAAGTGTGTCTGTATTTGTGTTTATGTATGTATATGTGCCCATACATATGATGTTCAACATGGCGGCGCCGGCTACAACGCCGCCTTTTTATATTTTTAGGTCAACGTAATATCCACACTTTTTATCACGTTCTTCCGCTTGTGTTTTACTTATACATATGTATAGTATGTACTTATATACATATATATATATGTATATGGATACTATATACTTTGTTGCTGTGCGACTAATGTTATTGTTGTTGCTGTTGTTGTACAAAAGTAATTGTAATTAGTCTAAAAGGGTTACTAGGTTGATTTTATTTTACTTGACTTTTTATATTGGTGTATTGGCGGCATCGTATAAGCCAAAAATTTTACTGTAAAAAAGTCTTTTTCATTGATTACAAAGTTTCTCCAATCTTTGGTGCTCTACAATTTGCATCCTGAACTACCTAACTTCATGCAACAAATTGAAACATATTTTTTCTTTAAAGGGGATGATTTTTTTAATAAAGCTTTTTGAACCAATGTGTCCGATTAAAATATAATATAAACTAGGGGGCTCGCTTCGCTAACCACCCCCCATCCCTCCATCGTCGCAAGCGGCTCAGGGGGCTCACTTGAAATAAATTACTTCTTTCTTCTTTTCATACATCTTCTTTGATGATTTAGCTCTTTTATTACCTCTTCAGTCAAATTTCAACTTCTTTCTAGCCATGTCGCTAAATTCCTTGCTTTATAAAAACGTGAGAAAAAAAATTATGAGAAACAAATATCTTCTGCTATACATACAACATGTTCTACACCTTTAAAAAGATGGGGAAAAAAAACTTTTTTATATAATAGAGGGATATATGAATAGTAAAAGAATTTTTATATACAAATTCATATTTAGCTATTACACTATAATTTTCAATTTTAATTTTTAAAAAAAAGAGATTTAAATTCATTTTATTTTTTTAATATATTTATCAGATTTCTAAAAAATATAAAAATATGTTTGTTTTCTAAAACACTTTATTTGCTTTGATATTTTTTAAGCTCATTACTTATTATTTATATTATTATATATTTTGCCTTTGAAAATATTAAAAATAATTAAAATAAATATTTGAAAATTGATGAAGCGGTTAAATTTAATATGATTAAGCTGACTTAAGTTCCTTATCATTTAAAGATTAATTAATTTATTCCTATTAAAAAATAGGCGACTTCGTTGTAATAGTGAAACAATTGGGTTAATACTTCCACAATTTAATTTCTTGTTTGTTCTTTGATCAGAGTGTTGGGCTGCCGGTTCTCCTATCCCAAAGATGTTGCTTCTATCTTGCTAGCGATTTCCTTAGCAAATACGATTTCACTCCAAAATTCACTTTGCGTCTTTTTTCACCTACAGGTACTATTGTTTACGTATCCACACTTGTGAAGTTTTATTGATTCGGCAACATCTTTATATATAAGATATTTCAAAAGATTTTTACGATATAAATGCCTACGATTCAGAGGGAATAAACTTATCGGCAAATCAAAACAAAATAAATAAACAAATTCGATAAAACCTATCTGGCACTTTGAGGTCAAAATCTTTGTGCAGAAATCATAGCTATTCGGGAAGAAATCTTTTTAAAATTATACTTATAGTATATTTGATGCTGGACATGCTAAAGATTTAATTAGTGATGACCAAATTTAGAATGTAATTGCAACAGCTCTTGCTATTAATATAACTATTTTTTAAGATTATACCTATTATAATTGCTGGATTTCGAATTTCCTTAAGAGCTATTTGGAGCTTCTGATATCACATAGAGATCCTCAGTAAATTATGTTACAGTCTGCTATTTTAACCGAACACTTTTTCGCGGCTAATGGAATCTCAAATATCTTTTTTGAAATTGTCCAGATAACACGTTCTTTTTTGAGATGAAAATTGTTTCTGCTGTGTTTGACACCAATGCTTTATTGGGTGAATATTTTCTAAAGGGACGTTCAAGCTAATAAAATTATTGTTAAAACTGGATTTAAAGTAATAGTCACATATGCTTTATAAAATCGTAAAAGTTCCAATAAGTCTTACAAAATCCAAAGCATAAAATACTTAATAATTCAAAAATTTACCATTTCGTTTGATATTTTGGTATAGATACACAAAGTTTTTCCAAGCAAGCCGGATACACATATAAGATGGATCGGTAAAAAACGATTTTTGTACAATATTCGTTGTATTTCGTTTTATTATGAAAATCAAACATCACATATGAAAGTTTTTTAAAGTTGCCAAGCACTGTACTAAATTTGATATAAATCGGTTGACTGTATCTTATATAAGATATCCCAAAGTCAGTAAGCCATCGGGAGTTTTTTTTATATCCATGAGTAAGATATCCTGTTGAAGCGATTCAAGGGCTACCTCAAGCAAAGTTAAGCGTAGTTCGTTTGGCAGGACAACAAACGCTTAACCAATTTCGAAGTAGTTTACTTACAGCTCACGCACTTATTACAGAGTCCAAAAATTTTGATGTCTTTTGTCCGTAGCAAAAAAAAAAAAAAAGATAAGTATCCATTTGGAACGTAACATAGATACATCGTTTAAATGCATGTAGGGCAGGAATTGCGTGTGTGCGTTGCAGCGACCCAACGAGCCAAGTTAGCGGCAGTTTGTCTACAACAATAGCAACAACAAAAACAACAACATCTAGAAGAGCCACAGAAGGAATATACCCTACCCTTGTCCAGATGCTCAGGTCTTAATACTGAAAAATGCCAACCCCTAACAACGCCAAACAGTGCATTAAATTTCATTTTTCAGCTGTTTCCCAAACCAACATTATTTTTTTTTTTTTTTGTTGCAAATCTTTTGCTCTTCCTGGCGCCCCTTCACGCCCTTAGCGACAGAATTGATGTTAACTTTTAAGGGTTGCTTGGAATTCTTTTTTTTTGCTTTTCTTTTTTTTGGCAATGCTTTTGTGTGTTGCACTAAGAGCGCAGCATCCACATCTATAGATGTGAGTTGGCAACATTTTGGCATTGGAACACATGGATTTTTTTCTTTTTTTGGGATGCCACCACCGAAAAATTTGACAACATAAAGCGCACAGCTTCATTGTGGGTGTTTGTTGAATTGAAATAAAACAGGGAGTGGCAGCAATTGCTCCCAGTAATATATTTGTGGGCGCTATTTGGAGCTAATAGTTGAGTTGGTAGGGGCGACAGGAGGGGGTGTACGCTGCCAAAAACTTGCAACTAATTGGAAAACAATTTTGATTGCTTCTAAATTGTCAGTTTATTGAAAACTTGAAGAATTTTTTTGATTGCCGTTTCAGTTCTCAAAACGTTTCTTGAGTTTTGTCTATACAACAGTAGAGCGCTTTCTCGCTCATACTGCGCTACTCTCTGTAGCTCTCCCGCTCTCAAGCGCGCTCTCTCTCTCACTCTCGCTCTCGCACTATGTGCCCATCTCTGTCAGACCAAATAGGCCTAGCTGCTGATTTGCAGCATCCTGCTTATCCCTTTTGCTGATATCAAGTACACATAGACACACACACGCACGCGAAAGCCAAGAGTGTATGTGAGTGTGTGTGTGTATAGTTTGCCGCTGCCACACGCCTTGCCGCGTCCGCCCACTGCTTTCTGCTGCTTTGAATTAAAAATGGAAAATTGATTTTTCCTGTCGTATTCGTCGTGTGTGTATGCGTGTGCGCTTTTCTTTTTCCTCGCTTTTTTTTCGTTTTGTTTCAGCATATACCGGAAAATTTTCTTTGCTTGCGGTCAAGCTTTTTTATTTTATTATTTTTTTTTTGTCAGCGCCCGATTATCGTTAGTTAGTTAGTTTTGCATGGATGAGTCAGGAACCGCCATTAGTTGGTGTTTGGTGTTGCTAGAGACGCTCAACAATGTTAATGCCCCGGCTCAGCAGTACAATTTGTTTAAAATACAATACTGCTGTGACAGGACAATATCACTGGCAAACGTTGCATCTATATCGATGATATCCAATTCGTAACGCCGTTTAATCCAAAATAAAACACTGTACAACGCACGCGAACTTTCAATACCGTTAATTAGTAGTAGCTGTTATTCAGTTATGGGTAGTACTGAGATCTTTGGCTCTGGGCCAAGGCTAAGCGCCGTCCGTCAATTGTTTGAGAAATTGCACGTACGAAAACCCAAAGTTGACTGAAAGGCAACCAAAGTACGTCGTATGCCAGCAGCCCTCGCTCGTCGAGGGCGAGGGTTGTGATATAAAATGGTAAAGCAGCAGCAGCAGCACTGAGCGCGCATTCCAACTGCAAGACGACGACGACGAGGACGATGAGAGCGTGGCGACGCATCTAGCTCTCCCCTGCGCCATGAGGGTTGCTCACGGCGCCGAAGCAGTTTGTAGCTTGTCCCGCTACTGAATATTTAAAGCTGGGCAGATTTTTCGCTGTGTATATCTGCCTGCGTATGTAGAGTAGAGTACACGGCCACGACGCTCTTACTCTATAGGGGGTGTTTTAATTTTTTGCATACTTCCAGCCGAGTGGCCGAGCGGAGCGGAGCGTTTCCAGTTCAACCAATAGACATTTCCAAGCAGTCGTCGTTGTTTGCTATGACGCCTCTCGGCAAGTGGCAGCCAACGATCGCCCGCCCGTTGCATGCCCCCGCTCTCCGCCGTACAAATAAAAAGCAAATGCTAAAACAATAAGCTATCTGCATATCACCCAAGAGCCACCTCCTCCTCCTCCAAACGTTTTTCCATTTTGTGGCATTTTTGTCAATGAAAGCGGCCAGCCGGCACTTTGACTGAGACGCACAATTGCATTCTGTTGATAACTTTGCCATTTCAAGAGTTGGAGTTCCTGGAGTTATCAAAAATGTCGCATACTTCAATTACATAAGTTGTTACGAAGGCCGCTGGCTAAAATTGGAGCACATGCTGTACTGGCAATCTCTATAATATGTTTTTTAGAACTACACCAGTACGTATACACAGACTTTGACATATTGAATATTAATAGTTCCAACAACTAATTCGTTTTGGGTATACACATAATTATATAATTACGACGCACCTGACTTGCCCTGATCAGCCAGCCAGCCGCTCTATGCCATTTATTTTCTGGGTCATCAGCTACCATAAAAGTGCCAAGACACAAACTACCGCCAAACTAACCACCGAAAACTGCCAAATGAATAAGTTCAATAACCGTTAAATAACCATCCCCCAAGATTTGATTTACTCCTGATGCTGACAAACGCCACTAAAGTATCTGAAAGTTTAGCATGCAATCTCCGTCGTGAGTGAGTGAGTGAGACTCTCCTCTCCGTTCAAAGGGCGACGACGCAACTCAGCAATTTTGATTAAATTATTTTGCAATTTATATTAATAAATTTGATATCCTTTGGCGTAATTTCCTCTGCTTTGTTCCGTATGCCAGCTTGCCAGCGTTGAATTCATGTCCGCATCTTTCAAAAATCAATAAGGTATCATCAACGCACTGGCTGTTGCGTCCTTCTGTTGGTTTTGGATTTGGATGTTGTTGGCGTTGCTATAAAAGTGATTTGTTTTTTATTGCATACACACAAACAGCTCAGCATATTTTTTTTTTTTTCGATGCCCTTAAAATTAATCTCAATTTAGTGAAATGTGCTTTAGTAGCAAGCAGGATTAGAATTGTTCATGTGCTAGGATATTTTGTTCCCCTTAATGTACTGCGCAAACGCGTTGGAAGTTTTTACAAAGTACAGCTAGCAAATAACGAGCAAATTTCTAACAAATAAAAAAACAGAAAAAGTAACAGGTTTCTGTTTCAAAATCAAAATTTTTTACTAAAAAATTTCGAATTTTTAAAACTATTTTCTTTTGCTCTTTTTTGCGTTTAATTTGAAGCAGCAGTAAAAATTTCCCTTTACTTTGTACTGCTTGTTGCACTGCTCGATGGCACTGCTGTCAGCCTAAAGCAGTTCAAATCGTGACTCTAAAACTGTTAGGAAAATAACAAAACTGTAAAATTATTTAGAAATTGGCACAATACTTTTTTTTATTTGATTTTAGTATGCCGAAATATTATTATACACATTCTACTAGTTTTTAAAGAGAAATTGCTTTCCAAGTATTTCATGAGGAAAATGTTTACTAGATAATTTTCCATCTTCACCTTGCATTTACACCATCTAAAACAAAAAAAAAAAATATTTAGTATTATTTTTTATTATCAGAGTCTGCAGATTCCATAATTACTTCAAAATAATCAGACAGAGAAAAAAAATGTTTACTAGATTGTATCTGCACCTTGCATTTAGACCATCTAAAACAAAAAAAAAATTATTTAGTATTATTTCTTCTATAATTCTATAATTCTATAATTACTTCCAAATAATCTGACAAGAGGTTTTCCCTTTTTTTTAACAAATTTAACTATCTCAAGAAGTTTTAGATCAACATTGCTATCCCAATAACTAGGCTCGAAACTACAGCATGAGATAATATTGTCTTGAGTCCAATACTTGCCACTAATCCGCCACTGCCTTTACCATCTACAAACATCAAACATTTAGAACATTATTTTACTTGGATTTTTACTTAAAGTGGCTCTTACCATCACAATCTCCTTTTCCACCGTCAGTATCTCCTTGTAAGGCCAAAAGTAGACCGGGTGGATATACCCACTTGTCCTTAAAAACTACATTCTAAAAAGAGACAATTTAAAATTATTTAAACGAGTTATTTGACAACTTTGTTGCTTAGCAAATTAATTACCTTCCTAGGAGTCACCTTATAACCCTTACGCATTTCAATTATATCACAATTTGCCGTTTTGGTAAAACTATTAAAATTTGTAATAATTGAATTATGTTCTTAATTTTTTATTTTTTTTTTTTATTATGTTACTTACTAAACATCATCGCGAGTTGTTGCGTTGCGTATCCAGTAAAGTACTTCACATGCAAAGCCCAAGCAAGTTATAACAATTATCGGTATGCACTGGAAAAAGACAAAAATAAGAAAAGCTTACTAATTAGATATCGATTTAGTCCATGACAAACCTAAATAAGAACTATTATGATATAAAAAACAGTAATCTCTCTTTCATTATCAAAACTTTAAATATTCGTTAATTTTTAATACAAATTTACTTAGTTTCAATCGATACATCCGATATCTGGCTCATTATATATTTTACCCAGCCCTCAGCTGACAAGCAGTGTCAGATTACAGCTGTCTTTGTTCTCTTCGCATATTCCTTTGCGCACGCTCATTCGCACTGTTTTTCGTTTAGCAGAGCAGCGCACACATCCTGCGCTCAAACCAAATTCTACATTCGCGCCGCGCAGACGTGTTTAGAAGCAGACGGATCAGAGCAAAAACAAAAATAATAAATACCTATCGTGTTACGTGCATTTTTGATTTAGTTATTTTTATAGTTGTAACGCTTTGCTCTATTTTGACATTTGCATTAATTTTTACCATCTCAACGCGACAAAAGTTTGTTTGCCTTGTCAAAACAAGAATACCAAGAAACCGAAAAACCGGCAAGCAGGCAGCAGGCTTTGCTTAAGGCGTCGTCCTAGTCACAAATCACCATTGGCAACAAACAGAACACGGGCAAATTTTGTAGTCAATAGACGTGAAAAAAACGTGCAGTAAAAAAAAGTGATTTTCCTTGAGGATAAATCCAAATTGAACAACTTTTCGCTTAGATTTTGTTTTAACGGCCTTCAAAATTCAGCTCAAACAAGAAATGCATGCGCTGAAGGAAGGCGCTACCATGATGCAGCGTCATCATCATGCTGCCGCTGCTGCTGCAGCCGCGGCTGCCACCCAGCTGGGTGTGGCCACTCCACTCTTGCAGGACGAACGTGAAGATCTATTAACCGAAAACTATTTCTATGCACGCAGCAATCCGATTGACAATGCAGCTGCCGCCGCCGCCGCTGCCGCAGCTGGACTCATCGATCCGCATCACAATCGCGATCTGCACAATGCACTGGTTGCCTCCATTGCCAACAGCAACGTGGCGGCCATGAATGGCACACTGACCACAGCCGCAGTGCTAAAAAGCGCTGCTGCCGCCGCGCAGCAGTCACAGGGCAGCGCAGCTGGACAACAGCAGCAGGCACAGCAAACTGTGGGCGATGGTGGGCAGTCCAATGGTGGAGCACAGACAAATGTGGTGAGCAATGGTGGTGCCTCAACGCCACAGCAGCAGCAGCAGGTACAGGCACAGCAAGCTGCCTTGGCGCTGATTAAAGTTGAAGGTGTAAATGGTGCTGGCTCACAGAATGGAGTAGGTGCTGCCAATTTGAGCGTAAACTCGGGCTCATCGGGTCGTTCCACGCCTAGCAATAGTGGCGGCAATGGCTCCGATCCTGCACCTGGCAAACTTTTCGTTGGCGGTCTCAGCTGGCAGACATCGTCGGAGAAGCTTAAGGAGTATTTTAATATGTTTGGCACCGTTACCGATGTGCTTATCATGAAGGATCCCGTTACACAGGTAAGCAAAGAGTAGTCTATATTGGTTTACGTTTTATGTGGTATCTATCTATCTATCTATCTACCTATCTACTATGTTTTATCTATTATTGCTGCTTTCCTTCCACTTCTACTTATTCTTATTTTTTGCTCAATTCCACTGAGCGATTCTATTGTATATTTGCGTTTGTGTCTGCATATTTTCGTTTTACAGCTACGATCGCTGCAGTTTGTTTGTTGTTGTTGCCGTCGTTTTGGCATACCTTTTGCATAGTGACAGCTGCTGCTGAGAGCAAGAAGAAGCACAACAACAACAACAACATCATCAGCAAAAACAACAATGTACTGTAGTTTACCCTAGCTTAAGCTGAGCTGAGCAGAGCTGAGCTGTCTCTTTTGCTGGCTCAGTTATCTGCTTATCTTTTGTGCGCTGCATCCTTTCTTTATTCATTACCTACGCTTTGCAGAGCTCTCTTTGGCCTACAGTTCGGTTTAATATTACAGTTTTTGCCTGATTACTTTACGTGTGCTTAACAAAGAGCCAGACAGAATATAAGCAAAACGCGGCTACCATAAACAAAACCAAAACAGTTTGAGAGCCACTGTGGGTTTGAGTAGCAGCGGAAATTGCGTTTTAGGCATGCGTATTATGAAATTGGTTGTGTGTTTCATGAGCAGAGCTCATACAGTCAATCACAAAAGTTTTCTCACATGCCATTTGTGGCACATACATACATACATACCGTATCTCTCTGTATGTTTGTTATTGTGGCACCGACAACTGCGCAATCGCGCGAGCTACTATCGTACATACATATTCATATGTGCAGCTGCCGCAATATCCTGCCGCCACACAGCTGTGGCACAGGACAAACAACTTAGGGTAGTTTTACGGCTGCCCTCCTCTTTATATTATAATAAAAGAGCTTCGTAAAATTGCGCACAGTTAAATTCGAGTTCTATGCCATATTCGCAGTTAAGGGGAAGCTAACGGAGTTAATGTGCAGACAGTAAACGCAAAAATACATCATGCCCTGAACACATTGGATTATATAAAACAACAAAGTCTGCACCTTTTGTTTCACAACAACAACAACAACAACGACAAAAAATGATGAAATGAAGAAACTGGTTTTATGGCCAACTGTCTTGGCTTTGTGTGCAATTGGGTGTGCGAGTGTGAGTGTGTCCGTGTGTGCGTGAGAGAAAAATGGTATCCTGTTTTGCGATGCCAAGGCATCTTAGGGTCTAGTCCAACTAGTTCTTAAGCAAACAAAAACAACATTTACATACAATATACGACAAAAGCTAGCTAATTCTTTATAATATAATAAAATAATCTACACTACTACTAAAACTTAACTATAATCTATATAAAAACTTGTAAAGTTGTAAGGACATGTCCGATGAGGCCTCTTTGTCAACGGAACCAACCTAATACACAACAGCTGGAAATGGAACTAAGACGCGTGCGCGCCGTTTACCTGCGGCAAAGGTAACAGCTGCCTGCCCCAGGTAATGCGCCTGATGAGAACCCAAGCAAGGATACGCGGCGCAGGCTTAGGTACATTTTGAATTGAATACTCTCTCGAAAAACATCGCCACTTGTACTTTCTACTTTATGTACTATGAACTACTACTACTACTTAAAGAAAACGTTTAGCGTATACTCTACAAATGGCGCATCGTATTTGTAATTGTAACACTCCGCTACTTACATATACATACATACATACACATACATAATATATAATGTAATAATGATTGTGTCCTCTTTTATACTGTACCCTGATTGTGTAATTGGTTAATTAGCGATTTTATCTAACTCCACGCATATACTATTATGTATTATAAATACTACTATATATGTATATTTATATAATGTATACTGGAACTTTTAAAACTTTTATCAGACGGAAAGTAAAAAACCAAAAAATATAACGTCATATTAAACTAAGTAACTAGTTTAGAAGTTAGTTTAGTGTGGAGCGAAACTTAGTCATTGTCATATATCTAAATAGTTTGCAGGCATTTACTATCTTATAACAACTACTTATGTACTACTACTACTACTACTACTACTTGACTACCTAGTACCAACCACCCTAGCAGAATGCCACCCACAGTTTGAGAGTCATCGTGTTGGGCGAATTGCCCTGCCAACTATTGTTGCTAGAAATATGTTTGTAAAATGAATTAAACCACACGAGTATATAGATACAATGTACATATATACGATGTACAGTATGTCAAGAAACTCTTTACACACTGAAAATAAATTTTATTTTTTAACTTTAGATACGAATATAAAGGCTTTTTATTTGAAATTATAAAGTTTTTTTAATGGATAACAATTCAGTGATATGTCTTAAGTAATACGCAAAAACAAAAAATGGAAAATTGTAAATAGACAACTTATAAATCAACAAAAACAATCATGACTCATTTTTGACACTGTCAAGAAACTCTTTACACATTTCGTTTTTGACTTCTGTTTTGATCTCATTCTACGAAAAAACGGTACTTTACCGTTAGCTTTGCTTATTGCGTTGTTTAATGCTGCTCTGTTCTTGGTTTGCTTTTAATTTGGTTGTGAAATTTAGACCGGGTCACCATGTAAAGACGATTTTCTTAAATTTTTAAAATGACTGGCAAACGATTGAGTTTTGACCTAATCCAACTGATATACTATCATCATCAGTTGGGCAAATCTGTTGCGGACTTGGTGAAAATGTTTGCAGTTTCAAGGAAAACTATTTACAATGTCATAAATCGCGCCCAAAATGATGGGAGACTCGAGTTAAAACATGGAAGTGGCCGTAAAAGGAAGATTGGCAAACGAGCGGACCGCCTAATCATGCGGAAGATTGACCAAAATCCGCAAATTTCCGTAAGGACGCTTGCCAAGGAGCTTGAGGAAGAAGGTGACTTGGTTGTGTCACATGAAACCATACGTCAGGCCATTTTACGGCATAAGTACTCTTCAAGAGTGGCAAGAAAGAAACCGCTGCTTTCGTCGATCAACGTGGAAAAGCGCTTCACTTTTGCTGTATGCATGGTGGAACAAAAAAATGAATTTTGGAATGACGTCATATTTTGTGACGAAACAAAAATGATGCTGTACTACAATGATGGTCCACCCAGAGTATGGCGAAAGCCATTAACTGCGTTGGATAACAAAAATATTATTCCGTCAGTGAAATTTGGAAAACTTTCGGTCATGATTTGGGGGTGCATTTCTAGCCGAGGAGTTGGAAATCTGGCGTTTATTGAAAATACTATGAATGCCGAACAGTACCTCCAAATTTTAAAAACAAATTTGGGGCCCAGTGCTGAAAAATTTGAACTAATAAAGGACAATAAGCCAAAGTTCAAATTTTATCAAGACAATGATCCCAAACATAAAGAGCACAAAGTGCGGATGTGGTTGCTTTTTAACACTGGTAGCGTCATCGATACACCACCCCAGAGTCCCGATCTTAACCCTATTGAAAATCTGTGGGCCCACTTGAAGAAAAAAGTGGGAAAAAGGCAGCCCAAAGATAAAAAGCAACTAAAGGAATTTATACTGGATGAATGGCAAAAGATCCCCCTTGAATATGACCTACAGAAGTTGATCCATTCGATGAAGAAACGGCTCCAGCATGTAGTCAATGCTAAGGGAGGACATACTAAATATTAAAATTAGTTTAATTCGATATATAGTCGCCGAAAATTTTGAATTTATGGCAGTGTAAATATTTTGTGTAAAGAGTTTCTTGACAGTGTCAAAAATGAGTCATGATTGTTTTTGTTGATTTATAAGTTGTCTATTTATAATTTTCCATTTTTTGTTTTTGCGTATTACTTAAGACATATCACTGAATTGTTATCCATTAAAAAAACTTTATAATTTCAAATGAAAAGCCTTTATATTCGTATCTAAAGTCAAAAAATAAAATTTATTTTCAGTGTGTAAAGAGTTTCTTGACATACTGTATGTATGTATATGCTTTACATAAATCATTTTGTGTGGTTTATTTTATAGTTCGATACACAACATCCCATTTAAATGCTATATACTACATAACATAATAAGTGCATACCTTATAATTAATATATAGCTTTAGTATATGGACATTTTATAAACTTTAGCATTTTTTGTTTAACTTTGTATATGTTAGTAAGAAATGTATTTAACCCTTTAATGACCCCTACACCACTTAGTTTTAAATTTTTGCTTTATAATTTTTGGCTTATGTACTATGTACACCCTCCTCCGATTATTTGTTTAAAATTTTTGTAGCATCATTAAATTTTTGGTTTATTTTATGTTTACATACTTGTTGTGGGTTAGGTTTTGCTTATGTACAACTACTACATATGTAAGTAGTTGACAGTTCCAAGTTCATCAATTGTAAAAAATGTGAAAATTTGTATTTTTTAAGTATTTGTTTTCAAATTGAAAAATAAACTAGACTAGAATAACCCAAAAAATCTCAAGATTTTAGGTGCTTATATAGTAAATAGTTGACATCTTTGATTGTAATTTAAATAAATACAAATAAGTTTTACTATGTTTACTCTAGGTCATAGTTTTAAGTGATATTTAAATTGTATAATATTCGTACTTTGAAGAATCGCAAATGATTGTAAAAAAAAGAAATGACAAAATATCAAGCGATGTTATTTGTAAGCCTCGGAACTCATTCGTTTTGTATTATATATGTATTAACATTATGTATTAATTAGGCTTTTCGTTTTAGTGCCATATACTAAATAATAGGCAGAACCAAAACAAAAAAAAATAATTCTATAGCTTATTTATATAAAACATACCATATATACATAATTTATCTAGAATTGGACTAGCGTGTTTCTCAAATTCTACTCTATGCTCACATACTTTTAATATGTAATACATATGTATAAAACATATAGCACACATACATACTCTACATACTACTACTACTACTTACAACTATTTCCTATATCTCTCATATACTTAAAGGTGAAATTTGAATGATATGTTGGTACTTGAAATAATTTCTAAAATATACAAGTAAATTCGTGTACATACATACTCTATATATGAGATGATCCTAGTGAGGTTTCCCAGTTTTATATATTTATACGAGTCGAAGTCGAATTAAACAATGTAATTAATTAAACAACAAAAGTAATTAGTAAAAGTTTTGGTTTTCTAGTTTAAAACTTATGTGTTTTAATATGCAATAATATTTGTTTTTTTTTTTATATATACTCGTATAATATATAAATTGCAGCGGCTAAAACGGTTAAGGATTAGTCAACCGTTTGGCACGCCCATTAGGTACCAACTATACCACTGTACCACATGCATTAAACAATTAATCGATCAAAAAATCAGTCAATCAGCCTATTCTATCAATCAATCAATCGAATCAAAACAACGAAACTTCAGTATTTGTGTAAAACCTTAGCGCCGAACATGATGTATCTATATGTTACAATATATACTCTAAACTACTATATACTTACTACTTTATATACATATTTATTAGACAAATCAAAGGGAAATTCGTTAAGTTGACTTGTTGATTTCATTGATAATAATTGATATTGATAATCGATTGATTCTTACTTTGTTTGGACTTTTGCTAACGTTTTGTAGGACTTGAACTCTTTGAACTTGAACTAGAATATTATTTAACTAAACTTTGAAAATTAGATATACTTACTATATATATATTTATACGTATATGCCGCCTCTAACCTTTGAAGCGCACTATTTGCACCAAGTACTTACTATACGATACAAATATTTGTAGAGCTCCAACTAACCTATAAACAACTTTACATTTTGCTCTTTCTTCCCAATCCTACTTGATTCACAAATTACAGCGTAGTCGCGGCTTCGGTTTCATCACATTCCAAGAACCCTGCACCGTGGACAAGGTACTTAAGGTGCCCATACACACACTGGATGGCAAGAAGATTGATCCCAAGCATGCCACACCGAAGAATCGCCCACGACAGGCCAACAAAACCAAGAAGATATTCGTCGGTGGCGTCTCACAGGATACATCCGCTGAAGAGGTCAAGGCCTACTTTGCTCAGTTCGGACCCGTTGAGGAAACTGTCATGCTTATGGATCAACAAACCAAGCGCCATCGCGGCTTTGGTTTTGTCACCTTCGAAAACGAGGATGTCGTGGATCGCGTCTGTGAAATACACTTCCATACCATAAAAAACAAAAAGGTCGAATGCAAAAAGGCCCAACCCAAAGAGGCAGTCACACCCGCTGCACAGTTGCTTCAAAAGCGCATCATGCTGGGTACTCTAGGCGTGCAGCTGCCCACAGCACCCGGACAACTCATCAATACACGTGCCGGCGTCACAACCATGAATCCTTTGGCCATGCTGCAGGGTCCCACACAGCTGCTGCAGTCACCAGCGGCTGCTGCTGCTGCCCAACAAGCAGCGCTTATCTCACAGAATCAATTTCAAGTACAAAACGCTGCACATGCCGCCTCCATGGCTGCCAACCAGTCGAGTTTCGGCAAGCTGTTGACCACATATCCACAAACTGCGCTGCACGGTGTACGGTAAGTCTTTGGCATTATAATTATACGCGAACACACTAACTGAATATATCTATTGCAGATATGCACCCTATACCATACCCGCTAGCGCCGCCACTGCCAATGCCGCGCTCATGCAGGCCCATCAGGCTCAAAGCGCCGCTGCTGCTGCCCATCAACAGCAGCAGAATCACAATGCGGCAGCGGCCAATGCTCATGCCGTGGCAGCCGCTCAACAGCAGCAACAACACACTGCCGCCGTCGCCGCTGCCGCCAATAATCCTGCTTCACAGGCACACTCGGCTGCCGCTGCAGCCGCACTGGCCGCAAATGCAGCAAGTGGACAGGCTGGACAACATTCTTTCTCTGCTGCACAGCAAGCCGCTTTGGTGGCTGGCAATAATTTGAATGCGGCTGCAGCCGCTGCAGCAGCTGCGGGCAATCCGGCAGCTGCCTATCCTAACTATGCGCTGGCCAATGTGGATATGTCGAGCTTCCAGGGCGTCGATTGGAGCATGTACGGCATGGGCATGTATGTCTAAGTTAAAGTAACACACACACCACACGCAGGTTGCCAATAAGTTGGATAATCGAAATCTCACAGAATACACACACACACATACCCACAAAACATAATGTAAGCGCCAACTATACACACACACAACACAGTATCACACATACACACAGCATATATTTTTTTGGGTTTTCTAGAGACCTAGATCACAAGAGGATCGATCGATCGATGGATCGTTCGGTCGATCACACTGTACACTAGAGAACATGAACATTGTACGTACATGAAGGGGGGATATTAAGTATTATGTATAAGACGCTAAGCAATAATGAAAACGAAAGCTTCTATATGCAGCAGCGTTCAATAAAAAAAAAAGAAAATAAATAATAATATTAATAAAAACAATAACAGAAACGAATTAAAAGCAATATAAGCAATATATCATATATATTTTGTGCGAATGACACAATTAAATACAAAAAATATATAAATAAAAACGTTAAACCAAAAAAGCATAAACAACATTTAAAAGATTAAACAAAAACAAAAAAGCAAGCAAGAAAAAAACTTAAAAAAAAAACCACCGATTGTGATTGCGTTTAAATGTAGCAGTTTATATAATTTTTAGTGCATAAAATAAAACATCTAACATTATAAAAAAAGGAAAAAAATTAAAAAAAAAACTACATTTAAATATTTATAAAAGGCCCCATTGAAAACATTGGAAACAACAAAAAAAAAAGGCTCATGTATGAACATGGCTCGCTCATTTAAAATTATTATGTATAATATAAAACAATTATAATGTTATTTATAAAAAAGAAAAGAAGGCTCATTTGAAGCTAGTTTTTAGGAAAAGTATTTACTTTGCTCAAGCTTTGAACGCTATTAAGATTTGCTGATAATTATTAAAAACAAAAAATAATTGAAAGCCATTCATAAAAACAAAAGAAAATCAACAACTTTCAAAAGCTCGAATTTAATTCACCCCATAACAGTTGCAGTAGCAAATGAGTACAGACTAACCCGAAAGAAAAAAAAACATCACCGGAAACTAAGGCACACAGTACATAAGAAACTACACTACATAACATACTCGTACTATATATGTAAATTTATAGAGTATCATGTTTTGCTTTGAAATGTTAACTAAAGACTATAAACTATTGCCTAAAAACTATAATTTCTCCTCTTTTTTTTTGTACTGTGTGTTGTGTTTTTTTATCTACTTATTTCACATAACCCATACATACACATATAGCTCCTTTAGTTAGTTATATACGTACGTACATATATGCTTAATATGGATAAGTATTTGATATATATAATTTGTTAAAAATAACTATCTTGAAAATTGTATTTATAGTTTTGTTTTTCGGTATGTTTTGGAGGAGTTCCTCCTCCAAAGTTCATACTTGAGAAAACCTCTTTAATTTTTTTTTTCACTTATTTCTTTAAATTTTTATAATTTTTAGTATTGTATTTGCATAACAACAACAACAACATCATAAGTACATTAACTTTAGTAGCTCTCTTTTGGTCTTTAACGAAGAAAACAAAAACAAAATACTTAGTTTTAATCTTATTTAATAAAAACATTTATTTGTAGAATTTGCATTTTAGTATCCCATATGAGTATTTGTATATCATTAATAAGTTAACTTGGCTATATCATCATCGCCAAGTCCAAACTCTCAACTCAACTCAACATTATTCGCATGCATGTTTGAAGTTAACTTTAGTTTTTAATTTTTATTTGAGAGTTATGTTTTGCGTATGTATATACCATATAGTATATGTATATACTACTACGCATACAAAAAAAATGATATACTGAAGTAATTTGTGTTTAATAAACTGGTTTACGAAAAAACTTTGCTATTGAATTGAGCGAAAACAATTTGTGTTTTTATTTTATTATTTAATTTTGTATATATTTTATTTTCCGTTTTATTTTTTAATACTTTTTCCAACTATTTTATGCCACTTTTTGTTGTTCTTCTAAGTATTCCACACCAAATTCGTATACTCTATATATTGTGCTCTGTTGTGTAGACGTTAACATTTGAATTTTACTAAGATTTTGCTACATTGGGGTGAGTATCTGTAGTCGTATTTCGAAAAACATAAACATAAACTACCAAAGATATTTTTATACACAAGACAAAACCAAAAACCAAGTATTTAAATTTTTCAGTCTGCTGTTAAAAAACAAAACACCAAACATCCATGTACTTAAAAACAAATATTCCTAAAACTAATTTTATTTATTTATTTATTGTTATGCTTAAGAGTTTTACGTACATTCCATGTTAAGGTGCCATTTTCAACGTATATATGGTTCGTATTTATTGTATTTATGTATACCTTGACTAATTTTTTTTCTTTTCTTTATACCAGTAAATGATCTCGAGATTGTGTATTTACAGTAAAACGATACATATGTAGTGTTTATAATTTTAATAATTTTCCAATAAAATAAAATAAATTTCCTTATAAGTTACATGTATATATTTACATATACTCTTTAATGAAGAAAAACATACTAAATACAAAAAAAAAATATTTCGTTTTTATCACGCAAGAGGTCAAAAAATGCTTCAAAGTTTCAAAATTTCTGTAGTTTTGTTGTCGTGCCAGCAAGTTTTAATCTTATATATAAAATTCTCGTGTCACAATGTTATGTTCGTTCTAAGCTTAGGATCTCACAAACGGCTGAACCGATTTGGCTAATTTTGGTCTTGAAATGTTCGTGGAAGTCCAAGGATTGTTTAGGGTTGAGAAAATATAACAAAATTGCGACGCAAATACTAAAAAAGACAATTTGATTTTCCAATACAATTTTTTTTTAATTTAGGTTGGCATTGTGTACATTGTCAGATTAACTAATATTTTTTAGTTAATAGTTTTTGTCGAAAGGAAACACAAAAATTATAAACGATTCATGTTTTGATTTCTGTGTAAAATACATATGATCAGATCAATATTTGCACATAATGCCGCCAAAAAGACGTAACATTGGGAGACGTTCGCGTAGAACTCAATTGCAATCATCCCGAAGAACAGCTGAAGCTGAGGAACAACGTTTACAAAGGAATGAGTTGAATCGATTAAGAGAAGCAATATCACATTTTGCTCATACATGCTCGAATGAGAATGAGACGAAATCGGGATTATCAGAATCAATCAGATGAAATCCATGCAGAACAGAATTTAATCCAAAGAACATTCAGGCAAATGCGCAATGCATCCAATCTGCACAGAGCTGCATTCGAATATAACAATACGACCGATTATAGCTCGCGTCAATCTGTTGTAATTGGAACAATGAACAAGGTATGTGACCAGTGCCAAGCACTGAAATTTCCCAATGAAACAGCAGGCCTGCTTATTATCAAAAGCAGTGTATTCGGAGAGGTTCGCTGCTGGATGTATTCGGTAGAATGGCAGAAGAGAGGATTACCTCAGAAAATACTACCGCATGAAATTGATGATGTGATATCGGCGGAAATCCCAGTTCAAACAAATGATCCAGAATTGTTCGAGGTTATCACAAAGAATATGATCCACGGACCATATGGTGTGCTCAACCCAACTTCACCATGCATGATCGACGGCAAATGCTTCAAAAGATATCCAAGGGCATTGACTTCGGACACTGTTACGGGCTACGATGGATGCCCATTATATCGCCGTAGATCAACAGAAGACAATGGCAGATCAACCACAATCAAAGTGCAAAAACAAGAAATTGAAACTGACAATCGTTGGGTTGTTCCATTTGCGCCATTATTATCAAAAACGTATAAAGCCCACATTAACGTCGAGTATTGCAACTCAGTAAAATATATAAAATATATCTGCAAATATAATAAGGGAAGCGATATGGCGATTTTGGGTGTGAGAGCCGACAATGTGAATGACGAAATTTCACAATATGAAATAGGATGTTGCATTAGCAGAAACGAGGCAATATGGCGAATTATCTCATTCCAAATTCACGAACGACACCCAACCGTTGTCCATTTAGCAGTTCATCTAGAAAATAGTCAACGTGTTTCTAGACGAGCGAGCGGAGCGAGCGTGCCGAAGGCCGGCTAGTATTTCTATAAAAAATTTGTAATCCTAGTTAGGAGATATAATGCCTAGCCATAGTTTTGTATGCAAAATGTAGCACTTTACTAAAATAATCTGTTTTTATTTTGTTTCCATTCCGAAATTTCTCTAGTCTTTCATTTGTACAAATGTTGCAGTTTAAGTACACCCAAAAATAAAAAACTCCCGCTCTATTAATTTACTCCGAATAAAATAAATGTAGTAGCTTGCATTTTTAATATATACAAGTCAAAATATTTTAGCGCTATATATATATATAAATATATCAATAAATATATGCATATGAATACATCAAGCTGACAATTGTTTAATAATAGAAATCGATTTTTTTTTTAAATTTTTTTAATTAATCGTTAAAGTGATCATTTAAATAAATCAAATCTAAATTTAAAATGAAAATGTTGGATTAATAAAAATTTCAATACTCTGATTAAATAATTAAACTGGATACTTTTCAAATTAAATTATGTTTTTAACTGTTCAGACCATTCTTAAAAATGGCGTTGCCCCCTGCATTACGTAGTTATGTTGGACTTAAAAATTTCGTATTGAATTCCCTTTAAACTACGCATTGAATTCAGAACTAACCTTAGACCAGCGGTCGACAAGAAATACACTTACATTTTGGCTTGTGACGTCATGTCGTCGCTGTAGCCACTAATACTTATTCAGTTTAGACGAATATTCAAAGTAAGGCGTGTTCGACGATTCAATTATTCGGAAAGTATAAACCTGAGAAATTAAAAACGTCCGATCTTGCAAATTACTATCTTATGTCAAAAATTTCAATGACTTTATAATGCACATCTTTTTGGATGCATTGGCTTTGTCATAGCTTCTCTAGGGACTTTTTTATCTAAAGTTGGATCAAAATTTCAAATCCTAACAGCTTGTTGGAACATGTTGGAACTAAAGACATAATTTGAGAGTTTTTCTTCAGCTATTTATCAGATTTAAATCAAAATACTGGTAATGGAAATGTTTACTGTTTAATAAAAATTGAATAACAGTGTGGTTCCAAGATTTTTCCACTAGCTTCAAAGAAATATGTGAAAATATCACATCCTAAAGCGTTTTAAATCTTTTTTTTGAGATTCCGATTCGATGTTCTCTGTTTGTCCAATTGTCTCAAGTATTGACTGGATGTTCATTCATATGGACAAACTGTACGAATCGGTTATTCATGATACTCCCCCGCTTCCCCATTAAGGGAACTTCACGCATGTATATTACCAGTAAAGTGTAGAAAAGCTAATTTCTAATTCTTTTAGAGAATCAATTTTTATTCTTTTTTTAGAACATAGTACATGAAATTTTGTAAAAGTCTTTCCGCAGACTATGACGTAAAGAAATCTTCACTCTTTTTTTTATTGTAATTAAACACATTAAATTAGTTTTTGAACAATTATGTACTATATATATTATATATGCATATATACCTATTCTTAGATCTTTTTAGCATGTATATATGTAAACATAGTAGTCAATTGAAACAAATTTCTATATACTATGTATGTATAAACCTAATAACAACATAACGCAAACTATGTATTTGCAAATCATATCATTTTTCACAGTATTCAATTAAATCAAAGGATATAAAAAAAAACATCATTTAGTGGGCAGTTTTTAAACGTCTTGCATTATATAGTATATACATCATATGACAATAAGATCAACTGTGTTTCACCATTCAAGTGTCAGTATTCGTAAACCAAATTACCTAAAAGCTGAAAAGTTTCAGAACTCGTAATATAACAACTTAAAAAAAACCAAAAAAAATCAGTGTTAAATTTGAGGTATAAATAGCAAATTGGTGTTTTTTCATACACAACTTAGATATATAGTACATACAAACTTATATACTCGTATGTAGTAGTTATATAATATACATTGGAATAAAGTCAAGTGACGACGACAACTTTATAGATATTTACATAAATCGATATTTAGAAAGAACGTGATATATTCATTTAGAAAATACCAAATACAACATATATAATTATACATATGTATATATCTATTATATATATACATATATATATAGATACTTAAGCCAACAGTGCAAAATGTGGCAAATTACTGAGCATAGTCTTGATAAATTTCATATAGAGTATTTAAGTGCGTCATAAACTCTTGTTGTGAAGCTACAAAACGCATATCACTTATAAGGTGTCAAAACATTTAATAATTTAACTAAGAAATTGTTCGGATTATGGTAAAAAAACAAAAAAATGTTAAGGATTATTAAATTGTTTTCGATGTACTTAGAATAAAATCAGGAAAGACCCTTAGAACAACTCCCTCTTATGTTTGAAGTATACCTTTAACTCTGCTCAGGGTCTTTATTTTTATTTTTTGTAAATTTGAACGGTCACACTAAAATTTTGAGACTAGCGCTGACAACGATTTTTTATGTGGTTTATATACAAAAATAGTATACAAAACGAAGCAGTTGTTAAGTATATATAATAGTACTTTACTTTGTGTGACTTATGAGGACCAAATTAAAGAGATATTCGATCACAAATCAGGTGATTTTAAGGAATAACTTTCAATTCTAACGAAATAAAGTAGCGTTTTTTGGCTTCTTGTGTAGTTTCTTTTTTTTTTACTTATTTTTAGTTTTGGTTCCAAACTATGCCCCAACCAATATCTCACACTAAAATACACTTAAAATCTAGTCAATTGAAATGCAAAAGGACATTTAACACTCAATAGTAATTACATATTATTAAATTAAATTATTATTAACACTAACGGCGAATAATAGTTTATATTGCTTAAATACAAAACTAAAATAGTTTAAAAAACAAAAAATAAAACTTATCATCTAATGTTGAATAAGTTGAAGCTATGCCACAAATAAAGTATTTAAACTTATAAGTAAATAAAAAAAGATATATTCATTTATTTATGCTTAAAAATATATACAGTTTATATATAAATTGCATATTTAAAAAAGTCAATATAAAATGCAAAATTTTGCTCATTTCAAAAGAAATCAAAGGCAGACAAAGCGTAAAAAAATATATATTTAGTATTAGCTTAAGTGGAAAAAAATCTACTTTATACTTATTGTATAAAGGTATATTTGAAAATTTAACAAAACGTACTTAAAAACAACAAACAAAATACTTCAATAATATTAACAAAAAACAAAAGTTTTATTATACTCGAGAGAGCTCGTAACATATCAATTATATACGGAGCTACAAAATATATTTTCAAAACAATAAAATGTAACGCAACAAACGAATAAAACAAACACCAAGTTACATTTTTTAATATATAATACTATATATATATAAAAAAAAACAAATTCTGTTAAAATTAAAAATTAAGCAAAGACAAATGAATTTTCAAGAGCTAAAATATTTGAATGCTCTGCGATCTTAAGCTGAGGGGTGAGTAAAATAGTTATGTAAACCAAAAGTTTTTCAAACAAAAAAAAATATTTACTACGGCGCTCATAACTTTTAATTTTTTTTTCAAGTAAAAAATAAACTCAGACTCGTCTTCCAGTAACCAATTAAAGTGACAAAATATTGTGTACTAAATATGTATATAGTATTAGTTTAAAATCTTGAAGATATGCGTCACTCTCGAACCATCAAAATAATCTTTAAATAATACGATTTTATGTACTCTCTGTTTGCGTAATCTCTTATTTTTAATCTTTGATAAACTATTTTATTTGATTTTTTTTTTAACGTTTTGAAAACGTTTTTCAAGAAACACGTTTTAAATGCAAGCAAAGGAGCTTCGGTACCTGCGGGCTTTGCAAATTACGGTACTGTCAGGCAGATTTGGCGATTTTAAAATAAAAATTTTAATTTAACTATTATTTTAAAATTTTTACTTGTACATTTTGATATTTTCAATAACTACCTTCAGTTAAGCATCAATTATATAGATTTGAGAGAAAATTCATTTTTGCCTGTGTTGTTAGGCGTGGGATCTTAAAATTCGAGTGTCCTTAATGATTCTGGCTATCAGTCACTTCATGTTGCTTCTTCTATTTGAACAGAAGTTTTCCCTGACTAACCAAGCACCTTGTGGTGTTCACTTAATCAAACTAAACTCAATTTTTCTAGCTGATTGTTGCTCATGTTGATATTCTGGCACTTTTGCCTTAATACCTAGTTGTTAGGGTTGTTCCCGTCATTGCGGCGGGTATGCTTGCCTTGCCTTTACGCTTCTCATGAAATTTAATGCCCTTCCACACGCGAATTCGCCAGAGCCTAGTATTTTATTTATTCACAAAAGTCTCTTCTTGGGAAACTATTTTTTACTACGATATCTTTATTTATTATTATTTATTCCTACAGCCCGCTTCAAATCTGTATTTATTACAAAATTTCTTTACATTACTAATATGTCGCAAAAAAAAAATGAAAAACGAAAATAAATGATTAACAAACTTTTGTAAATTGATTTCTGATGAAAAACATCATTGAAAGAAACTATAAATCGATAAGCAAGTGCATTACACATAAAAAAAGCAAATATTAAATTCTAATTGAAGCTATGATAAATATTTCAACTCATAGCGCTAAGTACATAATATATCTTCTAGCCTTAAGCTTAATAAGTACATAAGTACAGTTGAGTTTACTTTAGTTGAAGAAAAATTAAAAAAAAAAAGTTACGCAGCGCAACTAACAAGAATTTGTAATTTTAAACTTTTGCGTATATATTTAAATATGGTACTTATTTAGTACATACTTATATATTGTACTCATATACAACAAAAAAAACAAATATATATACTTATATATTGAGACAATTCGCAACCAAACTATATTGGTTATTATTTATATATAGAGAGCGTAACAACAAATTTATATACAAAGACCCTGTAACTGCTATCGTTTTACTTACATATGTATATCGGACTCTATAATCGTAGAGATGTAAGCGCAAGTATAGCTCTATCTATATACAACAAAAGTTATATGTTAACTCTGTATCTGTATTTACTCTTTAGCTAACACCAAAAGCAAAACAAAATTGATAAAAACAAAATCAAAGTAAGAACAAGAACAAGAAAAATAATGCTGAACAAAGAGGTTAAAAAAAAAAACAAATGTGAATCCCTCATTTTCAATTTAGCAACAATGAAACAATGAACTTTTTTGAATTGAATAAATGAAATGTGACAACAATTATAAGAAATCAAAAAATAACAACAAATATAGTTTTGAATTTTAATATTTTACAATAATCCAAAGGCTAAAACCTAATTTCCAATTTCCAAATGATTTCTTAAATCGTAACTTGTCGTAGATTGCACCTCCTCAACAAAGGATACCAATACCATTGTGTGTCTACATTCTTATATACAAAACGTAAGAAGAACAAAAAGTACTCATATGTATATGTATTGTAGTAAAAAATGAATTATATATGTATGTTTGTAATTTAAAAACGGGTCTAACTAAGCCTGTACATATATATATATATATAGTATATATGATATATAATAATTCGTAATTAGTATATAGTTGAATTAGAAACCACCGCCATGTTAGACTTTGTAAAATGTAATACTTTTTATAATGTACTCTTGTCTGCTATGTACTCGTAATGTAATCCGAAATTCTCTCACATCGAATACCTATATAAATAGTACACACATTTTTTTATCCTACGATTTTATTTCCAGTAGTTTTATAATTTCTAAAAGTGGTAAAATGTGCAACTCTATATTATTATTATTATTATTCGTATTTATTTCATAACACAAACAGTAACTCATATACAAGTAAAAATTTCACATAAATTAGATGCTTTTAAAACTTCTTCTAAACTAATTCTGCGCTTATCATTTACAATTATAAATACTTTTTCAACTATCATTGCATGTTGAGTAAAACCAAAAAGTTCATAAATTTAAATATGTATATTATGTGTAAAGAATTGACTTTCGGAAACCTTTGAAGATTTACTAACTATTTATATAATTATATGGACAATACCCCTTGGCGAAATACGATTTCTTCTTGATAGAATCATGTCAAATTACTTTGACACAACATATAAGCAATATTTAACTTTGATAGTGAACAAATTTTTAAAATATATAACAATATATACATATTTTAAAATGTGAACTTGTTTTTGGATTTTAAAGAGATGATGAATCCAAATCTTAAATGCAAAATAGTAAACCATACAAACAAACAAACAGACAGACAGACAGACAGACACATACAAATGCAAAATATAAATATTTATTATACTAAATGGGTAGTAACATATTTCTAATGTAGCCCAGAAATAATACATACATATATACTCTATATACTATATCTAATAAAAATGTAGTTTTGTGTTGCAAGTTTAAACAAAAAAAAAAACAAAATGCGTTAAAAACTAAAAGAGCGATAAATAAATATTATATAAATTTAAGCAACAATAAAAGTGTTAGCAATAACATTATTAAGTAATTATAAAGGACACAAATTATTTACATATAGATGCAAAAGTTGTTGCGTTGCATTCTATATAGCTTATTAAATAATATATTCAAAAAATAATTATATATTTATCTAGTTGCTTAGCTCGTAGTTAACATACACACACACACATACTGACACACAAATTTAAACTAACTTGGTTTGTTTTTTTTTTTTGGTAATCTAAAATTATTTCTATATTTCTGCAAAAGAGCAAAAACAAGAAACATAAACCGCAAGCTCCACTTATTGTCGTTTGTACCGCAGAGTAATATTGTCATGTATAAATATATTATTATATAGATTATATATACATAACTATCATAATAAATGTTTCACATAAAATGATTTGCTGTAGTCCTCAACAATCTTTAAAAACTTATTCCTTTATATTTTCTTTTTAACACTGTAAGCGCAGTTAATCATAACTTGATTGTTTTTTTCTTTTTCTTTTTTTAAATAAATGTAGTATTTAGTTATGTATAAAATAAACATTAATTTTCTCGTATCTAGTATATAGTATGTAATAATGAAACCATATAGTTAGTAATTTTTTGGTTAACAATAGCACAAGGACTGACATTATATAAACGTTTATTGCCTTAAAGCAAATATGTGGGTTGATAACAGACAGGACCTCCCGACTATTTGAAGCTTACGCTATCCTTACAAAACAAAGGAAGAAAGTGTGACTTTAGGAACCTAAATCTTTTACTGCCCGTCCCAGAACAATGACAGAAAAAGTGTTCCACCGTCTCCGGCTCCTCATCGCTGACATTATATAAACGTTTATTGCCTTAAAGCAAATATGTGGGTTGATTACAGACAGGACCTCCCGAATATAAACGACTATTTGAAGCTTACGATATCCTTACAAAACAAAGGAATATGCACTGAACATTTTTGTCGAACGATTGATTCCCATGAGGATTAAGCCGTTTCGGCTCTACCGAGAAAAGAAAGACTAGTACTGACCATAGACGCACCTTGTTAGAATATAACATGGTCCTAGCTACAGTGAGCTATTTCACCACTCTTCCTCACCTGAGAGGTCCCCTATAAGAGGTGAGGAAGCTATCCGGCAGCCTGAATAAACCTTAAAAGGCATTATGGACTCTGTTCAGAGAGCTGGGACCCTAAATCTTTTACTGCCCATCCCAGTGTTTCACCGTCTCCGGCTCCTCATCGCCACAGATTCAACAGAAATCATGGCAGGGAGCATTCAACCTGGATGCGTGGTTTCCCACCAGTCAGTATCCCGTGATAGCACGGATAACAGATGAGCACTGGCCTCTATTCAGAAAGCAAAGTTCTTTGGTTCTTTTACAGCAGTATGTCGGCTGGTCCTAACTTTTTGTCAATATGAAGACATGATGCGAAAGGTTGTGCTGTTCGGCAATTCATAGAGTAAGTAGGTGCCTCCTGTTAAAGAGGTGGGATCTTTTAGATCTTAACAACCCATAATGTAGTGTAACAGAGAGTTGAAAAGTCTTTGACAGACGAATCTTGAAGTTATCACAAATGAAAGTGACATTCAAAACCTCGCCCCGGTCATATTCATTTTTATTGAAAGACATTCGTGCGCTGAACATTTGTGCATATAAATGTTCACTATGTACACTGTACATTCCACATACACGATATATAAAAAAATATTTCGTCCTTGACTCCTCATGCTAATTAAAAATATCGTTTAGATGATAATAGTTATAGGCGAGCTGCGACAAAAGCCGTTTATAAAATCGCGACAGGCGACAAATATTTCACCTTCGCATATTGCATTGATAGCAACCAATAAAGACGTATTAAAGCAAACATTACTAAAAATTGTTTCCGAAACCAAACTGGTCGGAATTAGGACAAACAACAAAAAAACTATCTTCATGATGAAGACAACATTACAACTCGATGCATTAAAATTGACCAATACTGTTTTGAAGGATTCAAAAGCTTTAAATAGGCCGCAAAAGAAAATTTGTACAGGCAGCATACCAGGTAAAAGAAGCAGAAGTCGACCACATAAGACATGGATAGACGAAGTTCAAGAGATCATCGAAAAATTGGGGACACTAATTGGAGTGACTGAGCGAGAGATAGACTCTCTGCTGTTATACGACAGGCTAAGGTCCTACACGGACTGTCGGTAACATGGAAGAGAAAGAAGATAGCAAAATACCAAACAGACTATTCTTAATAAATTAACACATCAGCCTTTTTTTTCCAATGAAATGAGATTTTAGTGCGTTGAGGAGAGGAATTTGTATACGCTTTCGCGAATTCATACCAGCAATCACGATACTCAACAAGACTTTGAGGATGACAAAGAAATAAGCTTCAAGACAATTGAAGTGCTAGCCCAAGCGAATCTTTTTACTTTATTCTTAAGGCAAAGCATAATCGTCTCTTAATTAAAGGAATCTTTTTGCCGATCAACTCATTGGCACTAAGATCTAGGCTTTATAGGTTTTTCACTGGTATCTATTTTTGGAGTTCGCAAGACTTTGAACCCATTTTCGAACTTTTGTGGGGATCCAGACCCAAAAACCAGCCTCGTCGATCCGCTACTAAGTTTGATAAACAGTTTAGTTTCATGGTATAGTTGAGTACTAGAATATTTTTGGGAGTTTGGGAAATCTTGTCCAACGTGATTTTATGGCACTACGTTTATTTTTGTAGCTTTCGTCATCACTAAATGGCAAGAGGATCGAAATTTTTAATGTTAAGAGGGTTACTGCAAATAAATACACCAAACCATGTACCATAGTTTTGAAAGAAGCTGAAGGAATTGGCAGAAAGCTGGATATGATTTAAATGTTTTACAGAGGCCCTATGATCCTCATGGATTTAAAGGAATAAAACATGTACCATAATGGTAGCGAGGAAGCAATTATAGGTTCTACTGCATATACGTGATGAAGGCCTGATGTGTATGCCAAAATTGTTGTGTTCATAAAGCAATAGTAATCCCTAGTTGCATAAAATGACATAGCTCTTTTATGACAAACAAATTTGAAGACAAAATTTTAGCTAAGGTGAATTCTCTACATATTATTTGAGCATCGAAAGTGTAAAGTGGTTTTTTATGTACTACTTCAGTCTATGGTTAGTTGCGAAAGCTCAGTTCACGATGCCTTATACTAATTATTTTCGAAAATAAGTAAATGCCTGGACAGGGAACAGCAACAGGAATCCCAACAAATACAAATTTTAAGTCTTCACCGTTTTGAGGTTACGCATTTCACAAATACAAGCCTATCGCCTCAGTTTTAGTTTGATTTTGATGGATTTTTACCACAAACAAATATTTAGGATTTCTTTTAAATACCACTTACCCCATAATTTTTCTTAATTGACTTCTTGGTAAATAAATATCCCCCAAACCAAGGTACAGCGGGACCTGCAAATTTTGAATATTAGCAAAATATCATCCAGAATATGCCAACTACTTACGGGCTTTAAAGCTAAAAGCGCGAACGTGAATCGGTTGGTTGGATTTCATATTCACCTGTTTTAATTCATTTTAAATGCAAATATATTTGGTTTTATTTCGTAGATTTATTAAACTGCTTACTTTTTGGACTGGTAAAAGTAGCCTTTGGCGTATTTGTGCCGAGTTGAGTAGGTGGTAGCCAGCCATTTTACATACAAGACTCTGTTTAGATATTGTACGGAAACGCAATAGTCCAACGGTTTAACCAAGAAGTTTAAATTTTTACTTAATAGAATTTTTGAGAAGTTGCTTTTATAAATTTTGTTTGTTACACTAAACAAAATTAAATCTCTATTTGTGTATATTTTTTGATGTTTATTTTCGAATACGGCTTGCTAGTTTTAAGGAAACAAGCTACAATGCTTAAATCGATCTCGTGCAGCTACAATTCGCGCATTTTTTTTCTACAACTCTTAGATATGGAATACATTTTTAATTTGTTGTTCTTTTGTATACTCAACAATTTATATTTATTTAAAAATAAATTAGGTTTTATATTTTAAAAATTCTTATACAGTTTTATTTAGTATATAGTATATTTATATATATGTAGAGAACGCGCAACGTTTGACGAGCTACCGTGGCGTATCTTATACAATCGAATTTTTAAGTTTCTTTTACACCAAGATTTTGAATGTTTTTATTTCGCCTTTTAGTTGATTTGGATTGGGGATTTGGGCCGACTTATCACTTATCTGGGTAGCGAGCATATGTCACAGGAGGCCAATTCACCACGATTAATGAAGGTGCAGTGTGTGCAAGTCCAGGTGTTGGTGTCCAAGTCCATGGCATCGGCACCAGCAGCACCAGCTGTGGCAGACGCTCCACTTGGATAACTTGTAGTGCCACTGAAGCGCATAGATAAACACATATTATTAGTATTTGCAGCTAAATTAGGCAGCTTGTGTACTTACCCACTGCCACTGGAGCTCGCCTGTATGAGTGACTCGAGCAGCTTCCAAACCTCTTCATCCTTGAATTCGACTGCCTTATTTGGATTCTTTGAGCGCACCGCCTCTAGCAGCGGTGTCATATGTTGGCGCAAGGGCAACATGTCCATTTTGTACAAATAGATCAACAGATGGAAATCCGATATAGCCTCAAGAAACTCCTCTTCGCCCCATGCGGACAAGTAGCTGCTCAATGCATTAAAGTCCTGCAGATGGCCATCAATGTAGCGATTCTCAATAGGAAACGGCTGATGTTGGTCGTATTCTGTAAATGTATATTGTGGTTGCAATGGCGTCGAAGCGGGTACATCAACCAATAGATACTCCACCGGCAATGGACGTGCCAAGCGCTGCACTTCATTGCCGTATTGATCTTTTTCCTGCAAATGAACAAAAAAAAAAATAAATTTCAAACTTGAATCCTGATTGTTTTTTTTTTTTTTTTTGGCAATTTTACTATTTTTAGTTTTGAGGTCGCCCTCATGTCCCAGTGCCTTAGTAACCTACTTTTGTGTCTTGAGTCGGGCCATTTGCAACCTGTTTGCAGTGCGCGTCAATGTGGCATGACCTTGTGTTGCATGCAACTATAAAAGCATCCACGTCATAGTGGGTGCCAAATGAGGGTTGGTAAAGTTGGCAAACAGGTCAAAGTCAAAAATTGGGTTGTGCTACCATTTTAAGTCGGGGTACAAAAGAATTTCCAATTCAATTTCTAGGAAAATGCATCCGAAATTCGCAATAACCAATTCCTGGGAAAATGCAGTTTCAATAAAAAAAATATTCGTTTGTACATAATATATGCATTTGTATCTGTATGAGTCCAGCATCAAAGAGAACTTTGCTTTAAGAGAGCGCATAACAGCAAAGCAGAAATTAAGAGCAGGCGCAATAAAGTCTTAAATCGTATCTTTTAGTACATGCAACAGTTTGGTCCACTGTGGAACAGGTGTGGAAAGGTTTGTATTGTTTAAGGTAAGTAAGTGGCCTACTTAGGAATTGGGTCGCTGTCCCGGGCTGTATTTAGAAATTCGTTATTTGGTGAGATAGTAACGATTTGACGAAAATATGCAAAAATTAATAGCAGCGGTTAAATTATGAATAAATACATTTAAGGTCTTCAGCAGACAGAAAAGTTAAATATAGATTATCTGACAAACAGAAACGAAAACAATTTTCTTTCAGATTGATATTCAACACATTTCGAGTAAGTCGTGTCGTGCATTTTAAAAATGCAATTCCACAATTCATAACATGTCCAAAATTGAATAAAGCAAAATTCCTGGAAATAAAATAAGCCTGCAAAAAGTCACATTCAATGATGTTCGATTGCATTTAAGGGTGGACATTCTCTGTTGCTCTTGACGCGAATCCTGGTTCAGGGCGTTATTATTGCACCATGTGGGCGGTCAGCTGGAATTGGTTAGTAATTAAATGTGCAAAACGCAGAAGGCGTCAAAGCGTGGTGTGCATATGACGCTCTGAGTCAGTGTCAACCACGATGTGGGGTTCCTGGGATGCTAATTGAAATTAAATCAACTTGCACAACATTGAAATTTTATCAGTTCACTAGAATCTGCCACTTTTGGGTTGGTCTAAAAATAGACACATGGCAGTATGAATTTAAAATTTAAATTGTTGCCTACTTTCTGGCGATTTTTATTTATTGCAATTGTATCTTTATTTGAGGCAGCATCATCTTGCACCAATGCAACCGTGAATTCGTGTGTTGATAAATAAAATATCTAATTTTATGTGTAGTTGTCTCATTTTTATGCTCATATATTTCACAAATACGAAAATACTTTTGGACTACTCGAAAATAGTTAGAGGGATACCATTTTTAAACTGTTTTTTTTTTTTTTAATTTTTTCATCCGTGCGTTAATTTCAGGCGTGGACCAATTTAAGATATACTAACGAATGCCACGATATAACAGAATAAAAAAATGGCGGACGTAAAGTCGGGCGCGGACGACTTTAGGATACCCTGTACCACTAGCTTGTAATAAAGTCAGATTTCTTCAAAAAAAAACAAAAAACAGAAGAATTTTTAAGCAAAAATTTTTTTTTGACCGATTGTTCCTATGGGAGCTATATGATATAGTCAACCGATTTCAATAAAATTTGACACAGAGCTTAAATACCTTAAAAAAGATATGAATGCCAAATTTATTTCAAATATCTTTACAAACAAACAAAACACATCGAATTTTGTATAAAAAACGGGTTTTTGGACCGATTGGTCCTATGGGAGCTATATGATATAGTCAACCGATTTTGATGAAATTTGGTACAGTGATTGGGAACTATAAAAAACTTTCGAATACCAAATTTACTTACGATATCTTCATAAACAAACGAATTATTCATCTAAAACGCTTTTTTTTTGTCGAGGTCGTCTCAAACACCCCCATGGGAGCTATATAATTTATACCCGATGTCAAAAAAATAAAATAAACTTGCCTCCTATGGAATAATATGGGATCTAATGTGAAAGTTTGGTAACTCTAGCTCTTACCATCTCTGAGATCTAGGCGTTCACACGGACAGACGGATAGACGGACATGGGTATATCGACTTCTCTATTCACCCTGATCATATTTTAGATAACTTTGGGGTGTCTCCGACGTCTCCTTCTATATGTTACATACATTTTCGGCTTGCACAAACTTAATATACCCTTGGTACCATACGGTACAGGGAATAAAAAGAGATCTTATCGGAAAGTTTGATTCTTCATATAGACACATGGGTGTATTAACTTCCCTGGACATCCTGATATACTTTAGGTAACTTTTTGATGACTCCAACGCCTGCTTCAGTATATTTTATACATTTTCGGATGCACCAATAAAAAAAGCCTTGGTAATACAAGATGAAATCAGCAACCAAAAAAAAAATTTAATATAATTGTTTCTATTTATCTCAGTTTAATTTTGATTTTATTTTGAAGATTTTTAAATTTAATAAAAATTGGGACACTGGAACAAGAATTTTTGCTGTCAGTTAATATGACACATTGCAGTCTATAAAACGTGTACAAAGTGAATATAGGATCACGTTTGACGGCAACCCTCCGAGGAGATGGACTTTAACGAAGCTAGTTTACAAATTTTGCCACACATGAAACCATAGCTGCAGTACCTGCTGCCATAAAGCCAATCCCAGAGTTTCGAAAAAATAGCAATCACTGCAGACTACTGCACAAAGATTTGAACTTATTCCCCTATAGGATTCAAATGACAAACTAATTGAACCCAGCAGGCTGGCCGTTACGCTTGGAATTTTGCCAGAAGTTTCTTCAAATGGTGAAAACCGCTTTAACTAAATTTTTATGTCGTGTGAGGCACGTTTCGATCTAAAAGACAATGTTAATAAACAAAATGATCGAATATGGAGTGATTCTAACCCAAAGATCCAATTCGCGTCACCGTGAATTAAATGTACATACATACTTAAAGATGTTAACAGAGTTTTTTATTCAGAACTTGAACAAGATGATGCAACTCCTTAAATATCAAAACCTGTTATGACAGAATTGCAACAAAAATTCGGTGGCACCTCAGGTCTCCCTAATTTTACACACTGTACCGTATGGTACAAAGGGTATATTAAGTTTGTGCAAGCCGAAAATGTATGTAACATATAGAGGAGTCGTCGGAGACACCCCAAAGTTACCTAAAATATGATCAGGGTGACTAGAGAAGTCGATATACCCATGTCCGTCCGTCCGTTTAAACGCCTAAATCTCAGAGATGGTAAGAGCTACAGTAACCAAACTTTCACTTTAGATCCCATATTATTCCATAGAAGACAAGTTTATTTTATTTTTTTGATATCGGGGTTAAATTATATAGCTCCTATAGGGATGTTTCAGACGACCTCGACAAAAAAAAAAGGTTTTGGATGTATAATTCGTTTGTTCATGAAGATATCATAACCAAATTTGGTATTCAAAAGTTTTTTATGGTTCCCAAGCACTGTACCAAATTTCATCAAAATCGGTTGACTATATTATATAGCTCCCATTGGATCAATCGGCTAAAATAACTTTTTTAATAAAGATATCGTAACCAGATTTGGCATTTGGAAATTTTTTAGATTGTTTTTACCCAAGCATTATACCAAATTTGAACTAAATCGGGTGACTACAGGGTCCGTCACTCGAAGTGTAACCAAATTCAGACCGCTCGCGCAGCTGACGCACGGGCATCAGCTGTCTGCAAGTTAGCTAAATGACAGTTTAGAGTATTGTTTACAAGCACACGAAAGCATTTTGCCGTGAGTAAACGCGAAAAAAAAAATGATCTCAAGGTCAAGCCTTACAAGATCCAAAAGGCACATGATCTCACACCGAAGCAGCAACAAGTCAGACTTGAGAGAGCGAAGGAGTTGCTTCGCTTGGCCGAAAGCGGTCAATTGCCGAACATTGTGTTTTCTGACGAGAAAATTTTTTTCAATTGAGCAATTCGTAAACTCTCAAAACGATAGGGTTTACTTGAGGGACCGTTCATACGAGAATTTGAGTCATCGATTGGCCACCAGGAGGCAGCACCCGC
The DNA here is from genome assembly GCA_037043745.1 of Chymomyza amoena. NCBI lineage: Eukaryota > Metazoa > Arthropoda > Insecta > Diptera > Drosophilidae > Chymomyza > Chymomyza amoena. The sequence goes on from JBAMAX010002425.1 coordinate 454,394, forward strand.
CACAGATAATGGTTTGGGCCGCTGTAACCGCAGATGGGCGCTCTCCAATCGTTTTCATCGAGCCTGGCGTCAAGGTTAATGCGCAATATTATCGGGAAAGTGTTCTGGAGGTTGCTTTGAAGCCGTGGGCAGACAAACATTTCGGTGGCAGACCATGGACGTTTCAACAGGACTCGGCACCGTCTCACAAAGCTCGAGTGAACCAAGAATGGCTGAAAAACAACGTTCCGAACTTCATAACGTCCACACAATGGCTCTCGAATTCACCAGACGCGAATCCGATGGATTATTCTCTTTGGGCCATTTTGGAGAGCAAGGTCCGAACTAAAAGATACAACAGTCTCGAGGCGCTGAAAAAAGCCATTGTCCACGAGTGGGCCAAAATACCTGCCAGTCACATTCGGGCAGCTTGCGATTCATTTTTGGACCGTCTCAAGGCCATAGTGAAGGCAAAAGGTGGCCATATTGAGCGAAAGTAAATTGTTTCTAAATTTCGTATTATTTTTACACATTTTGTACCTTGAATTGAGTAAAGGTAATTTTCCAAAATGAATTTATGGCCTTTTTAATTGGTTACACTTCGAGTGCTCATATAGCTCCCATAGGGCCGATATTCAAAAAAATCGATTTATGAACAAAACTTGTTGTGTTTCGTTTGTTTGTTAAGATATTGGGACCAAATTTGGTATTCGTAAGTTTTTAATAGTTCCTTTGAACTGTACTAAATTTGATCAAAATCGGTCAAAAAAAATTTTTGATTAAAAATTCTTCTGTTTTTGGTTTTTTGTAAAGGAACCGGATTTTATTGCAAGCTAGTGGTGCAGGATATCCCTAAGTCGTTCGCGCCCGACTTTACGTACGCCATTTTTTTTATGTATTATCATAACTGATTTTTAAATATTGAATAGGTCTAAAAATTTCCTTACTTTATAAAAAACAGAAAGTCATCTCTTTAAATTTTTATCTATACCATGAACAACTCAGATGCAATTTTATTTTTCTCAGAAATTTGTTATTAAACGAAACATTTCCAAAAGCTCCACAGCAACAGATGAAATTCTTTTGGTTGACCTGTCAATAAGCTGTAAGCAGGCATAAGCTACAAGGAAGCTCTCACGCAATGAGTCATAACTGTGCGCCTCTCACCATCTAAAATCACAGTAATACTTGTGCACTATTTGGCATTGACTCTGAAAAAATTCACTCTCGCCTAGGGTGCAACGTCTAGGCAAAAACCTGGACAGTAACCTACTACTAGCCTACTTTTTGTATGTCAGTAAGGCAAAACGAAAGAGCGCCGAGAAAGCGCGCATAGGCGAAAGGCTCTCACTCTTTCGGTTCTCTTAAATAGCCCACACAGTAATCGTCGATATAAAAGTTGCTGCACTCTCTAGTCCAGTTGCATTCGTAAACTTATCCTCAGACACGGCGGACGTTTAGTTTAGCTGCTATTTATTTATTTTCCAACTTTCGCATTGCGCTTCACGCACATCCATAGTTTCCACTGAAAACATTTTGCACTCGGTTTAAATATACGTTCTATATAACACTGCCTTTCAAGGAATTAATTCGAGCTCAAGCTTAAAATGTTATTTCATAGTTCACATAAACCCCACTAGAAGGCATTATGTTTTGGACAGCCGTTGCCTCGTCCACAGTTACATCAGCTGCATCTGAACCCACCGCGGCCTTGGCCAGCGCAGCGCCCAACTATCAACAACAACATATAAAGCCCTCGCACTCCTTTGGAAACAGCTGGCAAATTAATAACGCTGCCTTTAAAGCCAAAAGGAACGAACAGCTGCAGAGGCAACAAAACCAGAACCAGCTAAAGGAACAGCAGCAAAATTTGAATAAGGAAATTAGTGCAAAAAGTGAAAATAAAATTTTCAAGGCTTTTTCGTCCTGCAAATGCATACAAAACGATGAACTGAAATAAATTGGTGAAAATTGAAATTTTATAAACGAATTTTTACACAACCATTTAAAATAACTGACAAAAACTGAATCAGACTAAAAAAATAAATGTTGACAATTTTGAAACGCATCTTTTTGATAAACGTATTTTAAAGTAAATAAAGTAAAGTGTAATAATTTGGACTTATTTACGTAAACAACGTAATATACTTAAAGCTAAGAACTATCAAAAGAAAAAGTTCCTGCAACTATTTTGTAAACGATTTGAAACTATACAAAAGTGGTGGTAAGTAAAAAAGACATTTAGTAACTAAGTATGAATATTTATACTAATAACACAGTACTACAAAATCAAAAAAAATCAAAACACTTTTCAAGTGACCTAGTGTACGTTGTAGGTCTTGAAAATAGAGGTGGAGAACTATCGATAGCACTATCGATGGTTGAGCACTATCGAGCCACCATCGATAGCAGCCAGACATTTACGATAGTGCTATCGATAGTTCTCCGATAGTTTTCATATCAACAAAAAGTACAATTTGAGCGTTTATTTGTGGCGTCTGCTAAAAAAATATTTGTGAAAAAATGTATTTAAACAGTGATACCTCATAAAAAGAAATGAATCGCTTTCTTCAAAGAGGTATAATGCTTACTTTTAAAGTAAAGTTTGAACTCGGTAACCGCAACTAATAGAAATCTAGGTAATTGCACTTAATGAGGAGGTTGCAACCACCTCGGAAAAATACATAACTAGAAAAATATGTTTTTTTAAATACCTCGATTATTGTTGTCTGCACTTTATTCTTATTAATGTCTATTATAATAGCTTTTTCAGAAATTGGAAAAAAGGTTACAATGCTATATTTCTTAGTGTTGCAAAAATCGAGGAATTGCTTGCATCGAGTGTTGCGATACTGTAGCTATGAAGTATATTATTTATTTATTTTGACTATGTGTCGAATTTAAGGAAAACGGCGGGACTTTCTCACATTCAGTGGTTCGAGGGCTGAGAAAGGCAAGCATGCGATTGCAGCTGCACGGACTCGGAGAAAGGTTTGGCGACCGAGAGGCAAACACAAAAAAAGAAAAATAAAATCTAACAAGTATGGATATATGTACTATAACTCGTCAGATGGCAAAAAATTGGCAAAGTGCATTAACTGCGGAAAGGAGTACCCCAGAGGAAATACTGACAATATCCCATCGACAAGCGGCAGTTGTAGTTCTTCGATGCATTCTGTAGCTTCGCCTAATTGTTTCGGATAGGCGAACCAGGCTCAAGGAAGAAAATGTCAACATTCTTTAATTCTTGAACCAAAACTTTTGGATCAAAAAACATTAATATCGAATATGAATTTTCTTGTTTAAAATTAAACAAACTTTTAATTTAAAACCAAATATATATTATTGTGGACGGGACTATCGTCGACTATCGATAGTACTATCGTCAACTATCGATGGTTGTGAAATTACTATCGTCGACTATCGATGGCGCCGACTATCGATAGTTCTCCACCTCTATTTCAAAATTGTCTAACACCCCGAAATTCTCAAGTTATTGCTTAAAAACCGATTTCGTGTACTGCGATCACTCCAACATCACAATGTCGTCATTTTTCAACCGATTTTCGACTGCTTTACGGTTTTGGAAAGACGAAGATTCAAGCTTTAAGATGATATACATTTAATTATACTTCATACAAAACAACTACGAGATTTTTTAAAAGTTATATAAGATTTGCACTTTTTTCCCCCGTTTTTCACACTTTGACGTCTTTTTTATATAACAATTTGGTACACAACCTCTACTTTTTTACATTTGAGTAAGAAAATTCATGGTTTAGCAAAATCGGTCGATAAATGTTTAAGTTACGACGCTTATTGTAAACAAGAAAATTAAACTTCCATCGACAAAAAAAAAGTTTTAGATGGATAATTCGTTTGTTCATGAAGATATCGTAAACAAATTTGGTTCTGATATATTTTTTTATTTCCCATCCATACAAAGTAGTTTTATAATAGTAACTAATGCATTGATTTGAAATTATTTTGGGAAAAGGATGTGGCAGAACAAAATACACTTCTGCTGGCTGGTCAGATATGAATTCTAAATGCCAAATTTTGTTCTTCTAAATCTTATGGTCCTCCAGATGTAGGCGTCCATACAGACGGGCGTACATCAATTTTTTTGTCCTGTCTTTACACAAAATTGCATTCTAATCTTCGGAACAGGGAAAAATAAATAAATAAGTTAACTGATTTCGACTAAATTCATCAGAGTGCTTAGGCACAAAAAAACATAGTTGCCGAATTTTGTAATGATGTCAGCCTGATCATACCTAAGTTGACTTCTGGGGGGACATCCGACGTTTCTTTATCTAAATTTTTGACTTGCAAAATCATAGCCTTTGTATCTAAAGGCATAGGCAGGCCTGTCAACATGAGAACAGGGTTTGAAAATACGTACTCAAACCTACAATACTTAGCACTATCAGTTATACTGACAAAGAAATCTAATCTATGTATATTGCAGTATCAAAAGGACTAACTATACTCTACTCAAGAGATGTGAATCTACCAAAATTCGTTGACTATCGATACGCACGGTACTCAGATGAAAGGATTTGGATAAACTATTTTTAGAAAAAAGCCAGCGGATAAGCAGACGCAGAACAACATCTACAAATTACGTTCAATATTATGATGATACGATGGTGGCAGGAAGATACTCAATATAAAACTATATTGGAGGACATTTTTTTTGGCATTATTAAAGAGGTACATGTTACCTATAGCTAAATAGTTAAATATTTTTTTGTGATTTTCACTTTTGAGGTTGGTATCCAAAGTTGTAAATGTATGTCATGGGTGTTGAAGTATTATATTCGTCATTCTAACTACAAATGTGTTTTCACTCCAAATTACAAATTAAATAAACGATTTTTTACTTGAATCACTTTTGTAGTTAGGATACAAGGCCCATACGAACAGTATATACACAATTTTAGAGATATTTTGATAAATTCTTTACACATCAATTGCAATAATATTTGCAATTTATATTGTATATTATATGTGCTTTTTATCCTTTTATCTATAAGGTCTTAAAAAATTAGTATAAATTTTATACGGTTATTCCGAAAAAGCGTAGTTTCAAATACTACAATTTTACAATAAAGAAATTTACAAGATTACAGGAAATATTTGTCTACTTATCATCCACTTTTAAACTTTTACTTGTCTTAAATTATATGTGTAGTAATTTTGTTAAACTAACTTTTAAAATTATAATAATAATATATATTATAAGACAAAATTAAATAAATAAATAACAAACAAAATTAAACAACATTGTGAGTGTTACGTATAATAAAATTTGATAATTTTGCAAACTTCTTAATCTTACCTATCTCCCATCCAAAACTGTCAAAATGAAAGGGTGTAGATGGCAAAATTTAACCGAGTCTATTGACCTTTCTTTTTCAATCTATAATAAACTTCATACGTCTTCGAAAATCTATCATGAACTCTTCCTCAACTATAAAAACAACAACAACAGTTTTAATTTTGTTTACACTGACGGATCTCTAAAAAATAACATTACTGGGTATGCCATCACATCTGATACGGAAATTTTCAAACAAGGTCTTCTTCCCCTTGACTCCTCAATTTTCGCAGCAGAAACAATAGCTATCTACGAAGCTATGAAAATATTTTCAAATAAACGTGGAAATTTTATCATCTGCTCGGATTCACTCTCATCAATCAGATCAATAGTTAATGAAAAATATAGAAACTTTTACGCAGTTTTAATCAGATACCTTATTATAGAAAACTTCCCTAAATATAAATTACTTTGGATTCCTAGCCATGTTGGCATTTTAGGCAACGAATTTGCTGATAAATCAGCGAAATCAGCAACTAAGTTACCCCTCATCTACACTTACAACTTTTCTCATTACGACATCCCTTATTTTCCAATAAGATATTCTGACCAAGTAAATCTTACTAGAGTCCCCAACACCTGTCTGGCTTGTTACTTGTTATTGTTAGTTTTTATTTTTGAATATAAGCTAGCTAATTTAAAAAGTGTTCTAAATAATATTAATATAAAATCAAACATCGATTGGGTGTTATGCGCTACAACGCTACCTGTACAATAAATATATTTATGTCGCAATGATATTAAGATATTTGTTTAAGTAAACATTTGCAGTATAAACAAAATAAAACTCAATTAAAAGTTATGTAAATTAAAAAAAAAATCCGAGAACGGCGACAAATATTTTATTTCGTTATTATATTAAATTTTAATTTTAAAAGTAAATACAAACAAATATATCTACAAAAAAAAAATGTAGTTGCCCTGTCTTAATAAATATGAATTTATATTATTAAATTTTAAGTTTAGTGTTTGCCAATCGGACTTATAGGTTGTGACATTATAAATTATATAATACTTTGATTTATAAAATTTATAATTTCATCAGATAGATTCTTATAAATAACAAAAAGAAAAAAAATGTAAGGGTAGCGCTCATTAATCAATAACACAAAAACCAATAATTAAATTGTGTTCCAGATTAAGAGTCTAAGGTACACCTAACAATACGTTTTAAGAACTGTATTGTTAATTTTATTTCATCAAAACAAAAATTGTATGAAGCAATTGATTCATATTACTCATCATATCATAAACATTAAAATCTGAGAAACTACAGTATCAATGAAATTTAGACTATTAATGTCTAATTAACCTATATATAAGATAATTTAAGTTTTCCCTATAAGTTGTAAGGAATTTTTTGAAGTCACCCTTAGTAGGCATTAATATTGGTGGTTTAAATAGTTAAACAAAATTTTTTTTTAGAAACTAAGGATTAAAAAAAATATGGATATATACGTAAATTAATGTATGCACGGAGTGTTGTATTTAGCTAAGTATTTCAGAGCAATGATAGCAGTACAAAAAGGGAAATTTGGAAGCAAAAATGCAAAAGTCAGTTTTCAAACAAAAAGGGTGAAAGCAGACTGTACTTGAAATAAGTTTGGCAGTTATGGCTTAAACACAGAAGAAAAGTTGAAATGGTCATACATATTATTAAACCTATTTATAATAGATCACGTAACATCACTTTATATAATAACAAAGTGTAATATGCACTTTCGATAAATGTTATAATAATTTAACAAAAATATAAGAAACCTTTAAGTTAAATACTTTTTGTTTGTCAATAACAATTAACTTAAAGGTGAAAATTGGAATTATAAATTGCCAATCAAAAAAATAAATTCGATGTCTATATATATACTATATATGTATGTTTGAATGTATATTTGTTGCAATAAATGTTGTATAAAAAATACTTAAACGATTTAGAAACACTTACCTTATAAAAAACATCCGGCACATATTGTTTATCTGTAGATTCACGCACATATCCCAATTCAGGCGCATCTTTAGTTGGAATTAAACAATTATCACGCACCAAAGCCATGCATTGAGCAGAAACGGCATAGCCTTCCATGTGCACTTGTTTGGCTTGATCACCTTAATGAACCAACAATAATATTTAATAAGCATAATGCTAATTTATGCTCCACTTACCCGTTACACATATTGTTACGAACTTAGAGCCGAAAACACCATTTGACGCATACTTGCAAGGATTTGGATGACGATTTTGAAGCTCTCCCGCCGTTATACACTCTTGAGCAGTCAAAAAGTGAGTTTCAATACCGCGTAGTTGCTTTACAGTGCCTGAGCTAGCATCCTCCGTGATGAGGTCAGTAAATATCCAACCAATCTGCGGTATTAAAAAGGAAAGGTATTTGTTAATTTAATATACAGAATAATTTACCTTCGCCTGACATTGGTAAATTGTTAACCATTTTCATAGAGAAAATTGGTTTCACTAATATTGACATACCACCACATTGCCTCAATGTTTAAAAAATGTATGTATATAAGATTATACACGTAAAGCTTTGATTATTTAAGATTTCTCAACAATGGAAAGGAATTTAGATTCAAATCCAGTGACACTATTGCCAATATGTTTAGAGCCAATTTTCAATCGCTTTTTTAAAAGCACCAATCTAGGCCTACCTTTTTCAAGCCCAATGCGCTGGCTACAGCGTCTACATCGGCAGCACCCTCATCTGGATACATGTTAATCGAATCACGTGTTGATTCTTGTGGTGGTTCATAAATAGCAGCCACCTTTGCACGTATGCCTAAGGGAACATCCGTATGCTGCTCATAAGTGCCATACAAATAGCCCATGCGCTGATTTCCTGTTGTTCGCCAATAGTTAAGAAAGCGTTCCACAATCTTTGTGTTCTCAAACATAACATTGTCCACATGTCGATAGGTCTGCCGATTCAATGTGATAGCAGATGGCTGACACTTGGAACAAATGCCTTTCGGCCATGGAGGATGCTCGCGACAGCCAGGCTTAATGCGGCAATTGATATCATCGAACACAAAGTATTTGCCGTGATCCATGCCAGAAGTCTGTTTGCGTATGTATGAATGAAATGACAAGTGTTTAATGTTATGCTCCTTCAAATAGTTCTCATTATAGGGCTCCAAAGGTGAGCAGTGTACGCAGCGTCCGTTGTCATTATGATGACAGCTAGTTGAGAAATATATTTCAATTAATTGCAAGCAGCTTTATAAGGGAATCTAATGATTGACTTACAGCTTGCTATCGCGCACACGCTTAATAGTACCATCCGCTTTAAGTAGCTGTTGATCAACATCATCTACGATCACATCAAGGGAAGGACGTGCGCCGTGATTCTTTTCATTGACTGCAGTGGCACTAAAGTTTCCCATTTCTGTTGTACTTGCTCGCTGCAAGAAAATGATTAGTTGATAATTGTATATTTCGTATAGGAGTATTAGGTTTTGTGTCCACTCACCCGAGAAGAAGTGCCTGCCATTTGTTTAAGGTATATCATATCGCCATGCTTGAGCGTCTTGCCTACCAACTGAGATCCGCTGGAATACAGCTGTAAAAAAAAAACGCACAAAAATATAAAAAGCATATCTTATATGTATATTATTGAAAGGTACTTTACCTCTGTGGTAAAACTGCGCTCTTTAAACAAACCGAATCCATCAACTTTAAGTGCATTTTGTACGGTCTCGTAAAGCTGCTTCAAATTGGATTTGGGTGATACCTCTATGCGTTTGATGCCCTCCGCAGACTGCACACGTATAAGCTGTAGTGCAAAATATATATATTAATAATAATGCAAGCAATTAGATTCAATTTCTTCATATAAGCACACCGATTGTTTACATAACAAAAAAAGACGATGGCGCACAAAGGCATAGACAAAATTGCGTTTTTTATAGATGATGCTTTGTATACAAAGCGGTGCACTGGCCATGTTGATGTTAATTGGTGCACTTTATGGCACTTGTGATGTTAATAAGCGTAGCTTAAAAGCTACGTTTTAAAGCCTGGAAAGGCCTAATCTTAGCGTATTGAAGTGATCCACATGAGAACGTGCTTTCGACTGTGGCGTTGCAAACAGGAAAACGCGCATCGAAACTGGCTGACACATTTTTGGCAATATAAACAATATGCAAACATTTTTTGTTGCCAAAAGAGCTGTTAATTGAGCGCTTTTAAAAGAGACTACAGGAAATGCATTGCAATGTGCATCTCCTATTTGGATTGGAAACAGTCTGAAGAGCCAGAAAAACATTCTTTTACAATCAAATATTTATATTGCAAACAGCCAGGCCGTTTTTTTTTTTGTGCTGTCTGCTGTCTGTGCCTATCAGCGGCCGCAGCGTTTGTTCAAATTCTACAAGTCATTGCACCTTTGTTTGTGGGTTTTTCAGTGGGTTTGACTGTGCTTGTAGCACGGATAAAAATCGTTTGCAATACATGTGTGAATATTTTCATTTTGCAGCAGCATAATATAACCCATTGTGCCACTTAGATGTTGCAAATATTTATTTTACACGTACACAACAGAAATTAAAACACAAATTAAGAGGCACAATGTAAGTTTAGCCGGCGTTTTTTATTCACTCATGCGTGCAGCAATTGTGAGAATACTGATGAGTATCTTGCATTTATAAATAGATGCAATTTAGCACAGTAATTTTGCCTCAACATGTTACACATTTTTAATAAATATTACTTACAATTTTATCGGATTTAGACATTGCAAAATATAATGGAAATGCTTTTTCTTTGTATGGCTGCTCTTCTTCTTCCACTGGCGATGGAAGCTAGCGAGATATCGATGTTTCGCTGCACGTATATCGATAGTTTATTTTAAAGTGTGTACACTTGCCATTTTAGTCAAGTGAGAGGCACTGTTAAGTAACAGCGTAAAGATGGATGCAGTTAAAATAAATAATTTGATAAGAAATTCCAATTGGCAAGAAGTTAGAAGAACCACTTTTACGAAAAAAAGTTTATAACTTTTATTAGATTCAAATATTATTTGTTTTTTTACAGGTAAAGGGACAAGAGCATACAAGTTTTGTGCGATATATGAAATAGGTCGAATAAAGCTAAGAAAAACTAATCTGCACCAATATTGACTTTATGCTCAATTCTGTTTTAATTATTTTATTTTTATTATTTTTTAATTAAAAAATGCGAAAATCAAACAACTTAATTATTTAGTTTTATTGATACACAAAATTTCCATTGCAATTTTTTTTTTTGGTTTCAATATCACGCACGACCTTTTAATTTAAAATATTTTTTTACAATTTTGTTTTGTAATTTGTTGTTGTAAAAGGGCCTGATGCCTCTGAAGCCTGACTTCTGACTCGAATTATGATTCTTATCTATATACACATTATGCATTTTTGTTTTAATGTTCATTAAAAACTCCAATCTAATTGTTGATAAAATTTAATTATAACACTTAATACAAATCTTTAGTATTTGTGGATAGGTATCATGGCACCACACAATATATATTGATACGGTTTTTGCTTGCATATTTTCTTTCAAAATTAGAGTAATGATTCAAAGGTCAAAATTGTTGCAAATTAAATTATCTTTCAAACACGAGAAATGAAGATTGTACGTTCATTGGTTCAAGCACAATGCACAATTTGGAAGTGGTGTTTTTTGAATAATTTGCAAATATCTCAAAACAAAGGGGATTTTCGAAAATATTACCCATTTATTTTGTTAAAGTTTGTTGAATTATTATTACATATGTTATGTATATCTATTGACAATGGGCAATAGAGAATACAATAAGTATTCTTTAAAATGGTAAACTCATTAACTTAGCCTTTATCAAAAGAACCTAAATACACCCAATTCTGTTGTCTTAAAAAAAATTTTTTCACACAATTTGCTAAATTGTAGCACGATTTAAAATAGCTATTTAAAATTTTAAATAAAAATATTTTTACTAACCTAATCTTTTAGAAATTTAATTATTGTATTCCCCTTTCTAAAATATTTTCAAAGCAGCTTAAGGATGCACTTCAAGCCATTTTTATATATAACTTACGTTATTTCTACTTTAATTCAAGACTTATTCAAATTCATAAACGATGGATTTCGTGATTTGTCCGAAAACTACTTTGTTGTTCTAATTCAAGATTAGTTGTTTAGAACAGCACTTTCTTTCAAAAAGTCATAAAAGAATGAACTCTGCTATACAAGATTTAAAGAAAAACATAGAAGATCTGCCAAGGCGCAACTTGGAAGATATTTAGTCAAGCGAGGTAGCCCTATTGTATCTAAAAAACTCTTAAGCTTAACCCTTACATACTAACTTCGTTTTCTGCATTTCTTCAAAAAAAAAAAAAAGGCTGTAGATTTCTAGATATTCAGTTTCTACGAAAAATACAAGAGAGATTAGGTGCGCACGTGTCTTTCTGAAGCTCGTATTGATGGTTTCTAGCTTTATGAATGAAATGTCATGTTTCATTTTAATTGTTTAAAACCAATTCTATAAGGCCAAGGAGTATTTATTGTGGAAACTTCTCAATTGCCAAGTCATAACCTTGCTCCATAAACCGTTTTATGTCTTTTATGATACCCAATTAACCCCAATTGGAGGTCCTTTTATGAAGAAAAACGAAAAAATACGGAAGCAAACACGCAATATTGAGTGCTTCGAGAATTAATTTTTGCGCTGTTTGTCGTTTGTGCGAGTTTGTCATTTCTCTTAATTGAAATGTATACATTCAAAAAGTAATTACTCAAAACAAACGAAACAAAAAAATTTGAAATGCCAAGACAATTATAAACTGGGAAAATACAATGTTCATATTTCTTTTACCTTACCTTTAAAGTATGACCCTAATGAGGCATACTATAAGAAAGAACTTTAAGAAAATGCCTGCACATGTGCTGGCCGAGATGTAGGACTAGACACTAGTTGAGTAGTTAAGACAACCGCAGGAATGCTCTGTGCTCTGAATATAAAGCATCATTGATTTGCCGCATTGGTAGCATCGCGTGAACCTAAGGACGGACTATCAGCCTAACCAGCCTCAATGCGCACATTTGACATTCTCTAAAGCGCACAAGGTCAAATAGCATTTATGCTTTATTGTTACGATATTTTTGTGCAGACCTATGCGTCACAATGGGTCCGTGTTCCAGCGCTTTATGTTGGGTATTCGCTGTCTCGGTGTCTCCGTCTGTGCGTTACGATGGCCTATAATGATACTTAGGGTCCGGCGTCTTGTGCTTTTCTTTCTTTTGCGGTTGTCGTCTTGTCATTGTGCTTGATGAAGCAACTGATATAAGTCAAATAAAATATATAATCATAAGGATGCCCTTTGCTAAATGTATACTTATTTATGTATGTATGCGTGTGTACTATGTCAATAAACTTGTCTCTAATTTGCTTAGGAAAAGCTACTTTGTCAATCAAGTTACTTTGTTTGCAGTCACAAATCATAGCATCACAGCAGCTGCATTCTTTAAAGTTGTATGAATTTGCGCCACAAAGGTTTTTATGTAGAGTATGTAATACTTATTTATGTACATACAATATAACTTGGCAGCTGCTAAGCCCGTCTTGGCCATAAAAGAATCTTAATTGAAAATTGTCCCATATGCAATTTACAAGCTGCAAAGACACAAGCAACTTAACATTCCCCAATCGCATCTGAACTTGAGACAGTAGCTAAATGCCCTTTTATGAAAATAAAAAAATGTTGCATACTTATCAGCGCATGCGCCATTTTGTATATTACTTTCTTTCAATGGATGCCAGCAATGTCTGCTGCTGCTGCTGCTGCTTAAGCTTGCTCTCTGTTTGTATACAAAGCAGCAGCCGCAGCAGCTGACAACTTCGAAATTCGAACAATGTTATCAACAATCGTATGAGAATCTAACTATGTGTGTGTGTGTGTGTGTGTGTGTGTGTGTGTGTGTGTCTAACTGTGTGGGTGCACGCTTGTTTCTGCTAGATAAACTCATCAGTTCGCGGCTGTTGCACGTTGCGTGCTGTTTAATTTGCTCGCGCTCCTTTTAACATTAATTTTGCGTTCTTCGTCGAAACACGTTCAAAACGTCTCGAGACGTAAAAATTTTACTTGTAATCGTACGTTTTAGTGGTTCCCTTGGTCATTTACTATTCGTAGTTTGCGGCGTGAAGTTGTGCTTTATATTCAAATACGGTAAAACTCGAACGGAGACTGAAATTTGTTTAAACTAAAAATCGAATAATTGCAAAAATCATGTGAAATACGCAACAAAATATTGGCTAAAAAATTTAAAAGTACATAATAAATTGGTGCCCAAATCGAAATTTTTTCTGCAATAAGTTTTAAGATCTAAAATCTGTTTAGGCTTTTGAGTATCTCACAGAGTTTGCATAAGCTAAAATTAGCGTTTAATTATTTCTATATGGTTTATTTTAATATATAGATTTTCAATTTAAATTTTATACAATCAAAATCTAGTTTTTAAATCAATTTAAACTTAATAGCGACTGCAGAACAATAATTTTTTTTGTCAGAATCTTTATTTAGCAAAGTTTAAAACATAAAGAGAACTTGTTATCACTAAACTTGCTGTTTCTATCTTCTATTCTAGACAAACATAATATGCAGAACTTTCGAATTTTTTAACAATACAAAAGTCTTAAGATCAAGAAAAAACCACATAACACTGACGAGTACTTCAAGACTAATAAAGACAAAGTAAAATATTAAAAGTTGCCCTTGATTGCAAATTTTTAACACATTACAAATTTAAAAATAGAAAAGCTTGAATTTTTCAAATTCAGATTTCGATTTTTTAAATAGAGCCCTAAAGCATATAGATAAAATCACCTTATGTTATTTTTTATAAATACAAATTAAAATTTTAGCTGGATTTTTTAATCCAAAAAAAAAAGGATTTAGTTTTCACGCATAGTAAATAATTATATGTGTACAATTATATTAAATATTAAATAAAATTTAGTGCCACTTTATAGTTGAATTTATCAACATTTAAAATTAATTTTTTTCGTTGTATATAAATATATTGAGAGTGTAGTGGATGCGACTTTGATAGCTTTGATATTAAATGTTTTTCCGGACCTGAGACTGTTTTAATTTTGTTGTAAGTCGTCAAGTCATTAGCATAAAACTGATAGATCAGTTAAGGGGTTACACCACCTTCACGACCAAAAATCAATGCATATATTAGGGAGTTTTTTGAATGAAAAACGTAGAATGTTGAGCAAATTCAAAACAATAGCTTCAATAAGTATACATTAGTGTGTTTATTGAAAATTTACAGAGTTTTTTAATGGAAAAATAACGTCAGTATAGTAATTTGAACGAAGCCTCTCCAGCAGGTCAAGTACTACTGGTACGGTAATGTAGTGGGCACAATTCTCATCTGATTGCAATAAACTAAATTTTTTTATTATAAATAGGCAATTATCTATAGCGTGACGTAGAATTTTGTTGAAATTCTGAATTGTCTGAAAACTGCGAAGGATTCAGCAAAAAATCACGTTTTCATCTATGTTTCTGGTTGTTCTAATTGTTATAAAAAAAAGTATTCCTTCTAACGTGAAAATCCTACGTCATGCTTAAGCTGATAGATTTACGAAAATTTTGGTTTAAAAATCATTCAAATCGGTCAAGAATTGTAAAGAGTAGCACTGCGCACCGTTCTAAAAAACATCGTTTCGAGAAAAACCGGCTTAAAGTTTTCGAGCACTACTCCAACCGCTTGGAAGCGCAGTGTCTTCTACTTCCTGTATTCTTAAGACTATTAGGTAGCATTTCGAGGAAAAAAAAAACAATTTTCCAAAAGTTCAAAGGCGGCGTAACCCCTTAAACGGTAGCAATTGACCCCTGTCCTTGTAGTTTTTAATTTCATTCACTAAATCATAGGCATTAAGAATACATTAGAAGTTTAATTTTTTTAAATAAGTAGTTCATTCATAATTTATTTTTATTTTTAAATTAAGTAGTTATTAAAAAGGAATATGTATATTGGCATTAGAGTCGCAGACATTTCTAAAAGATTTATCTCAAATTCAAATGTGCCTTTAATCCTTTCCAGCTATGGCTGACGTTTCAGTACCATAGTAGCAAGCATTTTGGCCTATATTCATTAAATTATTGCTTTTAACATTAAAAAACTTGTTCAGTTGTTGAGTTTTAACCTAATTAAAAGTTTTAGGATATAAGATGTTTAAAAACAGATAACTTCAAAGAATATAAAGAAAGTCCAATGTGATTCAAGAAGCATTTGGGTTTTGTAAGTCTAACGGCTTTAAAGCTCATAGGGAAAGTTAGCTGATTTTGACTTTAATATTTAATAAGTAATGTCGTTTTTATTTACATTACAATAAGCCCCATGATATTTATCTTTAATATGAATAGATTGCTATTCAGAAAATACTTTGTCTGATTGCTAACCTTTAACTTATCGCCAAGTTAAACTGCGGACCACAAATAACTTGCATAACTTGAAGCTCAAGAAGAGATGATGTGTGTTTTTCGCAAATTACTAAAGTTGTGTTTCACAGCCTTTACCTTCAAAATTGTGCAGAATCAATTAAAAGCCTCAAGAATTTGAAGCCGACAATCCCGCACAGCTTTTAGCCACAAAGACGCCAAGTACTTGAAAATAGATATGGCTTAAAAAGAACTGCTGCGTTTCCTGTCAACATCAACGATGCTTAACACACTTCACTTGAAACGATTTCGCTTTCGTCAGTTTGGGGCAAACCACAGATGTGGTATTAAATAACAAATGAAACCAAAGTATTTATAAGTACCCATAAGATTATAAAAGGGATACAAATATTGTGTAACTTAAAAGAGCTACGGCCTATAGACGTCACATTTTGAAATCTCAGACCCAAACACACACTCACCCACACACACACACACATGAACGCACACACACTCACACAGACAGACGCCTGTCTAATTTGGCGTAACGCCTTAGAAATTATAACAAAATACATATGTATGCGGGTGTGTGTGTGTGAGAGTGTGTTTGTGTGTGTGTGTTGTTAGGCACAGCCAAACATCAAGCGAAAAGTGGGCAGGAAACGGAAATGAAATCAAAAAAAAAGCAAGAAAAATGCGAAATCAAATATCATAAAATCAGTTGGATGAATTCAACGGAACAAAATGGCGTCGGCTCTGTTTTATTGAATTCCCTGCAACTTTTCTGCTTTATAAATCCGCAACGCGTTTTAGGAGGCAAACAACTAATACAAAAATGAAATATCATAAATAAAATAATCGTATAAAGCGCAAGTCGGTGTACATGCAAATACAATTTGTGTGAAAAAAAAGAAGCCGAAAACAAAAAAAAAGCGTGCAAACCACATTAAATATAAATACCAGAATATACTAAGTAAATGCGATTTATTCTGATTCTCTGATTCTTGTGTGTGTGTGTTTTTGTGCGTCCGAAATTTAATGATATGAGAGCTGTCTTTGCGAAATCATCATTTGTTATTTTTGGCCGTAAGTATGCTCAAACATTTTGTAAATATTTTAGAGATAAGACATGTTGAAGTACTTCTTGCAGGTAATGTTATAAAATAATTTATTTTAGCCTAGCTAGGCCTTATTACACTTGAAGTTTTACGAGTGTTTGTGTCAAGTTTTTCTTTTGCAGCTGTTGCTTTAAGACAGCTTTAATATCCATCCAGCCGATGGTTAAACAAATTCCCATCACAAACTATGGATAAATCCCAGTCACAACAGTCATCCGGCTGGGCCTTTGTTTCTCTATGGGATTTGACCCTAAATAGCGTTAAATTCTTTTATTGCATACCCTACACTTTTAGTCCTTGTGCTTGTCGCTTCTCAGGATGCGGATGTGCATGTGGAGTTTGGGGTCTTATGCAAATGAGGCCGCATGGCTTAACATGACTGGCAAGTCAAAGTCCTTTCAATATTATTGTTTTCCGTTCAGGCGTTGAAGCATCACACTTTACTCAGTGTTTGTGTGGAGGAGGACAACATATAGGACACCGAATGCCATAAGGCAAACTGCTCGACAAAATAATAAAACAACCTTCATGCTTGTGTGCCAATATAAAATTCAATAAAGGCTTTATTTTTTTGTTTGGCAACAAATTGTCTGTCTTTTTTATATATAATATATACAGTACATATACATTCATAAGGTAAAGAGGTATGTGAAGACTTGTGGGTGTTACAGCTTGATATAGGAATGTTTGATATAAAAGATTGCTTTTAAGCGTTATCCTTTTACAAATAAAATATGTTTTCTTTAAATATTGCGCCTGTCTGTGGTGACAGCACAATTTAATTGAGACAAACATTACTTTATGTTCAATTTCCTTTCATTTTGTAAAAAAAAAAGTTATAAATTGTACTTTTTAATAATGACATTAAAGTTGAAAAGATAGAATCAGACAACGCTTAATTTTGAATTTATTAAAACCTTATAAAAATTACCAAAAAATAAATATTATTTAATCCTAATCTTATATATAAAAAAAAGTGTATGTCTGTTTGTATGAGGTTGGACGCCAAACCCTTTGTCCGATTTTAATGGGACTTTTTTTAAAATGTTCAGAAGCTTCCTGGGACGCGAATAGGCTATGTAATATCATTGGAAAATTTACAGAAAAATAAGGAAAATTGAAAATACTAAAAACGACAATTTCATTTTCCAATAAATTTTTTTGTTTTTTTTAATTTAGGTTGGCATTGTGTACATTGTCAGATTAGCTAATATTTTTTAGTTAATTGTTTTTGTCGAAAGGAAACACAAAAATTATAAACGTTATAAATTCTATTTTATTGAGGCACACCAAATTTCATGAGAATCGGTACAGCCGTTTCGGAGGAGTAACTAACATTCTGAAACTAGAATTTTACATATAAGAAGAAACTTATGTTTTACGTATTGTGGGTGTTCTCATGAACGAGTCGATGAATCTGATTTTTGCGTGTGTTAGAGGTCAATGCGGAAGTTTTAAGCCTATTGCGATGAGTTTGTGTGAATTGGTTCGTGGGATTGTGAATATTGGTTTTTGTGTGAACATTCTCCTCCGAAACGGCTAGACCGATTCTCATGAAATTTTGTGTACTTATTGGGCAGGTCTGAGAACCGGCCAACATCTATTTTTCATACCCCTAAGAGATAAGGGTTGGCACTCCTAACATTTTTTTTCATTTATCGACTATACCTTCATGGTGTGGTCACGGGCGCGAACGCCGCGAAGTTAGCCGCGAAGCTTTCCACACTCCTGTTTCGTGGCTTTCGCGAACGGCGCGTTACGCAATATTTTTCAATCTGTGGTTTGTCTTGACTGAACGTGAAAAAATAAAAAAAAGACATCCTGTCGCCATTATAGGTTAACATTATTAGTGCACGAAAACATTAATATCAGATACTTCTTACAATGTCGAGAAGAAAACTACCAAATCTCCATCAAAAATGGTTAAAATGTAAAGATGGCGAGTGGTTGAAAATTTTATGATGAAATTAATCCACTCATCGATTAATCGGACGATGTTTTCCAATCGGAAAGATTCCAGATCTAGACGAGCGAGCGTGCCGGAGCGTAGCGGAGGCCGGCTAGTTAAATATAAATTTTTATTGAAAAATTTCAAATTGAAATGTTTATTTTGTAGGATACTTAACATTGGTCCTTCAAGTATTTATTAGGCGCCGATTTAAATGTTCGATAAATTGGCCAACCATAAAAGTTATTCCATGAATCTTTTCTATAATAACACTAGTCGACGATGAAAAATGAAAAAAAAGAGCTTATTTTAAAGGTAATGACTCATACTTTTTATAAATATATCAAATATAGGTAAATTAACTACTTTGTAAAGATTAAATGCAGTTGAAAGTGACAAAAAAAAATCGACCGGAAAAAAATAATAATAATAACATTATTAAGTTCAAGTCTAACATTTTTCAAGAAACATATGGTTTTTAGGGTATATGTAAGAACTAAAAGGAGTGTCATAATATAAATTTGTTTGTAAAAATTATCAACATCAATCGTTGAGTCAATATATCTTCCCACGTATGTATAATAATAATTATAATAATAGACAAATTCGATTTACAATCCACATTTTGTAGATTCCCAAGCAGAACCATCAGTTGTGATGTGTAGACTTATGTGAGCCTACTAATAAATATATGTATAGGAAATAATATTATTATATACATTGATACGTATTCTTATTTTAGAAACCGCTAAACGTCATGCATATTAGGTAAAAAAAAATTGTAACTAATTGAAATTAACATCCGTCGTTCAATTCCGGAAAGTAGAAATTTGTTTTGTAAATTTGTAAGTCTTTATGGAAATCCTTCATATAGAACCTTCAAAGAGTTTCTTATAATTCTCTTGCCGCTCATTAAAACTGGTCTAGACAGCTTCCAAAACCTTGTCAATGCAAAGAAAAACAAAAGCAGACCAACATCTCATAAGTTGGCCTCCAACTGAGTTCAAGTGTTGGAACCTGCAGAAAAATAGTTGACTTTATATTTTGCACAATCCACGAAGCCTTGGTTGATTGTGAGATCTGGATATAAGGCATAAGCTGACTGTACAAAATTAAATATTATATAATGCTCAAAATTGTAATTCGACTTGGACGCACTTTAAGACATAGATTGGAAATGGTTTTTAGGTCCCGAATCTTCTTCTTATGTGGCCATACCAACCCGATTACCGGGTTACGGCCTGCCTTAAAACGTCTCTCCAGGCGCCTCTGCATTGCGCGCGCCTTCTCCAGTTGGTCACACCGAGCGAAGACAGGGCCCCTTCCACTTGGTCTTTCCAACGCAGACACGGTCGTCCTCTCCGCCGACGGCCGCTGACTACCGCATCGAACACACGTTTAGCTGGAGCATCCTCGTCCATCCTAACGACATGTCCGAGCCAGCGAAGCCGCTGGATGTTGATACGCTGAGCAACGTCCATGTCGTTGAAGAGCTCATACAGCTCCTGGTTGGTGCGGATGCGGTAGTCATCGCCAACTCGAATAGGACCAAAGATCTTGCGCAGTACTTTCCTCTCGAAAACTCCCAAGGCAGCTGCATCAGTTAGCGACATGGTCCAGGCTTCCGCGCCGTAAAGAAGCACTGGAAAGGATGAGTGCCTTGTAGAGTGATAGTTTTGTCGCGCGAGAGAGGTCTCTACTACTCAATTGCCTATTGAGACTGAAATAGCACCTGTTGGCAAGAGTTATTCTGCGCTTGATCTCCAGATTGACATCGTTCTCGGTGGTTACGGCGGTGCCAAGGTAGATAAATTCCTTGACAACATCGAAAGTATAGCTGTCGGCCGTAATCTGGGACCCAAGCCGCCGCACGTCCATACTTGACGACAGCATATACTTCGTTTTGCTCTCATTTACCGCCAGACCCATTTTCGCAGACTCCCGTTCAATAGCACTGAAGGCCGCGGTGACATCTCGCTTGGTACGCCCAATGATGTCGATGTCGTCGGCGTACGCAAGGAGCTGGACACTCTTGTAGAAGATAGTGCCAGTGCGATGTACGCCGGCCTTCCGCAGAACGCTCTCCATGACGAAGTTGAAGAGGTCGCATGATAAGGGGTCGCCTTGTCTGAAACCTCGCAAGGTATCAAAAGCCTCGGAGAGGTCCCTTCCTACCTTGACGGAGCTGCAGGAATTACTCAACGTCATTCTGCAAAGCCTTATCAGCTTCGCAGGGATACCGAGCTCAGACATCCCGAATCAGACTTCAATTTCAACTAGTAAAAAACTCTAATTTATTTCAAGTTGGCTTCAAGATTATAGACAAAATGAATTTGAATTCCAACGTTTTGCAGTAAAAACCGCCATTGAAGAAATACAACACCAAGATAGCTAGAATTCTGTTAATACAAAATATAAAAATTACAAACCATAGATGCAAAGACAATTCGTTCCATTCTCTGCTTTTCATAAAAATAACTTAATTTTTTTAATTAAATACTTTCCGAATATTACAAGCTATTGCGAAACGTTCATTGTTAAACCAGATGTCCATAAAAAGAACGAACATGGTCTACGTTGGGATACCCTCTACCATCATATGGCAATAACATATGGCATATTGCTCAGATGCTGCAACATCAATTTAATTTTCATGGCGTTTTTTGACGCATCGGTCCTTAGGGGCTACAAATTGGTTTACTAAAGATTTTGATAAGTTCTTGGTATTTTTTAGCTCAGGTAATCTTTAAAACTTCCGACTACCAAATTTGGTTGTTTATTATCAACAACAATATTTTTTTCTTTAATCTAATCGTCCGACAAACCTACGTCATAAAGTATGTTAAACCGTTTCTAATCAAATTATTTACAATATTATGGAACTTTGAAAAACATTTGGAATAGCAATTTTGGCAACGAAACTGTTGTATTTTTCGAGGTGCTACATAAAACTACTATAGTAGCTACTTTTTTCCCAGACATAATAAGGAATCTAACTCGGAAATTAGATTGCTTTGGCATATTCTGAAAGTTATATCAGAAGTTTTACAGCAGTAAAAATTTGAATTAGCCAATAGATATTCTAGCATAAAAAAATTGACATAGGGTCGTTCCACACTGGAGTGACGGGAATGCATCTACATATGTATATTAAGGTAGATCAATTTTTTTGCGGTATGAATGCTTTCAGCGATTTTGATTCTTTGAGTTATTCTAAGCAAATTTGCCCAAGAAACTATGAAAAATATTTAAAAATCGACGTAGACCTTCCATTTACAAAATCAAATAAATCCGATGGATTCATTTTTGACATCTATTTTTAATATTGGGCAAAATTATTTTACTTTTGCGAACGCCCAAAACGATTTATAATAAATGGATTATGACCTAGAAATCTGAACAACTAAAATGAAAAATTATTTTTTTGGAGAATGTGAATAAATAAGACTTAGTCCATCAAAAAAGCACGATACAAATTCAGTTTGTTTCTTAACAATATTCGCAGCATATATTTAGTAAATTACCTGAAAAATCTCCGGGCCCTGGGGGAATCCCTCGCTTCGGCCATCTCCGCGACAGGCTGATTGTATACAAAATAAAAATATTTACTGTATTTACCACTTATTTACTTATCCATTGTCTTCCATTCTCACATAATACTCGAGTCCTTTCACCTTTTTTGCTTTCAATGTTCACTCGTGTATTGCGTTTATTTGTTTTCTACTTACCATTGTATTGGTGTTGTTACATTTTACTTTACACTTTCAATAAGCATCGTATAAAGCACATCCTTCCTTTGAATTCCAAGGAAACACTAATCAAAAAATATTTTCCTGGAACTGGCAAAATATCACATAAAATTATTATTGAGCATTCAGCAAAAATTTCAACTATGCACTTTAAAATTTCATTAAATTTGAATATTCCATTTCCCACAGAAGTAGGCAACACAATTTTACAGTCACCAAAACTGTCAACTTACCGCACTGCAGGTAGTTTAAATAAATTGAAAAGGACTTCTTCTTCCTGTCTGTTCGAGGCACTTCAATAAACCAGAAGCGACGAAGTGTATAAGCTGTCTGTAGCACCTGTGGCACCTGTTGCCAGTTCAAGATTAAGTTGAAGTCAAAATCCAGGGCTGGGATACACACACCACACTTCACAATACAGACTATCTGACTATTTGAAGGCAGTTGGGGTGTGGAGCATAAAATTGGCCACTTACCCGTTTATACGATATGTTTGTAGGTAGTTCATAAAAGCCTTACTTAGTTGGGAGGTGCTAAGTTCTTCGTGTGTTTGCAGTTCAGTGCTTATCCTTGGAATCTCCAATAAACAAAAACATGCGCATGACTTTACCTGATGAGTGTGTTAACTTGGCTCAGGTTTGCCTGTATCATTATTGCAATGATAAGCACCAGAATCTCATTTTACCTTTATTGGTCTGATAAAAGTTAACTAGTTAACTAACAAGTGCACGCAAAAACAGAATCTCTTCCTGGATATTTTTAGTAAACAATATTATTATAATCATACACAAATGTAATATGTGTAAATGAACCAGCATCATTATCGTTGTTGGCATGATATGATAATTATAGCCATGGCCTAAAGCAATGCCCTTTGGGGTCGTTCCGTATGCGTTGCTTTTAGCATTAGCAAATTGCTTTCAATTTTTTTCCAGAGTTTTCTTGTTAACTTTTTCCACTCCCTCGACTTTTTCTCTCTTTTTGGCCGTTTGATGTTACTGTTTACTTATCAATCGATTGTTTGTTGTACGCCTTATTAACCGCTACACGGTTCTGACCATCATCAATTATTAACAGTTGACTTAGTTTTTCGCTTAATTCTATATCTTACTTAGCTATAAGCCGAAAGCTGAAATCCAACGCATAATTTGGAAAACTTGATTAAAGTTATTGTGAAAAGTGCCCAAGTGCCAACTTTGGGTTCTTCTTCACTTCTGGGCTTGAAATATATTTTAATAATTATAAGCCCTTAAGTTCAGTCAGAGTATCAAAACTTAGTGTACCGAAATGGACCTCGTCCGCGTGAATAATAATTGGTTCGGTTCGTAATAAGGCTTAAGTACGCAGCTTTGATTTTAATCAGTATGCCCTGTACTTTATGGAGCAAAGGGTATATTAAGTTTGCGACGTCCAAAAATGTATGTAACATACAGAAGGAGTCGTCGGAGAACCCCCAATGTTACCTAAAGTATCATCAGGGTAACTAGATAAGTCGATATACACATTTCCTTCTGTAAAGACAGTGTTTCAGGGAGCATCAAAAAAAAAAAAACAGAAGTTTCATATGAAAAATTAATTTGTTTATGAAGATATCGTGGAGTTCCCTGGAACTGTCCCAAAGATCAAAATCGGTTAACTATATTATAGATCTTTATGGGCGAAATTCGACTGCATGTGTTGGTGTTCTTAAGCACAGGATATTCCAAAATCATTCACGCCTACTTTAAAGTACACCATCTTTAATAATGAAGTTGACAATAATAAAAAAATTTTGCGGTTCATAGCTCATTTCTTAATAGTTATAAAATCAAGTCTCCAAACTAACATTTAAGCGGATAGAAATTAAGATATGTATAAGCAGTGTAACAAGAGTCACTGGTCCCACTAAAGGATCACCACTAGATTTATACAATGTACTTCACGGACGAAGTATAAATAGCATTTTCAATCAAAAATAAAATAATTCTAAAGTTCTTAGAAGGAATATGCCGGATTCACTTTTTTTTTCGAAATGATCGGGCATCTCCTTGACTGTATTACATTTTTTATTAAACTAGTTAGCACAAATCCTTAAAAAACAAAGAAATTCGGCATTGCCAGATCTTGTCGATAGGGTGGTGGGGCAACTTGACATCCCCGGTACTTGGCCAGAAGCTACCTCTTTTTTTTTTTGAAAAGGGTTCTTCGCAAAGAGCTGGGGCACTGCGACCCATTACCCTTCAATTAAAGCCAAAGACTTTTCGCTTTCCACATGAATAGCAGAAGGTCTTTTGTTGTTATTGACCTAAGATGGAAGGGAGTAATCCCTTCTTTTCCCATGTGACAGGCTCTGTCCCATACCAGTGCTGGGCAGTCACAGAGAATACGTCTGGTGGTTTCTTCGTCTTCTAGACAGTTTTTTTCTGTAGATGATATCTAACAGTGTGGTGGCCAGATAGGTAAGCTACCAGAAGCTATAGGTCCGCTCTGCCATGACTTTTGCTTTGATCACATCCAGAGGTTTGACAAGCACTTTTGCTTGACGAAGCCCCGAAAGGGACAACCAGTATCTCCTATGTTCTCCTGCAACTCATTTTTCAAGAGCACATCTTTACGTCAGGAAGGGAATATATAAGTGCGGCATAAAGCTCCTTCACCAGTATAAAAAATGGCGGACGTAAAGTCGGGCGCGGACGACTTTAGGATACCCTGTACCACTAGCTTGTAATAAAGTCCGATTTCTTCACAAAAAACCAAAAACAGAAGAATTTTTAAGCAAACATTTTTTTTGACCGATCGTTTCTATGGGGGCTATATGATATAGTCAACCGATTTCAATAAAATTTGACACAGTGCTTAAATACCTTAAAAAAGATATGAATGCCAAATTTATTTCAAATATCTTTACAAACAAACAAAACACATCGAATTTTGTATAAAATACGTGTTTTTGGACCGATTGGTCCTATGGGAGCTATATGATCTAGTCAAACTATTTGGATTAAATTTAGTACAGTGCTTAGGAACTATAAAATACTCACGAATGTCAAATTTGGTCCCAATATCTTAACAAACAAACGAAACACAACAAATTTTGTTAAAAAATCGATTTTTTGGCAGATCGGAGCTATGGGAGCTATATGATATAGTCAACCGATTTTGTTCAAATTTGGCACATTGCTTAAGTGGTCTAAAAATTTCCAAACGCCAAATCTGGTTACGATATCTTTATTAAAAAACGAAATATAGCGAATTTTTCTTTAAAAAAGTTATTTTGGCCGATCGGTCCTATGGGAGCTATATGATATAGTCAACCGATTTCGATCAAATTTGGTACAGTGATTAGGAACTAAAAACAACTTTCGAATACCAAATTTGGTTACGATATCTTCATAAACAAACGAATTATTCATCTAAAACGCTTTTTTTTGTCGATGTCGTCTCAAACACCCCCATGGGAGCTATATAATTTATCCCCGATATCAAAAAAATAAAATAAACTTGCCTCCTATGGAATAATATGGGATCTAATGTGAAAGTTTGGTAACTCTAGCTCTTACCATCTCTGAGATCTAGGCGTTCACACGGACGGACGGACAGACGGACAGACGGACATGGGTATATCGACTTCTCTATTCACCCTGATCATATTTTAGGTAACTTTGGGGTGTCTCCGACGTCTCCTTCTATATGTTACATACATTTTCGGCTTGCACAAACTTAATATACCCTTGGTACCATACGGTGCAGGGTATAAAAATTCAGTCAGTACAAAAAGTACTATTTTGCTAAATACCACAATACTTTCTGATCTTCCATTTCAGTTTAATTCAGGATTATTTCTCTCAGCAAGAAAAGCGGAAAAGGTAGTGAAAGTAATATTGAATATTAGGAAGATATTTATCATATATCGTAGCTATTAAATAATTGCAATATTTAGCATTTAAGAAGCTACTAAGTTGGAAACGTTGAAATGATTATATACATTTAACTAACTATTTTCAAAATATGTACCAGAAAACTTAAGCAAAAAATGCTCCCTGTTCTTACATTAATAAAAACCTCTTTGATTACTTTCGACAGCGAATACTTATTACTTTTTAATGAACTCGATTTTGTAGTTTCAAATAAGCAGGTATGTAAAAAATTTCTCGACTATTGGGCTATCTTTACTATGATGCGAAGTAATCTTAGTTGATATTGCTCAAAAGGCTAAAAAGTCGATTGAAAAATCGTTGCATACTTTAAGGGGCGTCCTTGTTTCTTTTTGATTAATGTTTAAAATAAGATAATAATATTAATCAACATTTGGCAGGTGTCTTTTGACACCATTTGGTAAAAATATTGTTTAATCAGATTTATTATTTGTCAAAATTCATAATAAAAAATTAGAAATTATTTTTTTCTTAAATTAAGGGTATACGCTTCAATTTCGGATAATATGATTCTTACCAGCTAAATTTCTTGCTTTACATGTAACGAACGTTTTGGTATGATATTTAAAAAAATTAAGTTTATAGTTAAAGATAAATGTTTAAACGTTTTATTTTCGAAGCAGTAATAATTTTAGCTCAATGTTAGACAGCTCTTTAATAATTTTAATTTTGTATAAAATGAACAGAAAGAATTAATTCATTCACAAATAAGCTTAAAGCTAAGCCACAGATGCCTTCGATTTGGATTAGTGATTAACAGGGATCTAATCCAACTTCATCGTATCCCACATTCATGAACCTTCTTCGACTTTCTTGTATAAATCATATATCTGCATATAATGGCCTTTTACTCAGAAAAGAAAAGAAAAAATCCCAGCCACAAAAAGTTCTTGGTGCCCGACACCCTTGTCCATTTATGTACAATTTGTAAAGGATATAGGTATTTAATAGCATTTTTATAACATGACCTTTATTGATGCATTTCTTATTGTCCTTTGATGTCAATACATGGCCACAGACAACACATAATGTACAGCCTGAATTTGATTAAAATAAATTTTCCATTTTATGTCACATAAAATGTTAAATATTCATTCAAGCGACGTCCTTGATCGCCAAGTTGCTTCCGTTTCCTGCTGCCCTCTTCCAATGCCCGCCACTGTGGGCTGCAATGTTTGATAAACTGTGAGTTATTATATAATACATATGTTTATACATAAATCACAAGCAGACAGCGAGCAAGCATAACCAGGCAGCTGTGTAATCAACACTGGAACACTCAGTTCATATACATACACGCAGAAGAGTTTTATATATATGCCCATATTCCACATATGTGGGCTGTATATATATGTATGTCTAACATATATGTACACGAGTATTAAGAGCACAAATTGTCAAATTTGATTCATTCAATTTTCATTTGCATTCTATTAAAGAGCATTTAACAATGACGCTTAAAAAGCTACACTGAAAAAAAAAGTCATAGCACAAAGTGTCGCAGCTTAGCCTATTTATTTTTATCCGATTATCTTTAATCTCTATCAAAAATGTTTTTGTTGTGTGTCGGGAGAGAATTTACATAGATTACAAAAGAACCAGTTCATTTATCCTGAGCAAAGTTGACCCATTAGGCAGGGTAAGCAATTTGATAGCTGTACGACTCTCGAATTTATATAATTAAGATTTCTTTACGAATCTATTAGTAGTTTAAAATAATAAATAAAATATAAATGTGAAATTCTAGCTAATAGATGCAGAATATTTACTTGTAAGTTTTTGTTTCCATGTTAGACAGAATTTTCACAAACAATTTTTTTATATTTAAATCGGTTTTTTTTTTCAGCTTCACTGAAGTGTAAATAAAAATTCATTGTTTAATTTATTTATTTATTTCAAAAAGATGATTTAAAGAAATGTACTAATTAAAAAAAAAAACTTTTCTAAAATAATTGTAAGCATCTTATAATAAGCTCATATTAGTTGATCACTAGGATATGATGATAATGGGATTAATTTTTAGATACCTTTTTACTCTTTTAAGAATATTGAGGATTTATTTTTAATATATTTGAAGTTTTTAAGAATATTGAGGATTTATTTTTAATATTTTTAAACTTTCAAAACGAATCTAAGAGCAGTCCTGTTGCTGTAGATGCTGATCAAGAATATATATACTTTATAGGGTCTGGAACACATCAACACAGCCCTTTACATCCATATACACGAACTTATTGTACCTCTGGTTTAGTGTATAAAAAAAATGTCTTCCACTGGTAGTGGAGCATATGCTTATGATCTCATCGAAGGATTTTTTTTCACACATTTGCAAACATTTATTTTAAGTAGAGCAGTATTTTTGAATAATTAGTGAGACTATTTTAGGGCGGAAGAATAGAAAATAAATAAATGTTAAATGTTCTTATTTCAAATCAGTTACGTTTCCTATTTTTTCTAACATGTATACAATGCGACCATCTTGGATACTGCATTTTGAATTTTTTAAAACAGAAATAAACAACAATTTTCTGAAAATAAGCTTAAAAATGCGATTGCATTGCAAACCTTCTTTGCTGAGGCGGCCATTGTAACTCCGGCTTTTTTATATACAATATAAGAAATCGCCGTACATAATAACAACATTTTGTTACCCCTCAGCATTCCGAAAGCATGTACTTGCTGATCCCACCAAAATAAGATCGCTTTCAGTCAATTCGTGGGGTAGCCATTCATTCTATCCTAATAGTCTTTCCCAACGTTGTTAACTCCTGGGGGCTTGGAACCATATTTATTATTAGAGCTTATTTAATTGAAGAACGTATGAACGACTCATTTCATCGCCATTAATATAAAATATTGATTTCAGCCACGTTTTCGTCTGTTGAATTTGGAAACATATGATGTTTATTGCTTAATGTCTCAGCTGCAACTTTGGTTACAAAACTGCAATCTAAATCTATAACAACATACAACAAAAACTGTTGCCTGTAAAGTCGGTTTTACGGGCGAAGATTTTACGTGACAACGTCTTTTTCTCGGTAGAATATTTATTGATATGAATATTATTAAATTGCACAATAATAATTCCTATTTGAGTGATTTTGTTGAGGATAGGACGATGATAGGAGAAATAGGAAATGAAAGGAAGTGTTTCTGCTGTAATGTGTCTTGCGAAAGTCAAGTCGATGGTTGTTTCTTTTAACGTAGTTGACTTAGAAACGTTTGATACGCAATCAAGATTATACGTATATTTCATGAAATTATGAAACGAGTTGTCAGAGTTTACGTTTTCGTATCTCTTAATAAAATAAAATTTTCTCGGCAGTAGATAATAAATAAAAAGGTATAAACGAATGGTTTGACAGAAGAAAGGCCGAACTATGCTTGTTAGCATGCAAACAAAATAACAAAATTTTGTGTTGCTAAGGTAGCGCAGTGCGAGTTTCTATTTGTGCATTACTTTTTCCGCAGTTGTAATGCAGATTTTTGGCAGATCACTGCTTTTCTATTTGCCTCCGCTTACAATCCCTCAAACGAAACGCAGCGCTTGTAATCAATTACGTTTTACGAGGTAATGCAGTATTTCGGCAGACCGCAGAGGCTATGCGCCGCTGGGGTTAATCAGTTGCGCTCACTCAAACCTAAAAATAGCCACCGCTGTGAGCAGTGTCGGTTTGGTGCTGAGCGCTAAGCGGTGCGGCTGACGCTGTGCGTTGCTTGATGCTGCGATTCACAAAAAGTCGCTGGTTCGTTTATAGATAAGAGCAGAGCGCAAACCAAAAATAAAATAGTTATTCAGTTGCGCTCACTCAAAACTAAAAATAGCCACTGCTTTGAGCAGTGCCAGTTTGGTGCTGCCAACTTATGCCACTTAATGCCACTTATCGTTACGATTATTTATCGCTAGACTTATCGTTACGGTTATCGTTAGACTTTTTCAATGGTGCCTCCCATACAAACCTAATTTAAGACGTTGTCACGTCAAAAACTGATATATACCCTATAACAGCTTCCTCGAAATATTTATCTTTTCGATATAATCTTTGATAATCCTTGCTAATATAATATAATTGACGTTCATTTGAGTGCTTCTAATCATAACATATTTGTTCTTTTATGTGCATCAATCTTAGCAATAACAGCTTTAAACCAATATTGCTAAATTATTTATCGACAATTTTATGAAAATTTCTATAATAATTTGGCTACAAGCCGCCTTTTCTAATATTTCCAATCAATTTCAATTAAATATATGTTCAAATAAACGATGCCTGACGGCTTGGCTTTAAAGTTAAGTAATTAAGGGCGTTCAGACTCTGGCTGTCAAATTAAATTTAATCTACGGCAAAAAATGTTTGCTCGGTTTACTACGCCGCCTCGAATATTATATACCCTCATTTCCCTTTGTACTAATGGCTGCGAAATCAATGAATCTCCAAACTGCAAAGGAGGTATAGCTGAAAGCGTCAGGATAGATCGCTGGTTAAAGGCTATGTGACGTCACGTTTAATTTAATATATATTTTCAATAAAGTATGCTCATAGGATAGCCTTGGTCATTTATGACCTTAGGGTGAGAATATTTTCAGGTTATATACTTTTTATTTTTTTCAATAATTTCCCGGGAGCTTTTGTTCTTTTCGAAGCTTATAAAGCTTAGAAAAAACTATCTTAAAATTTAAAATTTTTTTAATTGTTTTTTACTTTGAATATACAAATGTGGAGTTGCTAAAATTATAAAAATGTTTTATCGCAAAGCCAAATACTGTATACCTATAGAAAAAAAAAAAAAACTTAAAATCAGAAAAATTTATTTTTTATAAATGAATTAATTGACTTCTTCTCCTTAGCGATTTCTAGTAATTAACCATTTCATCCTTTGGGTACGTGTGCAGTGCAATCCTTAAAGGCGACTTTTAACATACTTTTGCTCTCTGCCAGAGTACACCATAGCCAAGTCATTGTGGCCTCAACTTGTGGGGAGATTAGTCTTAATAAGTAAGTTTTCATTCTTTTTAGACTATTTTCCAAAACCGGGGATATATTGAGTAAATAACTTTCCTTGCAATAATTTTTTTAAAATCAACATAATTGTCTTGGCTAGGCCAAGAGGAACATCTGCCCTCTCGCTTGGGTCGGATATTATATGTTATAGATATTAGCTTACTTGGTTTAAAGCCCTAAATCAAGCAATGTGCTGAGAGTTACAAAATCTATAGCAAAATGAATATAACCTGGAAGTCCATTTAAATAATCTATTCACGGCTTACGTCACACTTGAAATTGTGCTTCTTCTTATATCTGACGCTTCTGCCGTTATAATGATGGCTACTACCAGCTGATATACTTATGTATAGTAAGTAAAAGCATATATGCATGGCTATGTACTGTTGTCGTAGGTGTGTGTGTGTGTGTGTGTGTGTATGTAGCGGTTTCTCACGTGGCTCTTTTGCATTGTTGGCATGCGCGTAAAACGAATATTCGTTCGGTTGATGTGTTTAGCATCTTGTTTGGTTGTCACACATGAACTGGGCCATAATTTATGCTAATTGTAAGCCGAAAGTTAACCCAGTGCCTGGGCAATTTATTATCGCAGACACCATCATTGCTGTGTCGGCATCTTTACTCTCCTCCACAGTGACATTGTTCCAAGGAAAGCACTCGTGAGTGTCTATGTGTGTGTCTCTGTGTATGCGTAATTTAATTTGAGTAAAAATTTCATACGCTACGTGTGCGAGAACTTGAATCACTTTTCAATTATAAAAAATTCAAGGCAACAAATTACACTGCAAGGAAGCTGCTCATAAGCCTGACTTAATAATAAATAATTTTAAGGATGCTACTTTTGGCATGAAGCGTAACCTAAAACAACATGCTTAAGATTCCCTTGAGAATTTAAACCGCTTAACTTGATTTAAGCCTTTCATTAGCCATGATGTGTGGCAAAATTTGTCAGTCCCAAAGCTGTATGTATATAGCATATATGTACATACAAACACTCACTCATACACACACTCGTAGGTAGAGTGACACAGACTAATGCAAACTAATCACCGTTGACAGAAAAAGCTTTAAGCGGCTAAAAGGGATGAACCGGTAAACGGTTAAGCATTTCAAACCGGCTAAAGACAATGTGCTCTGCCTTAATGAGAACGTGTTGACTGGAAGGACATAAAATAAACTACTTTATATGGCGGACAAACAATACATATGCAAGCAGACAGCAGCTGTTTATGTGTTTATTAACTATGCGCGAGAGTTGTTTCATAAGTTTTTCTACTGAAGTGCTTGGAGCGTTCCAAGTGATGTTAGGGCTTCAGTCACTTCGTTATCCGCCAACTACCTCATTGAATAACCTTCATAACAGGTGATTCCCTCTCCAGCGAAGTCGCAAGCCATTCGCTATACAGCTCATATAGCTCATCATTCCATCGAATACGGAAGGTACCGTCAACCTTCAACATGTTCGACGATTTTGTAAAGAATTTTTCTCTCAAACACCCCAAGAGCAGCTTCATCTGATTATGTTGTTGTTCAGGCTTCAACATCGTATAGAAGCACTAGAAGGATGAGCGTTTGCTATTTTATATTTATTTGTTTATTTTTTTAAGCGTTTACAACAAAGTATAGTTAGCCTTAAATTATAAGAAACCTTTAAATGAAATATTGAAAAAGTAGGACGAGAAAAGCGCCCGACTTTACGTACGCAATTTTTTACTATAAAAAAACGAAACTGCAAAATCTTTAAGGTACTGTAAATATATGAGTGGGAAAGTGTATGGGGGAAGTCACTTTTTAAGCTTAAAATATGTTTTATTTTTTTATTTTTTATGGACGGTGGTCAGTTACAAGCGCAAGAAGGTAAAGGTGTCTTTTGAGGTTCGCCATCTCAGTTTTCTATCATCTTTTTTTTTGTAGTTGAAAGTCTTAAACTTATCATGATTGAATCATTAGGAAAACTACAAAAATGGTGCAACAATCATCCAATTGATGCAGGATTTGTTTTTTAAATTATCTTCAGCAATGAAGTTAATTTTAAACTAATTCATCGCATCTAGGCAAACAGTCTTAATCTTAATCTTAACCATCAAATGGACATGTGAAAAGCAGCCGTTGGTCGAGTCAAATTTCTCATACAATGATGAAGTTTAAAGACTAAGCCCCAAACTAATCTTTTTATTTGATTAAAGACACATATTTTTATCGACAAGAGTTTGTCTTCAACTTATTAAATAACCCTCGCCCTCACATGTTTGCTATTTACTTGGCTGGTTCTGGTGCAATATATGAAACAGATTTATAAACAGTGGCTATGATCATAATGTCACATGGCCATGACAGTGTTGTTGGCCACAAGAGCTTTTTGGGCATTCAAACTAAATAAAATATTTCTACGCATAAAACACAGACGCCAGACACAGACTCACATAGATACACACATACACAACCGCACACGCACACATGAAACAGGCTTTGTGCAAAAATACAAATACAAAGGAACGTCAAACACATGTGCCGCTAAATCTTTTCGAGAATTTGGTTCTGCGATTTTTTTTTTGTCTATTTCCATGGAATTTTCTGCCTCAGCCATTAACAAAACATTCTGTATTATGTAAGCAAAATCCAAACAATTTCCGACATATAAAAATATTTACTTACTTGTTAAGACAAACAGCATAAAACGTGGTATTTTTTTTTTTAGTTTTCCTATTTTAAATTACTTTTCAAATGTTTTTATCTTGAAATTTTTTTGCTAGCTTAGTTGATGTTGGGTCAACCCAAATGTATATTTTATTTACAAAATTTAATCGATAAATAACTAAGGTAGATTTTTTTAATTAAAAGCAGGTGCTATGGAAATACAATAAAAAAATGAATTGCAAGTCATCCGATTAAATTGAAATTTCAAGTTTTGTTTGAACGAGTTCACGCGCTTTTTCCTATAAATATAGAGTGCGACATCTGTTGGTTTAGTTGTTACTACATTTATAATTGGAAATGTCAAGATTGAAACTATTGCATTTTAGCCATGGATTACTTCACAACCGAACAACACGTAAAAGAGGTGCAGGCTTACTGTGAAAATGAAAAAAATCGTTCTGTGAAAAAAACATAGTTGAAGCAAGTCTCAACGAATTGCCGGAAAAGTCGTTTGCAAGAATTACATCTTGCTAGGATCACTTTGCATCGAATTTTGCATGCAGATCTGCATTTACATGCTTACATGATTTAAATTGCTCAACAATTAAAGCCCAAGGACCATTAGTATCATCGTTAAACAGTTTAATGAATCAGAGAACTGCAGATGAGCTTTCATCAAAAAAAAAAAGTTTTAAGTTGGGCGTTAATACTTTTCATAAGTAAATCAGTGGATTCAAGCTGGCATTTGGTATATATATTTGCCCAATTTTATTGGGAAATTAACGAATAAAATGCAATTAGCAAACAAACCAACGGATGAACCACCCTATACATGTACTGTATACTATGATATTAAATTGCCTACTATGAAGCATTCTTTCTAATTTATGTAAAGGTATTTTAACGGATGACGTGGCTTTTTATACTTTTGGAACTCATGCACCGAAAATAAGATAAAATACCAAAAAGTGGAATAGGAAGAATTCGGGCATTAAGTTTAAGATGAAGTTAAGTTTTTGAGTGCTCGCAAACAGAATTTAAAAACTCAACCTTAGAGCGTTACCAAATTTAAAACAAGATGGAATAGTATCTAACTACTTGAAGAAAAATTTGAAATAATATCTTTAATTCATTCTTATTTAACAAAAATCTTAGTTAATCTGAAAATCAAATTCGTAATAACTTTTTAATGAGCTTCAATCAATTTTCGAAACACTTTTTCCACTGCGATTGATATACCTCCAAAAAAATGTATTTCGAAAGCATCGTCTGCTACTTTGGGCTTAGGAAAATACTGATAAAAAATACGTCGTCTTAGGCTGTTCGTTTTCTTTATTTCTAGTAAGAAAATAAATCTCTTATGTTAGATTTAGATCGAATTCGAAGACTTATATTGGCAATCGTTGTTTAATTTCAATGGCGTACTATGGGGTATCCTTTACTACCTCAGTGCAATCAAATCCGATATGCTTAAAGACTTAAAAATTATTTGTGGCTTATTTCGTTACGATATTTTTGTAAGCAAACAAAAACAACAAAATTTTGAACCAATCACGTTTTTTTTATGCCGATCACTCCTAAGGGAACGAATTTTATAAAATGTAGTACAACGCTGGTGAACTCTAAAATACTACTAAACATCAACTTTGTTTACGATTTCTTCTTAAACACTCAAAGCACAACTAATTTTGCAGCAAAAACGTTCTATGATGTTGTCAACCAATTTCAAATTTGGTGCAGTGCTGGGAAACTCTAATAGATTTCCGAATGCTAATTGGTTGTCTAATTGGTGCAATGGAGCTATATGATATAGTCAAGCGATTTGGGAAACTCCTAAGTAATTAGCTACAATCAATGAAAATAGAACTAGTTCTATATTCTTTGCTACAATATAAGCAAATGAAAAATGGCGAAATTTGCATCAAAAACTTTTTTACTGATTCGGTCCTACTCTATAATATAGCTCCCAATGCTTGCGAACCTTAAAAAACTATCGATTACCAAATACCAAACAATCAAGTCATTAAACTATAACTTTTGGTATTTTTCGAGGTCTTCTGAAACACTCCTATAGATACTATAGGGATATCAATATCCCCCCAATATCCAAAATATGAAAAAAAATTGAATCCCCTGAGATAATAATGCATCTAATCTGAAGATTTTGTTGCTCTTACCTATTTCTGAGATCATCCGGACGGGCAGATAAACACACGGACGTAGGTATATCGACTTCTCTAGTCACCTTGATCATACTTTAGGCAACTTTGAGAGTTCTCCGACATCTCCTTCTGTATGTTACATAGATTTTCGCAAACATAATATACCCTTTGTACCATAGGGTACAGGATATAAGGGTATAAGGCAAACGTATAAAAAGTGACATCAGACAAACCAATGTTCTTGTCTCTTTAAAACAACATTTTCGAATAAAATTAGCATTGGGAGTAAGTTCGCGTCAGAGCTCGTAATTTTTTAGTATTGCCAAGTCTTGGAATGTCTAAATGTAGAAGAGCTCTGGCTGTTTTATTGAGGCATCGTTTTTATGCTGGTCAATTTTAGAGATATTAAAAATTTCCTATTTTGTTGATGTTTTTTAACTAAAGATTTGGATGATGTATATAGATCCATAGAAGGTGATAATTGGAGAGCCATTGTTGGCATTTGTATTCCGAGGTATTATTGATTCTGTTCTTTTCTTGTGTTGCTAGAAACCTAATTAACACTAAATAACATTGTGTCTTTAGCTTATTATGATAAAGACAAAAAATTCTATATATAAAAAATTTTAAGGTTTCACTTTTTTTTTAAATTCAAGTCAAAGTAAATTAGTAGAAATATTTGACTATCTTTTGGGAAAACTTGTTTAAACATTAGCTGGCGTTGGCCAAATTAAATTAGTTAGTTCAACCATTTTGGTTTTCGCACTCGCAAATAATTTGTGAACACACACACACATACACTCACGAATAACACATGTGAACACATTCACAACATTTTTGGGATTTTTGGCAGCAAAGCCTGAGGGGCTTTAAAGCGTTAAAAATATTTTTGCGTTGAGTGAATACGTGAACCCTTATCAAGGATGATGCTAAATGTTTTATTGGCTATTGAGCAACTTTTCCTAAATCAGCTCTAAACCAGAAATGCCAACTGCTGCCCATAAAAATAAATGTGTTACAATTTTATTTTAGCAGTTTTGTATAGTTTTTGGTTGGTTCATTTTTAAAAGTTTAACTTATTGATTTATAGCAGCCATAAATACTATAAATAATGAAGACCACAAAATAGGATATTAAAAAAAACACTGCTGAAGAGGAAAAATTTAACATATGTATTTATGGGTTGTGTGCTCCAATGTAAAGTAATAAAAAAATGCACACATAAAATGTAAAGCCAAGCAAAAAAGATTTAAATTTATGCTTTTGACTGCATTTGGTTTTGGGACAAACCCCAATCATGTTAGCGGATTGCTTCAAGCTGATGTATATATATACGAAATAACGAGGTCATCATCTAATACTACTCTTGGCTATAATACACTGTCAACGCATAACTAAAATAAACTATATAGATTTTTTTTTAATGTCTTGAATTTTGTTTTCATCCATAAACTGGTTGGATGCATAAATCATTAATCAGCTCTGACCAAACCAATCAAGTTTTTTTTGTTTCCCCTCAAGTCCTTATAAACGGGTTTTGTTGGCCGAAACAAAAGCAAACATTCAAAAAAGTTGCCATTGAGCAACTCGCCACAGCATTAAACTAAGTACAAGGAACTAAACTTGAAGCTTTTGTTGTCCACACAATGTAAACGTTGGAAGGCAGCAACATCCTGCTTAAGCTCTGCAAACTTTCATCAACTCAATTTAAAGCACTCTGTGTGCTGAGACTCTGTCTGAACTTAATTTTAAAGATTAGAGCAAAAAGTTCAAACCTCTAAGTAAGCATCTCCTCTGACTGTTTAAATAACCAGAAAGTTTTCCAGTTTAAATGGCTAGGATTTGGTTAGTCTTAGTTCGCAGCAGCTGTTGACAGAGAAGCCCGCAAAAGTATGCAATGCTTTATTTTGTTTAATGCACAATGCACACTGCTTCAAAAACGAAACTTTTTGGCCAGAAAACCAAAAAAAAATTAAGATGCGGACACAGACTCGTCCTTGAATTGCAAACATAATCTTTCGAGCAAATAGGGTTGCTATAGTAGAGCCTTTGTAAAGAAAATGTTTTAATTTTTAAATATCAAAAAAGGACGGTATATATTTTTTTGTCTGAGATGCTGACCAGTGTGTAAGGATAAAGTTTAAAAGCTTAAGTTTAAGAATTGGTTAGTCATATTCTCATAAACTGCAGGGGTCACTGTGCGCTTATACCAAGATACAGCCATGATAATAATAATAAAATAAAGCATGTAATAATGATTAAAGTTACAGCAGCCTTAAAGCAAATAAAATAACCTATTTGGTACACTTGCTACACAACATTTGGTAAGCAATGCTGAATAAAGTCAATAAAACATTATTGAGGACGACGCTCTCGATGATTCGTGGGGAACCACTTTATTAGCTTTTAATTGGCACTAGAAGAGCCAGACATAGTCTATATTATAGACTCTTTGTGGTGCACACAAAGAAGCCAACAAGTTTAAGAGTTTCCCGCTTCATTCAAGATATTAAAGTCCAATATATTTGTGGCTGTAATAAACGCAGAAACGCTTGGGAATTATTATTATACTATAATTTGGACAAATGAGTTCTATTTTTGTTGAGATAATTTGTAGTCTTTGCTTACTCATATAAAGGTTTGTAGATTCATTTGGGGGTCAACAG
The DNA here is from genome assembly GCA_037043745.1 of Chymomyza amoena. Lineage (NCBI taxonomy): Eukaryota > Metazoa > Arthropoda > Insecta > Diptera > Drosophilidae > Chymomyza > Chymomyza amoena. The sequence goes on from JBAMAX010002425.1 coordinate 493,372, forward strand.
CCCAGGTGCCTATGTATCCTTGTCCGTTGAGCCATTTTTTTAAAACAGAAAACTGTAAAATGAGAACACCCCCAAAAGAAGCTCAAAAAAGAATTTCAGCCCCATTAACATCGGCTATTCGTGTCCTTCCAAGTGCTTGTCAGTGGCGCAGGAAGTACTCAATCAAGTCCGCCTGATATAGGCCATCAAAATTATTAACCTATCCGTCACTTTGACAGACAAAGCCTGACATTTTGCAGTTTATCAGCTTCAATGGTCTGCAAAGCAGTGGAAACTTATATTTCTGTGGAATTTGGTTTTGGTACATCGGATGATAGCGACGGTTGGAAATTCTAAGATTTAAAAGCAAGAGTTTTCGAAATTAAACTATTTTTATACCCTGTGCCCATGCTACAACCGAAAATTTGTATAACATATAAAAGGAGATGTCGAAGACTCCAACAAACTTACCTAAAGTATGATCAGATTGACTAGAGAAGTCCATGTACCGATGACCGCCCGTGTACCGATCAGTCAATAAAAACCTGCTTGGCGCAAAATTCCTTTTATTTCGTGTGTTTTTGAAGACATTGTAATCGAATAAATACTGCATTGATAGCAATGTGGTAGTAAGGGGTTTCAACGCATAGATCTCAGAGATGGTAAGCAACAAAACTTTTGGATTATATTCGTTGTTATAATAAAGATACAAGTTTATTTTATAAACTTCGTTCTGCTTCGTTTGCTTACGAAGGTAACGTAAACACATTTGGTTCTTGGAAGATTTTTATAGTTGTTTTCGGTTGAGTATATCATATAGTTCCCATAGCACCTGTTTTTGTGCAAAATATCTTCTAGAGGTCGTAAGAAATTTATCGGATTTGATTGCAATGTAATGATAAAGGGTATTCCGACTTGAACTTACGCCGTCTTTTTTGACTTAGTCTTATAGTCAAATGCACTCGGATCCCTGAAAGTAGAATAATTTGTAGTTACATTTCCTATTTAAATATACCAACCTTCCAAAAACTCAAAAAATTTTGACTGGCCAAATAATGTCTAATGTCTGCTATCTTTATTTATTTATAGGTATTTTTTTCTGTATTTTGCAACAAGCATTTTATGAAATTCGAAATTTTACAATGGTTGATTTGTCAAAAAGTTGTTTACGTACAAAAGAATACTATCAAAAAAATATCCCTTCTCCAATGTACGTATTGGTGATATCTTTTGCTAACCTCGATATAGTCGGTTGTGATAGCATATTCATTCTGAAGAGAATGTTTCAAATTCGTTGAGATTCCTATCGAATACTGATTCCCGCGGTTCTAAAAAAATTAAGAAAAATAATGTGCAACCATAGTCGATATTTTTAAATAAAAGCATGTTTACTTCTACTTTTAATTTGGGACTCCTCATTTTTAACAAAAACTTTTTTAATTAAACCTATATTAATTCGTTTCATAAAATAAGTGAGCAATAATCGACTCGGGTATTAGAAAGGAAAGAAAAGCAAAAGAAGTGAAGAAATTAAGATGTATAGAAATTGGGTAGGGGTTAAAGATTATCAAAAAACTATCAAAAGAAAACCAACCTTTGGTTTAATTAAAATTAGAGCTTTTCATATTTTGGTAGCCACAGACGACGCTAAAACAAGCGGGTTAGACTTAGTAACTATGTATACTAAAAGATTCGCACATAGTCGGTTTGTATCTGAGCTTGTTGTCCAACATTTTGACGTTTTTGCTAATTACTTTCAAAGTCATCATGCAATTATGATTCGGTTGCCATGGTGAGCGGGCATAAATTCGTACTCTCGGATAAACTGCCCAACGTGTTGGTGTCCTTTGTACTATGTGGTTCAGAGTCTGGGGTCTGCTTCAGTTGCACACATTACCACAATCACTATACAGTTTTTTTTTAATGGACACTGAGCATAATAGAATCTCTTTTTTTCCATTGTTGAAAAGCAACCACGATAACTTTTAATAACTGGTCTTTTGTACGCTTTGGTAACATTTGTTGACTTTGGGAGTTACTCTTGGCTTTGATGCCAAATGTATGTTTGTTGGCACACGATTCCCACCAATTAGGAACTGTCAGTTATGGCTGACAGAAACGTGAAACGTGCTGTTAATTACTAAAGCTCGAGCTTTTGGAGCATCCTGTATTGTCAGCCCAACAATAAATCTTTAACTAGCCCAACTCTGTCAGCAACAGATGCAAAACTTGGTTTAACAAGTTGACATAGAACAAGCCGCAAGAACCACATTGAAATCTGATAAATTGAGTAGTAGTAAAGAAATATTTGCCACGTTATGTTTACTGTATCAACAAATTATGGTGCCCTTTATGCACTTAGTACAAAGTTAAGTGTAGAACTTTTTACAAAATTAATTTTTATCGCAGAATTAGTGAACGAAGCAATGAATCATGCACGCAAAAGCCACCAGAACATTCTTCAAATCATTCCCATGTGTTTTAATGGTGAATATAGCATTGATATTTCTTCGCCAAGGTCATCAAATATTATGTGCCAATCCATGCCAAGATCTTGAATATTATGAAAAGCACCCGTGATATTTATTGCAACTCTTGAGAAATGTCATAACGAATGTTCATAACTAATTATCTTTCTATATTATGATCTTTCGGATCTCTAAATCAAAATATTAAAAATTATAATTATTTGCGAGATATGTCAAGATGAATATAGCCTAACCCATAAAATTGTATTAACTGAAAACTTTATCAAAGTTTATGTTCACTTATTTAGATTGCCACCTTGTCGTGGTGATGGTGAAGCCTGCGAAAGCCAAAGAACGAAACAAAAGAGCAAGGTCGGACATAGCGTAGCTACTCGTAGGATCTCCTAGCTGGCAAGGTTGAAGAGGTGGACCGCGTCGATATCCAGCAACGTCAGCGGCTCCAATGTGGACTTATACCGGAGTGGGCATGGAACTGTGCATCGAAAATGGTGGATTTCGGTTCAATAGTTAAAAAATTCAACGAGTGGATCAGCAACGGTGATGTTTCACAAAGAACAACTGCTGAGAAGGCTCCACAAAGAGTCCGAATAAGAATTGGTAGCTCCAATACAAATGGAGCTGCGGAGCAATATCCCGCCAGAAGGCCCGACATGATTCTCACGGTGTTCTTCCCGTGTGTTATCATGACTTGGAACCTGTTACGGTTGTAGTTGGCGAGGAGGGTTTTTGACTGTTTAAACCGTGGTATCTGCGCCCAGTGAGCAGTCGTTTTTTATTCTCCTCTATTCTTAGTAGGTCCCGTACCACGTGGTTACCAATCCCACAGTGTGGTTTAGGACCGATTAGCGGTGTTGCTGTTCTTACAAATATGTCTGCTAGTTCATTTCCAGGAATATTGTTGTGCCCTGAAACCCATCTAATCTTGAGCTTATTCCTGGATCCTAAATTATCCAGTGATGTTCTCACTTCTTTAACCAGCCTTGATGTAATCTTGGCTTTGCTTAATGCATTTATTGCTGCTTGAATATCAGACAGGATGGAAATATTCTTTTCATGGTAGTTCTTTTGCAGATTAAATCCTGCACATCCTCCAAAAGCACAGACTTCAGCTTGGAAAATGCTGGTGTATCTGAATAGAGGTTCATAATATTTGGTCCTGGGTCCTACTACCCCCAGGCCACTTCCTTGATCAGTGAGTGATCCATCTGTGTACCACTTTATTGTAACTTGTGACTTTCCGCCGCATATCGACAACGATATGTAGGCCATTCTTTGCAGCTTCTGCATTTTTCCGCTGTTCGTGCTAAGGCACGCTTTACTACCCCAGGCTATGGTTTCATACGTTGGCATGGCTCTAACAACCATGAGGTATAGCCATCTTAATATTCGAGGTGATGTACCCCACGACTTCCCGGCAATACTTCTACACGTAAAGAGAGCCTTTGAGCACTTATTTATCTTGTTATCTACATGAGTTTTGAGGTAGAATAATACTTTTTTTTTTGTCTTCAACTTAAAATTGTTTTCCATTCAACACAAATCAGAGAGCTCCAAAATGGCCTCCGATGTTTAGAAGACTTTTGGATATAACCTTAGGCGGGAAACAACTTTATTATGTTTCCATATCTTCGTTACAATATACAACTCCTATAGGGCTATTATGTAGCACCTTGAAAAAATTAAAACCAAAAGTTCGTGGGCATAATTTGTTTATTTTGCAGAACGGTTTTGTATGTCATATAGTTCCCGTAGAACCGATCGATAAGGAAAAAGTTTTTAGGGCATAACTTAATTTCATATAAAGATATAGAAACCAACTTTGGCATTTAAAGACTTAAAGAGCATCTCGGCACTGTACCAAATTTGATAAAATTCGGTGGACTACATCTACATAATATCGTAATAAAACCACAGAAATATATTTTTGGAGTTCGTAAGGGTATAAGGGTCGTCTACGCTCGACTTTAATGTACGCCATCTTTTGGTTTTACTTTTTTGTTTTTAATGCATTTCTAAGCTGAGTTTACCGAGTCCCTTAAACTGAGAAAACGATTTTTTTTTAATGTAAATGTATAGGGCATCTCAAAGTTGATCACAACTGACAACGTTTGCCATATATTTAACAATTATCTTTTATGCTTTTGACTACGAATTTTTTGCATTCTATTTGTTTGCGTTTTAAAATTAATTAATGCAGGCATAACAAATATTGGCACAAAAGTCTTCCAATCAATTGCCAAATACAATAGAAATTCCATTGACTTTGAATGACCTCTGCGGCAGTCAGCTGGAAATTAAAGAATCAATTATTAAATAGAAAAGTGAATTGAGACCCAAGAAAAAGTAATTTATATACTCCAAGACGTCCACAAAATGTTGGTAACATCAATAACAAGGAAAAAATTAAGGCCAACATGAGGGACAAAACGCTAATACACGCAGCCATGAGGCAAAACAAATACTCGTACAATGTAGCATGTACGTACTAAGGAACCATTTTCTTTTATTTGCTCTGGCGTTAACAGAAGCATTGGGAATAGTCCGACGCTCAACTATAAGCAAAAAAAAAACGAGACTAATAAAAAAAAACACAAAAAAATACCCCAAAAAGATGCCAACAAATTGCGTGTTAAGCTCCAAAACTGTCAAAGTCAAATATGTCAAAATATTCGGTTCAGGCCGATTTCATCCAAATACTCAAACTCTTAACTTAAGTAAAGCCCAAAATTTGTTTTCACTAGTGAATGCTTTTTAAACTCTTTTTTGAAACGTATTTTTTTTTTGAAAAGGGTTGTGCTTGAAAGATTAAGATTAAATCCATTTAACAGCGAAAGATTTCTTTGGAGCAGTGCCTTCATATCTTAGGCTGACCTTAATTTAACTTTTTCATAAGATTTATTAATTAATTGATTTACCCTAATATTTTACATATACATTTACTGAGTGAATTTAAAAAAATATATGTATATAGAGTTTAGTCTTTACAGCTTTACAACTCAGATGGTTGTATTTTAAACATTACATCAAAATATTTGTTATATAATAATAAGGAAAATGGGGATAACCTTAAAAAGTCGAAAAAAAGAAATAAATAAAAAACTTACAACTAAATTATAAAATGAAACTAAAACAAGGCTAAGGATCATAAAGATCTGGAATATCAATCGTATGGGATGTAAATGTTTTTATATTAAATTCAGTTATAGCCTGACAATTTTGTCATCAATCATACAAATATCTTCTTTCTTACGGAGTAACCAAACATTTGGTGCCTCCGATTCCACCATCGAATGTTTTGCAGCAAGAGGAATTAAATCGAATCGGCAAAAAATGTTTCAAAAAGTAATTATTATATTGAAATAATTTTTAAAATATTCTTTGATATTATGCTTCTTTATTTTTTCACGTTCCACCGAATAAATTACACTTTTTAAGTACAGAAAGCTTCCTAATTCACTGCAGTAAAATCTTAATCTAGTTGATAAGATTTTATGGTTTGCATTCAAAATCGCTCTGTTCATATTCTTCCTTTACGGAATCTCCCGTAAAGGGAGATTTTTCCCAGGAAATAAGTTATCTATTATTATTATTGGGTGTATAAGTGTACTGCGACCCAAGTGGTTCTATTGTACCCCCTTCATGGCTTAGAGCTCTCCTAAAAGTCTCAAGGCCTGCATGTATTGCAGTATTTTATTTTGACTTATAGTTACAACGGTCTCTGGTGGGAGAACGTACATGCCCAGGAGCTTGTTTCTTTTACAGGCGAGTGCCATACATTTACGTAATACGAGGTGTGTTCAAAAAGTATCGCAGATTTTAGAATTTTCGCGGGTTACGTTTATTCGAATTTCAATTTTTTTATTGGCGTTATGTTGGTACTCATGTCTTTCACTTATGCCGAGAAGCTCGGCCATTTTGAATGTTCACTTAATTGTTGACAGCTGCTTTGCTGGCACATGTTTTGACTCGTCTTCGATTTTTTTTTTCGTCCTTTCATGGGCCTCTTCAGTTTAGGGAACAAGAAAAAGTCACAAAGGGCCACATCTGGGGAATACGGTGGCTGCGGCATCATTAGTGTATTGCTTTTTGGCCAAAAAATTCAAAAATCTGCGATACTTTTTGAACACACCTCGTACATGCGAAGAAGTTTCTTCTCTATGCTACAGAAGCAACATAGTCCACTATGCCAATTTTGTATAGGTGGCTGCGGAGCCTACAATGTTCCGTCATATCTACAACGATATGTAGCGGTGTGATCTCCATTATCTAAAAAGTTATCTAAGAAGACCGTAATTTTTCATTTTCTAAAGTTTTTTTATCTGCTGTGTGTATAAATATATTCTAATTCAAGTTAAAACTACATAGCATATAACTCTGAACTGATCACAACAAGCACATGTAAATTAAAATAAATTGTATGAAATATTCTCTTAAGGCATCACAACATAATGTTAAAAAAATGTTAGTAACATAAGATAATAACAGCTCAATAAAAGCCTGCATTAAGACCTCAACAAGCATGCACATAAATACATCAAACATATGAAAAAAAAAAAAAAACTGAGCCTGAAAAGTGTAGTTATTCAAAAGAAAGATCAATTGCGCTAAAGCGGTAATCCTTTGGCGAAAGCAGGGAACAGTATGGCTTTACTCCCGGTACCTTTGTGTACTGCGGAAGCATCGTCCTGTAAAGTGTCAGTTGAGCGAAATCCTTGGCAAAGTTTTCAGTCGAAATTTTTTAATCTTATCGCCTTTCTTATCTTATACTAACTTTACCTTTAATGGAAGCATATGCTTCGCTTTTCTCTTATTTAGAAAAAAAAACACATCCCTGATTCAATGGAATCGCCGTTGATATTATTATCAGCTGCACACCCGAATCTCTGCAGATTTACTCTGTGTCCATTACAAAGTTAAAGACGGTCGACGAAGAGGACCCCGTCTTGTAGAAAAAAGTTTTTACCGTCCATCATTTATTTTTTTTTTTTCTACTCCCTCTACCTTTTTACACTTATAATTTATTTCTTATTTTTCAAACAAAGGTAAGCCAAACAAACTGCGGTCATAATTTAAAAATAAAATATAAAAAAACTTTAATATTTATGGGTTTTTTTGTAGGATTTTATTTGAGTTTTTATTACAAATTGAAAATATGTTGCATAATTGCATTGGTGTTTGTTTTTTTGTTTATGTATTTGATCTTTTGTATACATAAATTTATTATACGTTAATTTTTCAAATTTTTTTTTACTAATTTCAAGTTTTGTTGAATATAAATCATGTTTTAAATATAAATATTTATGATCTTTTGATATAATATACAAAAAAGGAACAATCTATGGCGTCGGTCTTTGGCATGTTGTTGTTATTGGTATTGCTTCTAGGCAAACGCTCATAAGTTACTAAGTTCTTAATTAAAATGTAAATCGTTTATATTTCTATATACTTGCACTATATAATTAATGAGCAGTTTAAACACATAAGAATAAATGATATCATACAAAAAGAAATAAATTCAAAATTAAATGAAATAAAAGATGGTTTCTTTTATAACGGGAAGTACGCACTTTATGACAAAATGGCGGTCCCGTTGTTCTGGGACCTTAAGTTTTGAAAAAATTCTGACGTTGTAGAGGATCTAATCACTACAAATTAGCTTAGTTCTTTCGCTATTCCGGATAATATGAATGTTACAATACCAAAGCTAGTCGTTTGGGGGCCCCATTGATGCATTCGTTGTTGTTTTTGTTGTTGTTTTTTCATCTATTAGATGTTTTGCTGTTGTTTTTGTTACTAAATAACTCGTTATGTGTTGTTGAAGTTCGTTTTCGTTCGTTTACAAAATTGAGCGGTGTGCTGTGAAAAATGAACAAAAAAAACTTTATAAGAATTTTACATTTTATACCAGATATAAACTCAAGGAAATACCTTATAATAGTATTTGGGTATTTATTTTTACAAATATCGTGCAGTTTTCAAAGTATTCTACAAGGTTAATTACAATTTTCTAGCAACACTACTTGTTTTTTTTTTTATATATAATCTAAAATGTGCTACAAGTTGTGGGTGTAAATGAAACTACGGGGGTGTTCTACAGGGTACTAAGGGAAAACTTTGGTATAGCTACAAGTCAGTTTTGTAGTTTACATAAAGGATTCGTTCACATGCTTTAAAAAAATGCTCTTACCAATTTGTTTTTGCTTAACATTTCGTTACTAGTATTTTTAAATTAATTAATATATATCATATATACATATATAATATATTACTATATAAAAGTTTATATGATACTGCGTCGCTTGTTATTTGATTTGATTTGATTGATATTCGAGAGAGCTAAGATGTGATTTGACTTTACTTAGAAAAAATCCTCTTCCTCAGCTGTGTTTTGCATTAAAATGTAAATAAAATAAAAAATGATATAGTATTAATTATACAGCTTATGTTCTTGATATTTCAAGTTGAATTCAATCTAATTGCGACAATGAAAAGGTATTTCCCAAGGAGTTTTCTATAAAATCGTTTTTCAGTTATTTGCAAGCGATATTAATTAATTGAATCGATTCCTTCGAGTTGGATAACTTTCGCATAAGCGATTAACGTATTTTCCATATATTCTCATAAAATATGAGAGAGTTTTATCTAATTCTCATTCGCGTTCGAATTTTTGATAAAATAGCAAATCACTTTTTAGTTCAAAAATTCAAAAATAGAAAAAAAATTTAAATTAAGAAAAAATTATTTTTTTTAAATTTATATGTTTATCTACAAATATTTGAAAAGATCTCAAGCAACCTCTATTTTAGTGACCTATGAGTTTAAATATCTTAATGCCTGAATGAGTTTTGTTTTCTCATTTACCGATAACTCGCTAAATAATCGGAATCTCGCCAAAAAATAAAATCATTAAAATATCGAAATAATCATGAATAATTCCTATAAAATTAAAAAAAAGCTTAAACAAGTTTCGAAAAAGCAATTTCCTTAAAAGGGTATTAGTTCAAGTATTTCATTCCCTGCCAAGAATTCCGCATAACATAAGTATGGCCAACATATGAAAGATCACTAATTTGTATTAGATAAATCCTGGTTAAAGAATGGATGGCTAAGCTATTTATAAAGTCGTCTACTCCGATTTTTTTATTAATAATTCAAACTAATTATGGAAATATCAAAAGAGTAACTCGACAGCTTCCATGGGAATCACGCTAAATCCGATGTTCAGTTTGCTATTCCGGTGACGTATGGTTGAAACTACACTCATTTTTGAGAATTCAAAATGGCGGATTCATGAGTACGGATGTGATTTACAAAATATGCTTGAAAATGAAGGAGTTTGCGTAAAGCTTGAGTGATTTCAAGTCCTGATAAAGTTCTGGGAACTTAATGTAGCAAATATAATAAAGCAGAACTGATTACATAAAAATGTTTCTCTGATATAGCTAATTTCATATCCTTATTATTTTTTTAAAGCTCAACATTACAGGGTTGATTTGAAATTTGGTTGCATTTACATGTTAATCGACTAATCACAGGTGTTTGGCTTGCTCTTATCTAAATTTATGATTCGTACGAAGCTAAAAATCTACAATCGATTTGGATTTTTCTTAACTGAAAGGCATTTTGATGAAAACAGTGCGTATGCTAGTGGGCAATATTTACACTATGTACAAGGATCTTGGTAAAAACTCTTTAAACATGTATGAGTTCTTTTAAAAACAAAATTTCTTTTTTCGATTCGAAATAAGAGGCAAATGACGCCAAGTGAAATGATGAAATGAAATCCTTTTTACGATTACTTACGTGTCAAGGGTCTGGCTGGGTGCTTGGACCACAAGTAACGGTTCTTCACGGGTGACAAGTACGAGTCACGTGCAATGGGGCTCGAGGCACGGGGCACCGAGGTGGCACGGAAGGGCACCAAATCGTCAACATCCCACCAGAAGGGATCACGCACAATCGATGAAATCGGCAAATTGGGGCTGGGGCTCAACAGATCCCTGAACCGGTTGCGTGGATGGAAGATTGGAAGTCCTGTTGTTGTTGTTTGACATAGCATTTGGTGTATAGTTGCAAAGTGGCATAAATATTAAAGTCGTTGTTGTTGTTGTAGATGATGTTGGTGTCAAGATTTGTGCATTTTGAAGGGTACGAGTATACAAATAAATTTTGTAGATTGGTTTGTTGTTTTTTGTTGTATTGCAATGTATACAAGAAGAGCAGAAAGAAAAATATTTTTGCTTTGTTTTTTTTTTTAAACTAAAATAAAACAAAAAAAAATCAAACGAAAAAAAACGCTTTAACTTTAACAGTATTTTTGATATTTTCCATGCGTATGTAAGATTTCAATGTGGAAAATATACCAAATAATGGGCGGCAGTAGGGCGGATAGTTATCGATAGGGCGGTAGTAGTCGATAGGTAGCTAATTCAAAGACAAAGACCAAGCGCTACGGTAAGCATAGTAAGGATGGCGAAAACGGGTTTGGCAACTAATAGGGTCTACATTATCTTAAATATACTTAGAACTTAAAGCACGGCGCTTACTTTTGGGCTCAAACCTTATGATGATGCTGCTGGCATATCACTCAACTCAAATAAGTACCAATTTGTTTTTGGTAAAAGCCAAAAGTATAAATTTGGATAACTTTAGCAACAAGTTGTTAGCACTGAGACAAACCCAAACAGCAGCCCAACTAAATATGGAACTTTTAATTGGACTCGTTTGACATTATCATCAGTGGATCAGTTGTATGTGTGTCACATAAGCAACAAAGACGAACAACAACAAGAAATTACACTCTTCTTGTATATAAAACGTTTAAGGAAATGGAAAAATTTTGATTTTACCCTCAGCATCATAGGCGACTTCAGTGGGACGTGGTCCCCAGCGACCGGCTTTAACAGGAGTGGGACTTGGCGAACCGGCGCGATCAAAAACACTTGGTCTTGCCACAGCTGGGCCAGCAGCAGCGGCACCGCTATTCACGGGCGACTTACTTTCAAAGAGTTCATCCAATGGTTCCAAAGAGCTGGCACGGAAAAGTGGACGCGAGAATGGAGCCAAGCTGGTGGCACGATCAAAAACAGATGGTCCACGTGGCACGCTTCCGTCACGGTTCCAGTATGTTGGTGGTGGCACATAGGGCTCGCTGCCAGCACGCAATGAACGGTTGGGACGAGCTGGAGATGCCGAGCGACGAGCTGAAAGAGTTAGGTAGATGGTGCAAATCTAAGTAAATACACGAGAAGTTTGGTAACTGGTATTTAAAAAAAAAAAAAAAACATTCGGAAATCCATTTGCTGAAAAAAAAATTCTTTCTACTGACTCTTGGAACATTCTTATATAGTTTCCTTGCTTTCTACGCTTTCTGGGAGAATATATGTATGTCGAGGCGTTTATAACAAACTAATGTTCCCAGTTTCGAATCTAATTTCAAGGTGGGGATTGATCGCCTTTTGAAATTGTTTAAATATGTATGGTATACATATATTCTTTTTTCAACGAGGATATTATTGATCGAGCCAAAGACGACAAGATATCCATACGTTTGCTCTTAGATTGATCCTCGGAGTATGCTAGCACAGTACTTTATGATATGATTCGGTGACAAACAGATTTAAAAATGTATTTATGATGAATCTTCGAGGACAAAGGATCTAAAATGTATAACTCTCGAAATTCTAAACAGATTCTTATACAATTTTAATATAAGCTTCTGAGTAGTTTTTTACAACCTGTCTATATTTTCAGTCAGCTCCAAAAAAAATCGATTCATAAATATATCTTTATATGAATGTAATGCCATTAAAATTTTGATCCCATGAAAAAAAAAAAAAAAACAAGCAAAGAGTTCTTCCAATCGTTTAGGAAATTTTTATGAAACACATGTTAACTGTCAAAGTGGGCTGCGTTGTCTTCATAACAATCGAAATTTGCTTTTATTAAGACATTTTTAAACCGATCCGCCCAATGGAACTATCAGATGCATATAATAGACCTATTTTGATTAAATTATTGTAATATTCCCTAATGTCGAATTGGCTTTCAATAGCTGCATAATCCGATATGTCCAAAAACAATTTTTTTTTAAATTAACGTGTTTCCCGTGGCCAGGGCGGACAGAAGCCAATTATTTTTTCAATAACCAAGCAGTCACGTAATTAAACATTCGGACACTCTATCCAGTCATATTGGCCGTACTATATGGGGTCTCCATCGATATGTTATATACATTTTGGACCGCATAAACCTAATATATCCTTGGTGCCTGAAGTTGCTGGGTACACTAAATTTGCTTACTTTAATTATATACAGAATAGTGACTATCAACTCGAACTGCAAGCCATACATCGATATTTTTTTGCGTTATCACTTATCGATATAATGAATATCACACAGACTAGCTTTCAGTCTTGCTACAAATATATCAAATGTAACAATTGATAGTGTTAGTTAACAACTCTTCTAAATAGTTTCCATAAAGTGTCCTACTGTCATACTAAACGAAACCGGCAACTTCAGGAATCATATAACAGCTACTCAATCATTATTATTAAATTTTCTCAACATGATCATAATCTACTTTAACTAATTTGTATAAATTTTCATATTTTTCCAGTTTGCAAGGAATCCTTAACCTGAGTTAATCTTTGACAGGTAAGAGACTAAATTTACTATTTTACTTACCAGAACGAACTTAAAATAAATATAAAATCTAACCAACGAAGTTCTGGGATACATTTGGAATGGAAAATTTTCTAAACAATTACATAGCACAAAATTACAATACTGTGGGGCACAAACAAAAACGGTAAAAGTTTTACATAGATATATGTTTGTGTGTGTGTTTGTTTGTATTATCTGCCAGAAACATTTTTTGTTAAAGAAATATTACATTTAAATAAGGAATGTTTTTGATTGTACATACATTGGAATGAATTTTTATTCTTTCGTTAAATATTTCATTTTGATTTACGGTTAAGTTTTTGTTTTTATTTATGTATTGGCAGTATATATTTACAGGCGCCGCACAGTGTATGTGATTTGCTATGTATTTTGTTTTTGTTTAGTGATGAACTTGGGTAGCGAGACATTGAGATGAAAAGCGCCAACAAAGAGACAGGCACGGGACGAGGGACGCAAACACCAAAGACGATAATTAATAATAATATTAAAAAATTAATAGAATTTTGATAGTTGATAGAATAGTTGGCATTTTATTTGATTTATTTTTGTTGTTGATTTTTTATGCATAAAATTAGGTTGATTTTGTTTTATTATAGTAATAACGCGCCAGATGCGCTATGTATGGACGAATATTTATCATACAGACTGTCATCTACAGTGGGCTGAAAGTCATTTTAGCAGCAGCTTTCGATATATTACATGTGGCATATAGTTTGTACTATGGTACAGCTGTTAGGAGAATTGATTAGGGCTTAAAGTAGTAATGAGGGAGTTCTATGAAATGCGTCGAAATGTTAAAAAATGAACGATATTTTTTTTAATGTTTAAGTCTAAATTTAATATAAAGTTTTTTTTTTTTTAATGTTTTGTTTGGTTTTATTACTTTCGTTTTTTGATTTTTGTTTTTTCCTTGTGTATATAATTATATAAGTTAAAAATTAAATAAAGCATTATATCATACAATGAAACATTTAACGAATTTCTTTTACTATTGATGGTAATTCATTTTCTTTTTTTGTATCTTTTTTTTACAAACAAGCATTTTTTTCTATACTCTAATTTAACAATTCTTTGGCAATTAATTTACATTTCTCTAGGTCTAAGCAAAACAAAAGTTTTTTTAAACCAGTTGGCATTAGGCTCAGCATTTTTTAAACTTTGAGTGCTGCAAAATATTTTATATATATATATAGATAGTTGATTTTATATATAGTACAGTTTATACAGTTTATATAGTGTGAGAAATGAAAACTTATATGCTTGTTGTTGACTGAATTTGAAAAAATATCTTGTTGAGTTTTGGATAGATAGATAGTTCGTATCGTATGTTCTGCTGCTTTTTGCTATTTAGTGGAGAGCTTACATTTTGTAATTATGCTTTTACGGTTTTTTGTTTGTTTCGTATTTGTAATTTTTTTGTTGTTGTTGGATTTTTTTTACAAAATGTCTTTGATATTCTTACCCTTGTTGAGCTCTGCCAGCAGCTTATCCTCTGGCTCGTATTCCAATGGCACCAAGGAGTTGGGTGTCAATGGCTTATCTCTCAAGTACAGACCATAACGAGATGGATATCTGCGCTCAATCTCTTGCATGCGCTTCAAATGATCATTCCAGGCCTTCTCTGCATCGTAATTAGCTGGAACTGTGGGTGATAAATGGTGGCCATGTTTTATATAAGTATATGTACCTTATAAAGTGTTCTATTATGTATAATATGCGCGTGCTTACATTTTTGTTAGATTTTGGGCTCACATGGCGTATGCGTTATATTTCAATTTAATACGTACGTAGTAATTTTTAAGCAGCAATTAAAAATTGTTTTTAGAAAAAGAAAAAGCAAGAATTTGTACTTTAATAAGCTGGCAAAGTGGCAAAGAAAAATCAAATGAAAATGCATGAATGATCGATCTTGTTATGATGCTATTGTACGTATATAAGTCACAATTTGACGACACAAACAATTTATTTATTTAATTTTTATATAGATTTTAGCTACTGCTACTATGCACTTTATTGACTATAAAGCTTTTTATATAATTAAATTAAAATTTCTAATAATTTTTGCTAATTGCCTAATTAATTGATAAATCGCTGCGTTGCGTTGAGTTTTGAATGAATTTTCTTTTTTGACAACATTTAAGATTTATGTATTTTCTGAAACAGCAATGAAAAAAAAGAGAGAGAGAAAAATTGGTTAGTTTCAAAAAACAAAACACACACAAACTATGCGCAATGGGGGTAGGGTACCAGGAACAGGATCTAGTGAAAACACATTATCGACACACAATCGACACTGAGTCACAAAAGTTATTTGATACCACGCGAGCATGAATTTAAATTTGCATAGAGCCAGAATGATAATTTATTAAACAAAAGAAAACGCTCTCTATATAAAAGCTCTATATACATACATATCGTATATATTTATTTATTCCAAAGAGCTATTCGGAAGGTATACATGAAAAATCAAAGCGATTTGTGGGCTCTTGCCAAAATATTGTATATAGCTAGTACATACATATATACTATACATACACATTGACGTAATATTTGCGCGCTGGCATTTTATTTTTAAAATTATGAAATCATAGAAAACACAGCCGTAAATTGGCAACGTATTCAAGGCACTATATACAATGTATTATACTATGTACATACATACATATATGCTATAACAAATGTATTTCAAATTTATGATTGACATCTGCAATGGGTGAATTGCAATTGGCAAATGATTGTGGATTGTATGCATGATTGAGATTAAGCTAGCTGGGCAAAGATAAAAAATAAGTTGGCATATAGTAAGTATATAATAGCTAAAAGGCATATTAGATTTGCTTGGGTGCTGCGCTCATAAGTCATAAGTACTCTAAATAATAGAGTATGTACTGATACTGAACTTACTTGTTCGGCTGTAATGATGATCATAGATGGCACGTGGCGAGTAACCGTAGGTGTCACGGCTCACGGGCAAGTATCTGTAGCCAGATGACTGCACACGCTCGTTGGCGGTAGCGGGCTCATCATAGATGCTCCTGTATGTGGGGGCCGAATCCAGGTAAGAGCTGTATGGCCTTGAGGCTCTTGGTGCCTCATGAGCACGAATGTCCTCGGATCCTGTTGAATGCAAGATGGATTTTTTTTTATTGTTATGCAATATTTGTTGAATTTCGAACTGAGTTTATTAAGTTTGAGAATATTTCAAATATTTGGCTCAATGCCAAAAAGTTCGTTTGGTTTCATTTCTTTTGTTTGGTTGGCTCAGGAACACATATTTAAAATATTTTCAATATACTCGTCGCCACATATACTATATAATATTTTGTGTGTGTTATTTTTGTAGCAAGCAAAAATAGCGCTGGTACGAGCTGTTTCCTGACAGCTGACAAAGTAATATGCTTACCCTTCAGGGATCTGATGTAGGACTGCCAGAATTTAGCCTTCTTGCTGGGGCTCTCATTGCGCCCAATCATTTCCAAATGGTTTTTGAACATTTTGATCGATTTTGTTGTGTGTGTTTCGGGCACAGTAAATACTCGTTAAACTCGTTCGCTGCAAAACGATAAAGTTTTTAAAAACTATTAATCAAAATTTTGCAACACTGCTTCGTTTGTTCGTTTTAGCGAGCACCATAAAAAATCTCTCACTCGATTGTCACAACACTTGAGCGCTAAAAAAATGTTCTTGGCTGTTTTCTAAATTTCGCCGTTCCGTTTTTGTATTTGAGTTTCAGTTTTCTTTTGGGCCGTTTTCGAAATAAACTTATGGCCAGTGCAAAGTGTAAAAATTAAAATAAATTTTATAAATACTCGTCGTACATATTTGTGCGATACAAAGTCGATTCACGGAACAGCAGCGCCACAATATCAATCACTAAAAATACATTTATTTTTTTTTTCATATAATATTATCTGTACATATATAAGTAGGTAGGTATCTCTCTCGGGGAGCAACAAAAAATTTCACACTTTTAGTCAAAATTTATATGTAAGTATCTATGATGAAGTATTTGTATCTGTAGCTGTGGCTGCTGTATATGACGACGGACCGCAAGATCTGCAGCTAAATATATTTTATTTTTAAATGTCCTTGAGTTGAATTCTTAGTTTCTTGTTGTTCGACGACGCTCTTGTTTTATTTTTTCAATTTCAATTTCAACTTTTTAATTGCAATTCGTTTTTAATACACTTGTTTTAATTTCAACTTTAATATATATATTTTTTTATACATATATACAGCTATATGTACAACACAAGATATCAAATGTCAAATAGTGTCAGCGCTGCTTATGTAATCATTCATTTTTAATCATTTTCATTCATAACTCATCAAAATTATTTATTTATTATATATTAACTTCAAAAGTTTCAGACGTGTCTTTGAGCACTTATTTAATTATATAGTTTTATTACTGTTCAAGTATATCACACAAATGTCAATTACTATATATATATATTTATTTTTTTTTTATTATATTTTTGCAATTTATAACAATTTATTTTTTGCTGTCTTACAATTTCTATTTACTCCTTAAAAATAGCGATCTATCCTCAACGAAGAATTTTTTCAAACTGCAAGCCGTTCAAAATTTGCCTCACCAATTTTACTCGTTTCATCCAACTTGCCATTTGTTTCACAGACACCAATACACTTACAAAAAAAACACAAAACAATCGCCCCCCAAAAGCACAGACATCCATATGAAAAGCACTACACGATCGTGCCATATCCCATATACCACATATACCACATACCATATACCATCTGCCAATACGACGTAGGTGCAAAAAGCTTTCTATACAACCCACTCATTTTTGTAAGCTTAACTAAAAACGGTGACGGAAAGCAAAAAAAATTACAAAAAAAAACAACACCTCAGAATTCATGAACAAAATTTTGCTTATTTTTTAAAAAAATTTTATTTATACACAATGTACCAATTTTTTTTTTTATTTTGCATTTTTTTTATAATTAATTTGGTTGTTTTCTTTAACATTTTGTTCACAATTTGTATTTATATTCATACTTTATTTTCATCTATTTTTATTTGAAAAATTGCGCATAAAAAAATGCAACCTATTCTTAATAAACTCTTTCATATCGCTGGACTATATATTATATATATCTGAAAGACAACCACGATAATTACGTCAATTGTGGTCTTGAATTGTTCAACGACTTTTAGCTATTCCAAAAACAAGTAAGAGGCGACCTTCAGCAAATCACGACTATGCAATGCTCTTTAATAGTATTACTCCCGAAGTATACAATAATAATTCTTGTTAACTAACAGAACTAAGCTTAAAAACAAAAAAATTTGACTGATAGTTTAAATTTTATTTCCGTCTTTGTCAGGCAAAATGCAGAAATGCAGAAGTACCCTACTAACAACATAGATGATTTTTTTTTTAGATCGTCCAAACTTTAATTTGATCTTCATCTGTTTAATGACCACTAAGACTACCTGCTAATATAGCATTTCCCGACAGATCAATATTGTAACACTTTTTCAAGAGACACTGCCTTTAATTCAGTATGGGTCTAGAAAATAATCAGGTGGCTTTAAGTCGAACGATCTTGAAATAACAGCAGCTCCTTTCTTATTTAGAAAGAAGTAGTGAGCCCGGCAGACGTTGTCCTGCCCAATCTTTTTGAATAAAAATCGTAAGATTCTCTAGTTAGCTTATCTGGAAAAATATAAGATTTTTAGATTAGTTTGCAGCTCGGATCAAACTTGCACCATTATTAGTGCAATGTCGCGTTTCACGGGTCTGTCTTAACCTAATTAATTCACGTTCATTGCGATCTTCACGTTCCTGGGCAGGCCGATTAGATTGATAATTAATTTGATTCGTTGCATTTCTTCCAATTGAAATGCATCATGCATTCATTGATCGATTAGGAGATGACATTCCTTTATTAGCCATCGCCAAGCATAGATCTTCAATATGAATTAAAGCTTCATTGTAAACTTTCGGCGTAAATTCCATTACTGGATTACGTTTTGCTTGACGTACTTGAAACAAAATATCTTTTGATAAATAATCTTGATATTTTATCCACAATTCAGGTAGATTTTATGGAAAACATGTTGCCAAAAAAAGCAGTAATAGCAGCATCTGCTAAAGTTTGATCCCAGTGCAAATCATTTTCCAACAAATTCAATTTTTGACATGCCTCTCGATACTTTGCACACAGTACGCCATTCACTTTTCTCAATGATTGAAACGATTTTGGACCGTGAACATTGATTAACAACAATACCAGTTTTTTATATATGGCAATATACACACAAAAACCGATATTCACAAAAATGTGTATATCTCACGAACCAATACACACAAATATCGCAATAGAAAAAAAAACCTCCGTATTGACAACCTCTAACACACGCAAAAATCAAATTTGAAATTCATCGACGCGTTCATGAGAACACCCGTAACACGTAAAACATAAGTTTCCTTTATATATAACATATAGGTTAGAATTAAGTTTTGGGTATTTTTCAGTACATAACATATTTTCTAAGCAAGAACTTTAATTTAAAAAAAATTAAATTATGCCAGAAAAAAGTATAAACTATAACAAATGTAAATCTAAATCTAACTTACGATAATCGTAGATATCATAGAATGAAGCTTTATGAAGATTCTTACTCGTTACTCGATACCTAAGTTAGTAGTGAATTGAAAGCGTCAAAAAGTTAAACGACTTTTTATTTTTTAAGTGACATTTAAAATTATTTCCAGCATATAATATTTTTTTTGATAGATGAGCTGTTGAAAAATAAAATTGATGTGTGTGACACACTCTTTTTTTGGGTTATGAACAAAGAAAAATGACATATCATTCGCTGTGAAGACTGCACAAAAATTTTAAACCAATTATCTGGTGTTGGGATGATTCCTAAATTAGATAGATATATATTTTTGTCTATATCTTTGGTTACGAACGATGGCGGGATTTCTTTATGTAAAACGATGGGTATGATCTTTTTGGATTCGCTGAAACCGAAGCTCAAAAATCTCTAGCACGCCACAGTTCTGAGCTAACCTCTAAAATTACTCTTTTTTTTGAGTCCGCCAGAACCGGGACGTCATGAGATCTTTTAGATCTGTAACTCGTATTCACCGACTCTAAAAACGTATGGACTGAACTCCGAATATAAAAATAATTTTTTGTAGCTGGATGATATTACTTCAAAATATCCCAAAACACTTTTTTGGGTACGGTTCGCGTTGATTTTTTTTAGGAGTTTTGTGAGCCTCAGAAGATTAGGTTGCTGAGATAGCTTCCATAATAATACAATTTATAGTGATTTTGAAAACATTTCGGATCCCTTGAGTGTTAAATCTGGAAGTCGGATTCAATTAGACTTTTTGGAATTGTGGAATTTTTTAAAATTTTGAATAACTGAGAAAACGTTTAACGGGAATAGTTCCACTTCTATTTCAGGAATATGATTTGCTGGGTTAGGCAGACTAGCACTATGAAGATAAGTGAGTATGATATGTGTGCATTGATTGGTCAAAATTTTTATAGGGGTGGCAAGCCTGAAATTGATACATTTCCTCTATAAGTTTTAATAAATCAAAGGGTACAAAATATAATATGAAAAAAACAGTAGGAACACTAAAAATTTCTTAATTTTGTGTGGCATATTACAATTTTGTACATCTAATTATGATTTTCACGATAATTTCCGTGTCTTATGCTCTAATCTTTTATAATTTCCTTTCTTTCGAACGGTCTATTCAATCTATCACTTCTTCTATCCTAAGTTATCTTGAATTGCCACTACGAGCAATCCTATATTATGAGTCACTCTTTTGGTCAACGGTGATCCCTTGGCATTTTTTTTTATATAATGTTTAATTTTTATCTTGCTTCCTTTTTTCAACTTTCTGGCCAGTTCTTGATGTGAGAAGGTGTATATCGTTAAAAAGTTCACCCATCGGGGTAGATACGCGGATTAGTTATACCTTTTATTTTTTGATTTTCTAAATGAATTTAATGTTTTTCTATAATATAATGTCAACTGTTCTTAGTTGTACTCCTCCAATAAATAAATATAGGAATCAGATTAATTAAAAAAAGATGTAATTTGGCTGGAATTGGTTGTAAGACCAGCCCTTACAGCTTGGTAGCTTTGCAGAACGACTGGGAAAAGGGAATTGGGGACAGCGAGGTATCATATCTGACATTCGTTTTTTGTTTTTGTATATGATCTATTGCCGTCGCTGGCTTAAGTGGTAGCGTACTCGCCTCTAAAACCGAAGGTCGGTGGTTCGATTCCCCGCAGTAGCACTGGTGCATTTGCCTAGCACTGGCATCGCTAGCTCAAAGACGCTATTTGCCATGAAAGTCTCTATTAATTAAAGACACCGCCGTTCGGATTCGGCTATAAACTGTAGGTCCCTGTTCTGTTCGAACAGTTATTAATAGAGATCCCCTAAGCCCCTCCTCCAAGGGGTCTAACAGGGAATTATATATATATATGATCTATTTCATTCTTACTCCTAACAAAAATCGAAGTGCCTGAGCTCTTTATGTTCAGCAACTAAACTTAGATTAACGAATTTTTGAAATATTTTGAGCTAATTCCTAACTTGAGTAGTAAATTAAATTATATAGTTTTGTAGGTGATTAAATCGTGGATATCTAAAACTGATGCCCAAAAAAATGCGCTCATGTTTTCGCATTTGATTACGAAGACACAAGATTTTTGGCTGTAGAGATGTAGATTCAAAACAAAGAACAACAAAAGATATCAGAAGGCCTTCAAAAATTTCTCGCTTTTGACTTGCTTTGGCGACAATAGATGCGCGAATATACTTCATATATTAAAGGGTATAAAAATATTTATATTAAGGAGGTCAAAAGTATTATTGGCTGTTTAACATTAGTTTAAGATTGTTTTTGTAAAGCTTAGCCCTCTCTCTGGCGAACTTGCTAATTTTAATGGGAATGTTGATTTACTTGTGGCCTTTAAACATACACCGGATGTAGACAGAACAAAGACCCCTACCGAAAATTAGTGATATTTGGTATGTCAAACTGGAGCTATAGATATACATATATATAGGTTAATGTTAGAAGCAAGATTTAAGTAAGCCTAATTTTGCAAAGCTATCCAAA
Source organism: Chymomyza amoena (assembly GCA_037043745.1). Lineage (NCBI taxonomy): Eukaryota > Metazoa > Arthropoda > Insecta > Diptera > Drosophilidae > Chymomyza > Chymomyza amoena. The sequence goes on from JBAMAX010002425.1 coordinate 515,667, forward strand.
GTGTATCTTTAAGATATTTTCTTGAAAAAAGCATTTTAGCACACATGTGGTCATAAATATATTTAAAGATATAAACAAAAAGGCAAATAAACAACACATCCTAAAAGTATTAATTTAAACAATGTATGTTCCGCCAACAGTTTATAAACAAAAAGCGTACAATATTATTATAGCTGGCTTTTATGTATTGTATACATATATATATATATAAGTATATATGTGTACGCTTCATGTTTCCGCGTGTGGGTTGTATTTACTGAAAATCCATTATATACAACATACTATAAAACTGCATTCTTTTACTCATACATTCGTTTATAGTAAAAATATAAGATTTTATTGTTTGACCTATGAGTTTATGTACTACAAAGTATATAGACTACGGTTTATTACTCTATTTGAGGCCTTTGGCCAAAACAAATAAACAAGTTGTAAAAACGTCTCAGTCTTGGCAGCTACCAATGCAGCTGTTGGTAACTATTCATATGACTTTGTTTGTTTACCTTATATAATGCTCTATATGGTTCCTGCCCTAAACAAAAACAAGAAATAAGACAGAAATCTACACAAATCTCATTAGTTGCACGATAAACTTGAACTTGACTTTGTGCATGAAAGTGCACAAAGACAATTGGCTCTGATTTAATTGCAGTGTGTTGACCCAAAAATTAAAAAACTAAAGCAAAGGCGCTGCTATAGAGCCAAATGTATTGGGAAATTTCTGGCAAAATGGCGCACTTACATATATGTATGTAAAAGTTTAGGATCGTAAATTGTCAATACTTTTACTTTCTGGCACGCTTTTGCTTTCAATTTTTTAGTGCGCCAAAAACAAATCCAAAGGTTGCTAACAAGTTACAGGCGATTTGGTTTATGCCAAGCACAAAAGTCAGCACAAAGCCATTGAATGTGTTTTATATGGATCGTTTCAGTTTGGCAATCAAATGTTTACTTTCAGAAGATTCAGAAATTGCTTTCTAAATGATATTACAATTTTATAATCTTCAAATTTAATTCGAATGCAAGCATTAAAATCAAAAACTGATCATTTTGTTGCTGTTCAATGTCAATGGGGCGTATGAGCAATGTCAATGTGATTTTATGAAACTTATTTTAAGAATAACGCAAAAGTAATTATTTGTTGAATTTAAATTTGAACATTTTTTAAATTAAGATATGAACAAATTGAGTGCTATTATTAGACATATAATTAAAATTCAATTTCTTCGTGTTACGGTGACTCAGAAAATATCATTATATTTATTATCTATTCGTGTGCAGTATGAGTGGTTTGATTTTATTATTAAGGCTGAGATCTTCCTATAATCCTTAAGTAGAGTACATATGGCGTGCTTTAAATCTTTTCTAATCTCTCACTTACCCAATAAAACTCAAATCCGTTCTGTTCGTGTCAAAACCGTAAAAAATAAACCATGTTTAAAATTTTATGACAATAAATATAAAGGATACAGTTTCCAGATCCTAATTAAAAAAAGTGGAGGACGTAAAGTCGGGCGCGGACGACTTTAGGATACCCTGTACCACTAGCTTGTAATAAAGTCCGATTTCTTCACAAAAAACCAAAAACAGAAGAATTTTTAAGCAAAAATTTTTTTTTGACCGATCGTTCCTATGGGAGCTATATGATATAGTCAACCGATTTCAATAAAATTTGACACAGTGCTTAAATACCTTAAAAAAGATATGAATGCCAAATTTATTTCAAATATCTTTACAAACAAACAAAACACATCGAATTTTGTATAAAAAACGTGTTTTTGGACCGATTGGTCCTATGGGAGCTATATGATCTAGTCAAACGATTTGGATTAAATTTAGTACAGTGCTTAGGAACTATAAAATACTCACGAATGTCAAATTTGGTCCCAATATCTTAACAAACAAACGAAACACAACAAATTTTGTTAAAAAATCGATTTTTTGGAAGATCGGACCTATGGGAGCTATATGATATAGTCAACCGATTTTGTTCAAATTTGGCACATTGCTTAATTGGTCTAAAAAATTTCCAAACGCCAAATCTGGTTAGGATATCTTTATTAAAAAACGAACTATAGCGAATTTTTCTTTAAAAAAGTTATTTTGGCCGATCGGTCCTATGGGAGCTATATGATATAGTCAACCGATTTCGATCAAATTTGGTACAGTGATTGGGAACTATAAAAAAACTTTCGAATACCAAATTTCGTTACGATATCTTCATAAACAAACGAATTATTCATCTAAAACGCTTTTTTTTGTCGAGGTCGTCTCAAACACCCCCATGGGAGCTATATAATTTATCCCCGATATCAAAAAAATAAAATAAACTTGCCTCCTATGGAATAATATGGGATCTAATGTGAAAGTTTGGTAACTCTAGCTCTTACCATCTCTGAGATCTAGGCGTTCACACGGACGGACGGACAGACGGACAGACGGACATGGGTATATCGACTTCTCTATCCACCCTGATCATACTTTAGGTAACTTTGGGGTGTCTCCGACGTCTCCTTCTATATGTTACATACATTTTCGGCTTGCACAAACTTAATATACCCTTGGTACCATACGGTACAGGGTATAAAAATAACAATTTAAAAAATTCAATCAAATATTTAGCATTGAGCAATTCTAATGTCTTTTTTACCTACAAAATAAGTGATAAAAAAATAATTTTTTCATAAATTAAAAAAAAAAAAACATAAAAAATTGCCGTTTTATTTTTTAACATGGTTTCACCATTTCGATTTAGTTCATATTACAACACGTGTTTAAAAAAAATGCAGATTGAAGGACATATATATATATAAATAAAAAACACTATTTTTCTGTTGATAAAAAAAAATAATATGTTTTCGAAAATATTTAGTAGTTAAACCAAAATTAAAAACAAAAACACATTTTTTTAAGTTATGCCCCAAAGCGTTAAGATCGTCATTCATTCATTCATTTATTATTTATCGACTGACAAAGAACACAATTTTCTTGAAATTCTAAAATTATGATAAAAAAAATATCCAAAATTAAACAAAAACAAAATTTCATTGACATACAAAAAATATAATCCTTAAATGAACATACACATTAAATAATTTCATGAAAAATTCTTTAAAATTCAGAAAATTCAAATTAGCCCTTCATAAAATCGTATTTTGTGTTTAAATAAAAATATAAAAGTTTCGAAAGAGGTAAACATATGTTAGCTAAGGGTCATTTCCGAAATAGTTAACTGCTTAGATTCATCCGTATCGTGCTTTGTATCCTTTGCAGCCATAAAATTAAAAAAAAAATTTTTAAATATAGACTTATTGGCGAGTGATTTGACCGCAGAATATTTAGTTTAGTGTATGCTCGGTCTCCAACCCCTTCAAATTTTAATTTTTGAACTTTGAAAAAAATTCAGTCAAAAATTAAATAGTTTTCTCAATTCCCGAGAGTCGAGACACTTTGGTCATTTTTCTTCTTCTATAATGAAAATGTAAATTCTTTGTCTTTTCGAGTAGCTTGTATTCCTTCTCAAATCCGAACCTATCCCAATTGTCGAACAATGCGACGTAACATGATAACACGGTCTTCCGAGGCCCTAGAAAATTATAAAATTTTCGAAATATCTTATTTAAGGCGAATCTCCGTTACATTGATTTCATTTAAATAAAATGTTTTTAAGTTTTTTATTATGGCTTAGGAGGTGTCCTCAGTTCCCCCGAAAAAAAAAGTTAAAATTTTCGCGCAAAAAAACATTGATTTTGATATGAATCGAAAGTTAAGTTAAAAGGGCTTCTTGGTTTGGTTTTTCGATTATAAATCAAATCCAATACTTTATTGATTTACTAAACTGAATATGTTTATTTTAAAAAATCGTAATGTTTAAAATATACCCATAAATCGAAATGAAAGTTGAATGAATGTCAATAAGGGATAATTCGATTAAACTGCTTACTAACTAGTCAGAGTTATTTGATTTGCATGCTGGAGAATATTTTGGTCGAGTTGGACGACTTTTTGGTCCCACTTTTTATAGGTCGGATTTGCCCCTCTAGTCACATTTCATGACGACCAATCAACACTTAACATAGACTATATATGTCTACGCTTATAGCACTTAACGAGATGCCTGATACCTATATCCCCTGGGAAAAAAAGGTTCGCTATCTAGGTGTTGTATTAGATTCACCACTACCGATTAAGTCAACTCCCTAACTAGAATTTTTTATCCCTTCCTTAACCGAAACTCACGCTTGTCAATTGAGAATAAATTGTACTTGTTCCGATTCATATTCCAAGTAGTAATTGGTCAGAGGTGGCTAAGTTTCATTTTAAAAAACTCAAAATTATTCAATATACAATATTAAAAATGATATTTTGGCTTCCCTCCTTCACACTCCAGATCTGTATTAACAGGCAAATGTCGAAATGATTTCAAACAGATTAACCCTAACTTTTAATTTTAACTATAGATGTGGACAAATATGTATATATATGTAGTTTTAGGTTTTTAATTTAAACATAATTAATAATTACTTATAAAATTATAATGTATATGTTGAAAAGTGTAGTAGAAAAGTCGTAAAATCTATCGAAAAAATCGTCATTAATAACAATACTTACATATATTCCTACTTCAATGCAGTTTTTAGTCATTTTTGTACAATATTTTTTGTAGAATTTATCCAATTTTGTTCGATTTTGATACAAGTGTATATTTGAGGCTCTACGCTCCACTTAGGAGTGAGGAATACATATTAGCAGCGGAGATGTGTCAAATTTCAGACAGATATGTTAAAGCAATCGTTATACATATTGCATTGCACAAATCAAGGGTATTAAAATTGCTAAATTGTTTTTGGTTTATGTTTCAGTTGAAAAGACTTTATTTATTTTTATTTTATTTTATTTTATTTTATTTTATTTTATTTTATTTTATTTTATTTTATTTTATTTTATTTTATTTTATTTTATTTTAACAAATTAAGTCTAGTATTTAATACTAAACTAAATACTAATTTAACGAGCTCTAGCTACTGGGGCTTTCGACTCCAGTTGAAAAGATTATTATATCTAATTATGTTATATAAAAATACAATATAAAAATAAAGTAAATAATTTCAAGTAAAAATCAAACATTTTCAAATTCTTTATTTATTTACAAGATACATATATGGCTTGTTAAAAGAAAATCTAAGCAAATATTTGGCTGTCAATAGCTTGATAATTTGTTTGAAATTTGCGAAAATAAATAAAATCAAATTCAAGGAGATCCATTAAAAAGTGACCCACTTCAGATATGTATATCCGTTCACATACGAAATTTTTAAGATGTAAAAAAAAAACAAAAAACTCGACATATACATACATATATATTCGATTTCATCTAGACTTATGATTTATTTATCGAAGTGTACTGTAGATAAGTATTTATATGCATATAGCAAGCACAGGCAACAGGGCCGCCATCATAATACTAATACTATATAATACTTTTGTTGATTGTTATTATTGAGGGCCAGGTTATTGAGCATAACATAATGTTGTTGCTTATTTTATTGTAGAGTTTATTATTATTTCTTTTTAAGAGCAGTCCCAGACACCTCTCCTCCTTCTTTTTCTTTGCATTGCTCTTAAATATCTTTATATGATGTTTACCATGTGCCAAGAAAAGCTTAATAAATATCGAACTACGCTTCAATGCTCAAAGTACTTGAAAAGTGAAGATACAAATTTTCAGTAAAATGCGTAAAGGAGTCAAGACAATATTACGAGTATTAGTAGAAAAGCAATATTTGCTAGGGAATTCACGCAAAACCAAAAGTAAATACAAAGTGTCATACATACATCATATAAATTTGTTTTTCTAATGTTTTGACTCTGGCCGCCACGAAGTGAGCAAATTACTTATACATACTTTTTTTTTGTTTTTCCTTAAAGTAGAAAAGCTTTCTTTCGCTTTTGTTTATATTATGCCTTCAAGTGAAGAACAGCGTGTAAATATGTGTTTATCCATGTACATATGTATGTACATGCACATAGGTACGAGTATACATATGTACATATGTATATTTAACCTTAAAATATATGTTTAGCAGCCACCTTCAACGCGCATAAGTTTTCAAATACGTTTTCTCTAAATATAAAAATAAATATGTGCCTACACACGGACATATGTACATACATACATGCATATATAATATGCCGTGCGTATTTAACATAGAGAGCGTCATATACATATGTATATGTATAATATACATATATAAATATTCAATGTATAGAGGAGTCTGTACCTCTTTCTCACATTGTCTGTCTCTCCATCTTTATTTCTTTTGGACGTTTCCCACGCAAATGAACTTGAAATAATTACAGTGCACACATACACACACTTACACATATGTGCATATAAATGTACACACGGCATATGGAATAACAACAGTATGTATGTACAATAGCACTCATAAGTCTGCGCTCAGTGCAGAAAATTTATAAATTAAACTTATGTCAAGTACCAAAATATCAAGTATTTTATAAAAATATAAAATTTTTTTATTTCAAATGCGCCTGATACACCTCTTCAATAAGCGGAACATAATTTCCCTGGGCTTTTGTAGGATCTGCACCAACTCAGTATACGTCAAAGCAAAATGAAATCTTTTAACCTTTTAAGAGGTTGCCATAGTGTTTTAAGAAGGAAAAAATTATAGAATTAACTACTCAATGAGGTCACAAAAATATTCAATTAAGTTCTTTAATTTACGCAAAATATTTTTGACGTTTTTTTAATACCTACTAGTGCGCCAGGCAGAGGCTGTCCTGCCCAAACTTTTTAAATACACTTAAAGTGTATAAACATCGTAAAACTCTCTAGTTAGCTTATCCAGACAATCATAAGATTTTTCAATTAGGTGACTTTCATGACTCTAAAAAGCCGTAAAATATGGTCCAGAGCAAGTCAAACGAACCTTAAAATAAAATCATACAGATAATCCGAAAATTTTTTTTACAATTCTTGGGAACTCATAATAACTTCTGAATGCGAGGTCGTCAGAAACACACATGAAGCTATATAATATAGCCGTAATATCAAAAAAATAAAATAAACTTTTCTACCGTTTCATAAAGACAGATCTAATCTGAAAGTTACAATTCTCTAGCTCTTATCATCTCTGACATCTAGGCGTCATATAGACAGACGGACGGACAGGTGAAATTGCTTGATCTTAATCATATCACTCACATCCTTTTTCAATAACAACACACAAACTAATTTAAAATCTAGCTATAAAGATCAACGCAACTGTTATATTTTCTCCTCACGACAATCCCACATAAAAATGTTATTCTTTGCCAAAAACCAATTTTCAGGAAATATTACTTATTGTTAAGCAATATCAGCTGGTAATAAATATCCGCTGACTTTTATGCGCCAGTGTAAGTAAGTAAGTATGTACATACTTACTGCGTACTATATATTGGCAAGAGCTGGCCATACTTTGAAAAATCCGTATATGTGAGTTTTCTTATTATTTTGTAGTAGGTGTTGGCTTCCATTCATATTCGTTTCGTTTCCTTTTTGGATTTTCTTTTTGTTTATTTTTAAATTAATGGATTTCCCGCAGCTTTGCAAATGTTTTTATACAATTTCTACGTCCATTTCTCTTATACATTTAACGTAATAATTTAGAAAAGCTAAAGTATGCGTTAATAGCTAATAACTGTCTACCAAACCCCTACCGAAAATAGCAAATTGCTTAAGTTTCACTTAAATTGCCTAAGTTTCACTCAGAGCCCAACTGTGTCAAGGGCATGAAGGTCATGAAGGAGTCGCCACAATCCCAGCAACCAGCCTAAGCCATTGTACTTAATTGCCTTCGAATGACTTTCAACGCCTCTGGGCAGTGACAACTAAATGAGTCTAATTTTTATATCCCTTTACCGGGAGATGAGCCAGACGATGTAATTTTTGTGGTAATAAATATATATAACAGATAGTTGAGTAAACGAAACAGGCATCCAAATATGAATTGCAAAAAATATAGCTACCTCTGATTACTTACCATAAAAAATATATAACTTCATGGCTTTGGAAAACAAAAATTTGTTTTACGGGTAAAGATATTTTACATGATTCAACAAACTTCATTTTCCCAGGAAATATGCGCACCAGTTAGTAAAGTTTGGTGTTTCTAGTTCTTCAAGTCTCCGAGATCTAGGCGTTCATTCGGACAGACAGACATGGCTCAATCGCTACCCGAGGTTATGATAAGCATTTTGATATAAAAGACTTGGGGCCTGCCACGCCTCCTTCTACATTGCACAAATCTAGTATACCCTTTGTACGTTTTAGTACAGGGTATACAATTTTAACAGCAAGTTTCCATTGAAACCTACGCTTGTGACTTAAATTTGCTTTATCCCAACTTAATCGCAAAGGATATAACAACAACCCAAGAAACCCCCAAAAGGCAATTTTGATTAATCAATGAAGCAAAGTATTCCAAACTAAGTTACTCTCCAATTGGCTATTTCAAAACAACTTAAAAACTATTTGTAAGAGATAATAATTTCCCGGACTGACATTCCATCAGTCGCCCCTGGGCGGAGCATTGCAGATCTCTATTAATAACTGTTCGAGGAGAACCGGGACCCACCGTTTATAGCTGAATCCGAACGGCGGTATATTGTTTTAATAGAGATTTTTAATTGTAAAAGATAATGGAATAAAAATATTGCTTTGAAATTGGAACAATATGGCTTAAAAAATTAAGTCATATACGAAGCCAGCCCATAAGGGATGCTCTTCTTTAATGGTATTTTTTGTAAGATTCTTTTTGAAATATCTAGTGCTGTCTAAGACCAGTCGTATATTCAATCTGTAATTTGTTCCGATATATTTTTTTTACCCAAAGCAATATAAAGGTGATGTTAAGTTCCTAGCCAAAATCCAAGAATTTAAATCTACCATATAAAACGTTCTAGTTTGGTTCGATTTTGCATACGCACAGTTTCAATATAATATAAATTTGAAATTCTTGGAATGCAAAATTTCAGATCGATTTGTTCTTGCCTTTATGTGTCAATTCTACTATTATATGAAAAAATATAATATTGTTGTTATTTTAAAAATTTTATTTAATTTTAACAATAAACGAATTATATGGAAATAAGTTCAGTTCGTAGTGCTCAAATCCAGTCCATTTTTTAAAAAATATTTATACATTTCTTGAAAATTTTTTCTTCATACTGCTCTTAATTTTATTGAATATTACAAATACCAGAGAGTATTTCCTGTGAGGAAGGTCTTCGTGACTACCAATATTAAGTTTAGAAAGCTGGTTCCCTACGCTGTGACTAACAGGTAAAAACCCAATAGCATAATTTTTACTTATCGAAACACAGCGTTATAACTGATAGACTTAAATCTAACCCCAAATATATTTTATTTTTTCTCAAAAAAAAACATTGTTTTCTGAATTATATCTATTTAAGTTTATCGGCTTTTCTACGTATCACTAATAAAGGGACTTTGAATTTTGAATATTTTATAATTATTTATCTTAAAAACTGAGTGTTCTCAAATTGGGCCTTTACAGAACGTAAATCTGTTCATGAACAACCAAAAATCCTCTAGATTTTTAAGACAAAAAAAAAGACTTGCGTCAGAGATACTTTCGTATTAAAACCGTTTTTTAGCCCATAATACATAAGTAAATGAAACCTTATTTGTAATCGTTCTCTTGAATATGTGACGTCAATTTATTCAAATCTGGAAATTAGACAGTCTCAGTCGGTTCAAGTGTTAATTTTTTCATTTAAATTACAAAGTTATTGTACTTATTTTTTTATGTACATAATTAAGAAGTTAAAACTGGTAGAAATTGAAAAAACTTTGGTTTTTTATTTTCATTTTAAAATACAAATTATGGAATATATAAATAAAAATTTTCATTTAAATATTGTAAAAAAATGTCTCAAATATGTGACTTAAAGTTATTAAATGGGTCGCTAGGTTACCCACTATTTATAGGTTGTTAAAACATATTAAAACAGATCAGAATAAAGTATCAAAGTTTCTTAAAAACGCAAATCCGCAAAAAACAACTAAAATTATTTCAAGATTCACCAAAAAGCCCCACGATTTGCTTAACCAATTTTATTAAACAGCTACTAACAAAGTTCCACAAAATATTAAGACAAACCATACAATCTATTTAAAGAGCATTGACATCATCAAAAGCACATCCTGTTTATTTTATTGGCTTTAACAGAGCAAAGTTTTCGGGAACACTCAAATACACATCTAAAGAAATAGGTATTTAAGGCGAGAGGAAATACGCAGTACAGGAATCCATTCATGGGTAGCCCGCAATGTTTGACCATAACGAAAATCTAATAAAAATTTATTATTTATGGCAGATGACAACGTTTTGGACAATGTTTTGATGTTTTGCACAAATGTTTTTGGTGTCTACTATTCAATGTCAAAATGCATACAAATCGCAATGTCGAAACCGAAAGTTTTTGGTTTGCCTTGGTACTTAATTTATTTGTACATTATTACAATGTAGAAGATGTTTTATATCTTATATACACAAAAGTTCTTAAGTATTTTGCTGACAACTTGGCTTGTTCAACACTGTTGTGAGTTTAGTCAATACTCAACAAAAAGTACTTCACAGATACTTTTGCTTTAGAATTTTTATTTTTTTACTTTTTAAATTTATCAACTGTCACGACCAGGAATAAGTTAATAATTGATTTTTTATGAGTTTGGAATATAAGTTAAACAAAACTTTGTACTACAAAATGCGCAAAAGTCATCGAGTCTTTAATTTATTTATTTTCAATGACACTTGGAAGCTCTTTTGTTTACAACAAAGTTTAAAGAAACATATTATGATAAGACCGTAATTCTATTTCGTTCGTTGAGCTGAAGTAAACATTTGTTAGCATTTACAATCTTACTAGGGGGCTCTGCCCCCCGCGCACTTCGAACGGCAATCCAAATGTACAATTCCTTATTTGCATAAGATTCAGCCATGCTACAGTCGGTAGTGCCCGACATTAAAATACTCTGTAACAGCAGCGACCTGGTGGAAGTAAGAATTGGAACGTTGGGAACGGCCGATGCCACTCTGGTTAAATTTTGTTGTTGTTTTATTCACTCTCAATAATTATTTTTACTATTGCAATACTTTATTAATTATTTATGACGACCATAAATTGGACGTAGCGCTCTTAAAGTTTACGGAGTACCGAATTTCGGTAGTAAATTTTAATAAATTCGACTCGTTGTTAGATCGTATATCTTTCCATGATGAAATGGCAAACCTTACTAAAGAGAAATGTCAAGAGAGCGGGAAAAATATCGCGTCGTTTGCCGTCCCTATCGGTCTGTTTTTGTAGCGTCCCTATTGAAAAACCCGATACTTATATATAGATGTACAAAGACTAAAAAAAAATCACCTACCGGAATTTAACAAAACTTCACTAAGAACCTTCCACGCATCATAAGGAACACACACTCACTTTTTACCTCGACCTCTTCGATTTTAATGATTTTTACATATGTATGTGGTAGAGCTACTAGCCAATAGTAGTAACCATGTCAAATTCTTTTGCATAATTCCGATTATTAAAACTGTTAAAATCTGTATCCGAATTGTTTTTCAATTCAATCTGAGCCTTGTAACGAGCTCCCCTTCTTCAAAGCGGGCATTACACATACATACATATATACATATGTATAAGACTAGCCGGCTGCATTACCAAGCCAACCACCGTTCACTTTCATATTCAGGCCTTCCTATTAAATTTCTTTCATTCTTACCGTTTGATCTAGTCAATATCATAAAAAAGAATTCCCACTCTTGGGAGCCGAATTATACAAAAAGTTTCGAATCTTGTTGTTAAACATAGACCCGATGACTTCATGGCGGAATTATCCTCGCATACTTTGTTAATCACCAATTATGACCCTCCAATTTCCTTTTTTTAAATTCTAAATAGGCCATTTGGGCCAAGTTGTAAGTCAACCCGCCATTTGCGCCACTTAGGTGTGTAGTTATCCATAAAATAAAACTACAAGAAAATGTTCAGTTCCTACGAAAGGAATGCCAAAGGCCAAATATAATAAAAATGTTCATAGATGAGACTCTCAGTTCTTGAGTGTTGCACAATTAATATTCTTTATCGATTTCCTACAAATTTCAATAGCAATAAGTTAATTTAAGTCAGTTCCAGTTTCTTTTGGCTTTTGATGCCCCATTTCTGGCTCATAAAAATTAAATTTAGTAATTCCAACTTTTGTGTGGGTTGTGTGAACCAGTATAAGGATTTTTGTATATATTACTTAGATTTGCTTAATACCGACGCTAATGAGATTGCATTCAAAGACTTGGCTTGGCACTTGGCTAAACGACAAGTAAGTAATTGGCAAGCATTCAGGATGGCATCCTTGGAGTAACTTCGAGTCATTGCAGTCTGCATAATAAGTAGTTGTAGCTGTGGCTTGTTGTTATCCATGTGTCTCAGACACATTTCCTAACCAGAAGGGGCAAGGGTTGCCTTAAGTCATAGCATTTTATGCCTGTGTCAAATGAAAACTAATACGAGGGCTGACAATTATATTTCATCAATATTTTCATCAATAAAAAAGGATTGATTGTTTTCTAAAATATTCTCTATAATGAGTAATACCTCCAAAAAGAGTTTTTTAATGTTTCTGGTTCCAAAACGCTTGAATATCAAACTTTATTTTTAAAGCCATCAAGTGCAAAGGCGGTTAAGCGGAAAAGCCATTAGTTTGATGTTTTGACCGTCGATGTGGAACATCCGCATTGCATGGTTGTCCTCAATTCTCTGAAAACTTCTGTCATGCAAATGGTTGCATACTATTCAGATTTCACCGTCCGACATTGCTCCAATGGAACACACACACCGTTTCATTTGTATCTACAACCACCAAAATTGGTTAATTTTTAAAAAGGTTTTTGTGCGATGATTATGGTAAATCTGTGAAGACCTTGATCTATTTATTATAGAAGAAATGTAATTAATGCTTCATGAGGGGAAACCATTTTCTAGAGCCCTCAGCAGATATTTAATATATGTCTAATATAAAGCTTTGGTGAGATTGTTTTTTGTCTTATGTTGGGAAGTACTCATTTCGGGAAATTATCAACCTGCATTACGGCCACGACGATATTTGCTGCAGGCTTGCAATTTGGTGGAGAGCACTAAGCGTCGGTAAACGCGTCATTTGTGATTTATTAAAGGAAGTGTCCTTTGAACACTGTATTTAGATTGATGAAAATATAAATTTTGGTCAAGTATTTTTATAGGACTTGATTGAAAGTGTACTTGAAAACTTAAATTCTTTGCCCAATAACATAAACAAAATTGCAAGTTTGCAAGGGGTGTTCACATGTGGTTTTTTGCGTAGTATAACGAAGTATAGTAATTCGTGGGTGATGGAAACGAAAATGGAATCGGTTTGGCTCTTGAACCGTGCGTTACCGACTCGAAAATGTGGCCATGGGGCAAAATGCGCCGTATAGCATGGGGCAAAACGCGCCATGCTTTTTTTGTTTTGTTTCGCTATGTTACGTTCAGAAATCGCCTTGAAATATACAGTTTTTTAATTTCATGGCAGATTTGGTTAATTTTGGAGATGTCCTACAGCTTTTAAATAAAAATGAGTTTATGTTAGTTGCTTCTAAGATCTGCAAAGCATACAAAACATGCAAAAAGGCGTTGTCATGTGACAACCAATCTTTTTCTATTAGTTCTCAAAAAGCATCATTAATCTTTAGAGAAAAAAAAGAATGTCCCACCTTTTTGTTTAGACATGTTAGAATTTTTAATAAAGCTGCAACTGGCCCGTAATAAGTCTAAAAGTAACCTAGGCTATAAACGTATATATCAGCCCTCGTATACAAACTATTTTCCACTGCTTGCAAATTGAGTTAGGCATAAGAATGCTCTAGATTGCCATATGATGATGAAATCGTAGCTGTGTGCATAAGGTTGCTTGCTTTAAGACAGTGGACTGACTCTGAAATGCAATGAGATACGAATACATATAGATATGTATATAAGTCTCTGATGGATGCTAGCCAATGGGTACTGAATATATATCGCATCCATCCCGTCGTAAGTCTTACAATTGCTGTAAATTACAAGGAATGAGAGGCTTCCAGCTGCCAAGGCAATTCAACGGCAATTTAAGGAGCTAGAAATGTGCCAGGCATAACAGATGGGTTTGAGATTCAAATGGAAAATGCAAATTGCAACCTAGCTGCAGGTAGTTCTATGTATAGAACTAAAATATCTTGTTGGCTAATTTAAGTAAATTGTTTTGCCAAAGCAAATAAAATTTACCTAAATAAAATAAAGAGGAGATTAAAATCCAGGAAATCTTACCGAAAGGTTTAAAAATTGTTTTATAAAGACTTGTACTCGTTATTAGTAAAATAGCAGAAGATTAATGTAAACCGGTCTTAACTCGGACCAGTTGTGAATTAAACAGATCTCTTATTTTAGAGGGTAGGCCGACTAATCGTTGTTTTTCTGATGTTATTTAGATAGGATACTAAGAAGGGAAGTACATAGGTTGTCTTTTGCATATATTCAGAGGGCAGGTACAAAATGGTATTTTGGAATATCTGTTACTTTTAAAAATTAATCATAACATGCCTAATCGAGCACTCGTATGAAGCTTGAAGTTATTATCATTCTATTCTCAGGAATTGTCTAGTATCAAATCACCGTTTCACTTATTTTCCCCGAAATACCAAATGGCAGATTGATACTACCCATTTATGAATGAAAAATAATATCACCGAAATGGTCACCACGGCTGGCTCTACAGGCCCGTGTTGACTTTGAAAAGTAAAGATTTGGAATAGGTCGAGGAGAAGCCTGATAGGAGGCTAAGAAAAGAACAAATCAAAGCTTACAAGAATACTGGTCTGTCATTTGTTCAAATAGCCAAGCAATTCAAATAAAGCCGACCTAAAGTTTGTACTCCCACATAAGTCTAAATGGGGTAATATAAAATAGTAAGCTAATTTGATTAGAGAGATTGGGAACTCAAAAAATTTGCCCATCGCCAAATTTACTTACAAACAAACTTAAAAAGAAAACGAACATAGCCAACCCATCTATTTAAGACTTAGATACATGGCTTGGGAGCTCCAGAAAAATGCTGATCGCTAAATTTGTTACGATATCTTTATAAGCAGGTGTTCGTCAAGGCTCCTCGACACAATACAAAATGGTCCCTTGAAACAAACGGAGAGTTTCGCAATATCTCATAGAGGCTCCACTGAAAGATAACCCTTTTGGATAATGTCGATAACAAATTCCGCCTTTTACAAACTTGGAAATCCACAGACTACATCTAAAATGAAATTCAAGATTTATCTTTATAGTAATCTATAATCTCTTATAAAGATATTCTAACATTAACTAGACTTGAATGGACTTAATATAACTTAATAAGAGTCTTTTGGGCGATAGAAAAAAGAATTAAGGGATTTCCCATTCAAGTGGCAACGAATGTATAGTAATAATTGAAATTTCTAAATATGCAATATATGTATATAAATAACATGAATTATTATTAATAAAAATATAGATATTGCATTAATATTTTTCTTCTTACTTTTGCCACATTTTTGCCATTAGCAAACAATTGTTGACATAAGTCGAAGGCGTTGATAGCTAAATGCTGCAAATCTTCCAAAATATTGACACTTTTCGCTATATATCAGCACAGAACTTGGAAGCGAATTACAAATTTTCAATTCTGTTTGAAGCTTTTTAAAACTTGATGATGTATTGAGGATTTAGTAACCATTAAGATATAAAACCAAAAGGTGCTGAGCATCTTTAATTGGAAATATTCAATAAGTACCTATGGCATGTGAATAATGTCTAGCCAAAGATATTTTGAATGAGATCTAATAATCGTCTGAAGTAAAATTACAAAATTATAAATCTTTTTGTACGTTCTTATGCCCATTTCAGGACTGTCAGCGAAAATTACCGCGCAATCCAATTCATATGCGCAAATTGAAAAAATAAATTTCCATACATCTCTTAAAAATCAATCTTGGCAAGATGTATGGTTTGCTGCTGGAAAATCTGTCAGAGTACATAAAGTCAGTTTATGGTGAAGAGAAATGGGAAGACATACGTCGTCAGGCGGGCATAGACTCACCTTCCTTCAGCGTGCATCAAGTATATCCCGAGAATTTGTTGCAAAAACTGGCCAAAAAGGCGCAGCAGGTAGGTTATAAACATCGTATATCATATTATGACAAAAGTTTTAAAAAAATATATACAACTTACTTATAGGTGCTGGGCGTAACGGAACAGGAATTTATGGACCAAATGGGTGTCTACTTTGTCGGATTTGTTGGTCAATATGGCTACGACCGTGTGTTATCCGTACTGGGTCGTCACATGAGAGATTTTCTTAATGGTCTGGACAACCTGCATGAATATCTGAAATTTTCATATCCGCGCATGCGAGCGCCCAGCTTTATCTGTGAAAACGAGACGAAGCAAGGACTGACCCTGCATTATCGCTCCAAGCGGCGGGGTTTCGTCTTCTATACAATGGGTCAGATTCGCGAAGTGGCTCGCTATTTTTATCACAAGGAAATGCACATCGAACTGATGCGTGAGGAGATTCTTTTCGATACGGTTCACGTAACCTTTCAGCTGACCTTTGATAATCGTGCTTTTACGCTGGCTTCGCTGGCCATGACGCGCGAGGAGAAACACTTGCCCATTAGCGCTCATGTGCTCTTCGAGATCTTTCCATTTTGTATTGTCTTTGGGTAAGTGCAGTCAAACTGGGAGTTCCAGCAAAAGGCGCTCATTGAAAAGGAATTTATTTATAGTGCTGATATGGTGGTACGCAGCATAGGAAACTCTTTAATGGTCATATTGCCAGAGTTGCTGGGTAAAAAAATTACCGCTTGGTTCGATTTGGTGCGTCCACTGATTGCATTTAAATTTCAAACCGTAAGTGCCACTTGATCAGTGCTCGTAGAAGCGTTTTTATTCATACTTCTCCACAGATTCTGAATCGCACAAATAATATATTTGAATTAGTAACGGTTGACCCTGTGACGGAACGCATGGATTCACAAAATGAGGACTTAATGGTTCATGAGGATGGCAGCGAGCCGGAAAAGTCGTTGCGTCTTAAAGGTAAATTAGACATAGATCTCAATTTCAGTTTATCTTACAAATAAAAGAAAATTCAACATTGTAAACAATTTATACATTTCTACCACAGGTCAAATGGTTTATATGGAAAACTGGCGCATGATTATGTTTCTTGGCACACCCGTCATGCCCGATCTAACCTCACTCATAACCACTGGACTCTATATTAATGATCTCTCTATGCACGACTTTAGCAGGCAAGTAAATTAATTGCAAGTATGATCTATAGAATATATCTATAACTGCTTTTGTAGAGATCTTATGCTGGCAGGCACACAACAATCGGTGGAGCTTAAGCTAGCACTCGATCAAGAGCAGCAAAAGTCAAAAAAACTGGAAGAATCTATGCGTAAGCTTGATGAGGAAATGCGTCGTACCGATGAATTGCTTTATCAGATGATACCCAAGCAGGTAGCCGATCGTCTGAGGCGTGGTGAAAATCCCATAGACACCTGTGAGGTAAGCAGCATCTAGTCCTAGATAAAATTTGATCTACAGCCATCTGAAGCAAGTTTTTTTATTGTACCCACACAGATGTTTGACAGTGTCTCCATTCTGTTCTCCGATATTGTCACATTTACTGAAATCTGTAGTCGCATAACACCAATGGAAGTGGTATCCATGCTAAATGCTATGTATTCGATTTTCGATACGCTTACCGAGCGTAATACCGTCTATAAAGTGGAAACCATAGGCGATGCTTACATGGTTGTAGCTGGGGCACCGGATAGAGATGCCAACCATCATGCGGAGAAAGTCTGTGATATGGCTCTTGACATGGTCGATGCCATTACCGATCTAAAGGATCCCTCAACAGGCCAGCATCTGCGTATACGCGTTGGCGTTCATTCCGGAGCTGTAGTGGCTGGTATCGTAGGACTCAAGATGCCACGTTACTGTCTTTTCGGCGATACCGTCAATACCGCTTCACGTATGGAGTCGACTAGCATAGCCATGAAAGTACACATTTCCGAGTCCACAAAACAGCTTATTGGGCCCAATTATAAGATACAGGAACGCGGTGAGATTGATGTGAAGGGTAAGGGCACTATGAAAACGTATTGGCTGGAGGAGCGAGACAATCGCCTGCCGCTACAACTTTCAGCTGCATTGCATCCCATGTCGAGTGGCTTTGGTGCTGCCGGTTCCATAGCTCCATCGCCTAAAGCAATTATGCCTGCACCAAAAGCCATAATGGCGACAGCAGCACCAGCCGAATCTTCAGCAGCTGGTGGCGCAGTCGTCTTGCCTAGCGAAGAGCGTAGCAGCCGCATTTACTCTCCGGTAACCTTTAAAGACGTTGCACGCCGCAGCATTGCCAACTCTCCGGTACGCAGTAGCGCGTCTAATGAAAATCGTCGCGAATCGCGCTCCAATTCAACTGGTCACGTTTTCATGCGTTCACCCAGCGATATATTTGGCTCACTCATACTTGACACTGAAGAGTTTCTTGAGGATTTGCAAATATCACGTAGCTCTCTGGCCAATAGCAGCAACAACCCAGGCTCATTGGCAAGCCCAACGCATCCGTTTAGGATTGGTAGCGCGCCGCCTAAGCCCAGACCCAGTAACCCCGACAAGTTTACGCCCGAGGAACTAGCAGCTATGGACCAGCTTACACCGCCGTCTACAGCGCCAGCTCGAGAATCAGCAATGTGCAGCAGTCTAATGCCTTCGCCCTCAAGTGGATCCTTGGACAAAGCAAAAGCAAAGTAAGTCCCATAAGTGGCTTCAATCAAAAATATCTTTTAACTTTACTCTCTAATTAGAAAAATAACCTTCTCAACTAGTACCACCAGGGAAGCGGTCTGTTCCCCCCCAGCCGTGTCCACACACATTGCTTCGGTATCTGGCTCAGTGCCCATTATGATAGGCAAGTCTAGCAACAGCAGCAGACAAAGCTCAATAGATTCGTCGGCATCCATATCGCTACACTCCCCCCCTCCGATACGCACTTTATCAGCACCACCCTCAATGTCTAAAGCGGCTCGCAAAGCGTTTTTGGCTGCCAAGCAGACCAAGGCCATGGAAAAGTTGGACAAAATGATAGAGGAGGCGCAGGAAGGAGAGTCACAGCCGACCGCCAAGGCGGCCAATATGCGTCTAGCTGTTTTCGGGCATGACGGTGGTGGTTCGGACTTAGGTGCTGGCGGTTGCCCCCTTTTTTTACCTCCGCCAGCACCAAATCGCTCCCTAATACCGGGTTCCATGTCAGACTCAAGTATTTGTAATCACGGGTAAGTATATTGGGGCTATTTTTGAGTACCATCAATACGGCTGAACTACATTATGAATCCTTCTATAACGGCATTTATCTAAAGCCAATCTTTCTGTTGTTCTTCTTTTCATAGGCACAGCCATGCTCCAAGTTGTCATCATGATATGCATGGACATAAAATGAGCAATAGTCAAAGTTTTACACATTCACGCAATACGGGACCCATAACGCATCAATGCTGCAGTGGATTTGGACATTCCAATGGACGCCATGCCCATCGGATTCACTCAAATGCCTGCCATATATTATAAGTCAGAGCCCCCTGTACCTGGCGCTTCGCAATGCTTTTATCATTTATTTTATCTCTTGCTTTTGTAGTCCTCTATTGGCGTCTGGCCTGAACATGGATATGTTAAGTCAATATGCAAACTAATGTGTTGTTTGTTGTAATTACATATAATGGATTAAGTGCTTATAATATGAAAATTTTTACCTCTTGGAAATGACAATAACCAAAAGCAAAAGGAAAATTTAAATTTGAATATAATCTAGCTATTTATTGCTAGTCGAATTATAATGGAACTATCATTAGACAGACACCTGAGGCACTTGCAATATTTGCCCATACATAGAGTATACCACAGTATAGAAGTATTTATATAATGTTTTTATTTAAATTGTTGCTAAATAGTAGTACATAACCTAGTGTATAAATATATAATAGCTTTAAATATTTATTTTATAAATAACGCAAGCGAAATAAGGCTCTGTTAAACTATAATTTTAAATGCAATAGGTTTAAGAATCTTTTAAAAGTCTTTAAAATAAAGACATACAACTTAAATGCATATATATAGTATGTGCTCAGTATAATCGTTTGGAATTATTTTAAATGTATACTCTTTGGAGCTGCTTAAATGCACTCTTTCATATCACAACAAATTAATCGCAAAGTATAACATAATATTGTAACTAAAAGATAAAGGCGTATAAATATTTGTTTACAATGACTCGACAATGACTAGAATTTATTAATTGTTTCTTTGGAGATCATAGGTACGGTGGGTATTCAGGTGTTATCTATTATTGGTGGCAGCACTTGTTCTTCATTCGAATAGATCATTGCGCCGTCCGTTGTCTGAATGCTTTGAATTTGGCTCTTGCAATAGAAGCACACCTTGGAGTTCATCATGTGCTGCATAATGCAATCGCTGCAGGATTGATGCTTGCAGGGTAAAAATATGGCAGTTATAGGCTTAGCGCAACAAATAGGACAAAGTGAGTCCTCCGAAGGCAGTGTTATGTCAGATAGCAAGGCTTGTTTGACTCGTAAACACTCTATAAGGCGGCGTACATCATCGACTTCCTCGTCAGACACGTGCGTAGGAACTGCAAAAAAATTGTAATGATCAATTTAATGAATCTTGGAGTCACAGACGTTCCTTACAGTCACTTAAACCAAATTTTATTATTGGCGGGTCGGCGCGTATACGTTTCGTATTGCTGGGTAACGGCACACGAACATCATTAGTCAAGGGATCAATATGCGCTCGTGTAGAGGGATCAAAATTTCCACGTGGTATTTCCTTTTGCTCAAGTATGGGCGTGCTTATCTCTCCCAAGGCAAACTCTAGTGTGGCAAACTGAAAACTAGGATCCGTAAGAAAGGCGCGTGAAATGCGCGTCACCTTCTCTGGCGTTTGTGGGTTATCTAACTCGCCACGCATTAGAGCCATCAATACGCCCAAAGCTGCTGTTATGATAGGAAAATGTGTCACTGCATTCAGATCAGCTGAACACATATCCACTACAAATTGAAAACAGCCTGGTGGCACCGTCACCCGCGATAACACCTGACTGATTAGCTGGCAGATGCGATTTAATAGTAAATCGCTGTTTGTTCGTGACCCATCGGTGACGATTTCAGGTGAAACCGTGAGTATCATTTCTAAGCAACGCATCAACGAAACTGTAAGCTCAAAGCACATGGAGCATATTTTTAATTGCTTTGGCTCAAAGAGTGTGTTTTCCTGACGTTGTGCAGTGTTTTGTATCTAAAGTGAAAGCGATGCAGCATTTTGTAGAAGATTCAACAGTATTCATTACTTCATTCAACAACAATATTAACGTACCTCTTGTAAGAGTAACACAAACTCCGAAAAAGCCCAATTCAGCTGACTTAAAACCGAATTTAGGAACGTAGTAGCAAATGGTTCGTCTTCTTTTAATTTTGTACCAATTAGACTTTGAAAATTCCTAGATGGGTTAGCTGGCGCCACGTTATGCAATAATCCAGTATGCGTTTCATTACGTGCACGACTGCGGCAAAGACCCTGATGTAATGGGTTAGAGCCACCCTGCCAAACATTCGGCTGACGAGCGTCCTTATAGGCGTAACCCTCGCCTAGCCAGAAGCGCAACAATAGCCAGTTGCTCTGCCCCCAGGCACGATTCTCGTAAGGCCGCAGCAAGGCACGCACCAACGAAGTCTGGGCACGCTTTGAACTTCGTTCTAGGGCTCGCACGCCTGACTTGTGGCAGGTTAGTGTACCTAAGGCCTGCAGGAGAGAGTCCTTGCAGGAAGCAAGCACAATGCGAGAATCAGCGGAGTGAAATCCCAAAAATTCAGCCGCCGCATTGATGGCGCATTCAGAATCTATTTAACAAAGTAGATTTTAGGTTTGCTTAAACCAATTTTTCGCTTGTTTTTTCATTGATTGATAAGTTTACTGTACTATTATTTTAAACAATGTATAAACTTACCCCCAACATCAAACTGTGAGCGCAAGTCGTGATGACTGAAGTCCATAACAGCATCCAGCAATATAGGCAATGCATTTATATAAATTTCAGGCACAAAAGAAAACAACGCACCGGTGGCGGAGGCGCTCTACGAATTTAAACAATAAATATATATTTTTTTTTTTGATCTATTAATCCCTTACCGTCAAAGTGCGCAGCAGACGTTCTAGGAGCCAAATTAGCAATGTACGCCTATAACTATTTAAGGCCACACCACGAAGCCAAATTTGCTTGCGCGCCAATGATATGGAACGTGCCTGTTCATAAATTATAAATCAATAATAAAAATAAAAATGTGTACATATAAAAAATTCATTGGATTGCAAAGCAATTAAACTCATTTTGAAGTCCCCTTTTTATATATTAACAATACAAATTTAAAAAAAAAAACTTACAGCAAACACATTTTGCCTTTGACTAAACTTGCCACGAAGATCGCCCATGATATGAGTGTGATTTTCGTTCATACAAACAGATGCATGTTGTTCCAATGCAACCAGCTTCCGTTCAATATCTTCGCGATAAAACTTTGTCTCTTTAAGAACGTCATTGAGTGCAGCAATTTCATCGCGAACAGATGCTATTTTTACAATGTACTTATGTCCCGCAGAGTAGTAAAAAATAATACACAGATCCAGCAGCTCAGAAACACTTCCCTCTTCGTCAGCATTACCAGGCAGTATTTCAACATTGGCAGTAACTCGTGGATTCAGAAAATGCGTAAATGTTGTATTGGTGTTGCCCAGAGTCGGATTACCAATGACTCCCACTGCGCCGATGTTCTCAGCAGTTAAGAACAGTGTTGTATCTACGGCATGAGATTTATTGAAATGTACATAAAGGCACATTAGCTGGAGGTACATACCCACTTCGTTAGCTCGCTGAGCTTCATCATATATTTGTTGTGTGCGTGCTGGTCCCACTCTTGTATCAATATCCGCGCGATGAATCTTGCGAAGATGAGAAAGCACCCCGCCTACACGATCAAATTGCATGTAATCAAGAGTTCCATCAAAAAAAAAATCGGGCTTCACTTCAACTGTCTTGCTAGGAAGCTCCTCTTTAAACTGTGTGCGAACTTGATCGATAAGTACGCAAACAAAGGCCAAGGCCACAGGTGCGTCCAGAGGATGTTGAATGCTGGATTGCATGAAGAAGAAGGCATGAAAAGGCTATGGAATGCAATTTCTTTAGTATAAAAGGATAGCAAAAATTTGTCATATTTCTTACACGCTGTTCCAGGCTTAAATCGATAACATAACGACGCATTTTTACAAGAAAGATTTTCCGACTAGACGGACTCACGGATGTGCCATCTGAATTGATCAAAAGTGTTTTCAGAAAATCCTTTTGTGCCAAATACAAAGCTTCAGTGGCCTTCCGAACTTTATCGCTAACGGCTAGATATTTGTCCTTGGGTCCATCAATTCCCTCCGTCCAGGCCATATAGTCAGGCAGCATCTCTTCCATAATATAAAACTCAAGTGGATGTATGTACAGAAAAAAAGCCAGACTGCAATTAGGGAGAATTAATTATGTTAAAAATTGATTTTTTAACTTTTGTACATCAGAGTTTCATCAAAATTAGTTAATATGTAGTTATCGAATTGCTACACAATTGTCTGGTGAATATATTACAAAAATAGCACAGAAAATTCCATGTCAATATCTCAAAGAATAAAAACTCGTTTACAACAATAGTAAAATGATCTTGCATCGAAAGAAACCGGCAAGTATCTACACAGGAAATTTAAAAAAATTAAAATTTCAACTCACCAATGTTTTTTGAAAAACTTGTTTTGAAGCAAGTATTTCCTAGATTGTTCATGCAAGCACAAGCAATGAAGCACGTTAAGCGCTTGTCGATGCTTTTCGTAGTCCATACCCTGTATTGTATGCGTGAAGGTGGTCAGCAAAGCATTTACCAATTTTCTTAACACAAATTTGATTTCTTCGCCTTCCATAAAGTTCCAAAAAAGCGACAAGAGGCTCATAAGCACACCATTTTGATTCTCTTTTACTGCCGACAGCGAATTTATTTTAGCAATGCGATCAAGCAGTATTTCCTCTATTACATACTGATCAAACACATCGAGAGTAAAATGTTCAATCAGCATTGTTGCAAATATACAATAGACTGTTTTTTTAGTAGAGACGCGGACATCACTGTTGGACTGACTAGGTGACTTTAGGCGACATTGCGTATTGTAGTGGGCAAAAATTTCCGCTAAATTAGTAAGATAGTCCATCAACAGACTTGAGCGACGCAATTTGCTTATGGGAGGCGTCATAAATGGCTGATACCCGGCAATAGGGTAAACAAAGGGGCGGTTTCCGAAATTGGCCAATACTCCCTGAGTATAGCCCAGAGAAATCGCCGGAAAAAAAGAAATCCCAGGCCCTCGTTCCAACTTACTGAATGCAATACCCATAGAACGTCCATTGCGATAATATTCTATCGTTTCACGTTCAACGTCAATAGATACTCCAATTATATCACCTATTTGCCACTTGTCGCCGTATCTGTGAAAAGTGTTATTTCGACCAACGGTATATATTTTTATTGCATTGACAATACATACTTTTTGGTCGAAATATGCCAAATATGCTGCTTACTACCATCATAGCCGTAGCTGAACTTTGTATCACCAACACCGCTATTATCATTAAAAGTACAAGAATTGGAAGCGAAGCCAATTTGCATCACACCCTTTGTCTGCAAGTGGACCTACATTGGGAAAAGAAAATAAGAAACTTAGTAGGGTACAAACACCTTCATGTCATTGACCCGCCTTAGCAACCAATAATAATGATTACCTCATACATCCAACGACCGGCGTAAACGCAAGTATTTGCGCGCACCGTATTAAAACTACCCTGAGAACGCAAGGCCAATCTGTCTGTTGATACACGAACTGTTGTTGTATAGTCTACATCAAACACCGTCAATTCGGGGCCAATTCGTCCCTCCGAATCAGGATGTAGCCTACGTGTTTCTTCATTGCAATCTGTTTGTATTTGTTGTAACTTGTCATCAAGCCAAGATCTGACCAGAGTCATTTGCCTATAAAGTGGCCATAAATTAGCTGTTTGATAACTTAGGAATTTGATGTTTAAACACACTTTGCCACAGAGAGTCCTTCCACCTTATCAGGCTTTACATCCGGATTATTGGAGCAATTCGCGACCTCCAAGTCATCCTCAAATTCGGAATTTTCATGTTCCAAGTGTTCAAATATGTCTTCGTTGAAAACTTTCACAAATAATTTTGCAATCGACATCTTCCACTTGCAAACTATATATTAAAACATTGCCTATTTACAACAAATTCCCCGTATTTAATTCAAAAAAAATAAAATTTTGAAGCTTGCTTTGTAAAAAATATTCGTAAGTTTTGTTAGTGCCAGTGTTTACATACTAGCATTCAGAAATATAAATAATCGGCATGCCAAAAAAAGCTATCGGGTTCGTCATATCGTAATTGAATTATCGTTATCAGCAATAATAGTTTATCGTTATAAGGGTAGCACTGACACAGCTTTTGTTGACGTTTCATTTTTCCACAAAACTATTTCACGTTTTCTCAATTTAAAATAATAATTCAAAATGGGTAGCGATTGGGATGAAATTAAGCGCTTAGCTGCAGATTTTCAAAAGGCTCAGCTAACATCGACACTACAAAAGTAAGCCATCAATATATAAGCAACTGTGTTCTTTGTAGTAATGATCTTAAATTAACAGGCTTTCCGAACGAAATTGCATTGAAATTGTCACGTTGTTGCTTGAAAAGCAGCTTTTAGATGTGGTTTTCACTAACGATGGCAAGGAGTATATTACACCTGATCACCTTGAACGCGAAATCTTGGATGAATTATTTGTTAACGGCGGCCGTGTAAATCTTGTAGAGGTCAGCAAAACACTTAATATTGATCTCTCACGCATTGAAAAACTATCAGAATGTATTGCGAAAGATAATGCTGATGTGCACTTTATGCTTGGTCAGCTTATCAATGAGGAGTATATTCTGCACATAGCTCAGGAGATTAACGAAAAATTGGCTCAACGTGGCGAAATTTCTGTTGCCGATTTGGCGTCACAATTTGATCTACCTTCCGACTTTTTGCAACACGAAGTCGTAGAGAAGCACCTCGGCAAAATCATCAAGGGTCGTCAAGATGCAACAAATCCACGAATATTTTTTACCCAAGCCTATATACAACGCTGCAAAGCAAAAATACGTGGCGCCTTGGCGGCTATAACGAGACCTACCAATGTAGCCGCTATATTGCAGCAAATTAATGTCCAGGAAAAAATATTTCAGTCGTTGTTGGATGAAATATCACCAGCAGGCCAAATAACGTCAAAGTTGGCAAACGCTCAATATATTCCCAATATTTATGCAAAAACGCAAGCGGACTGGGTTAGCTCATTCTACAAACAGAATAGTTTTCTTGAATACGACGCTATCAATAAGCTGGGTATAAGCGATGCCAAACAGTATATACGTAAACAGTTTCCCAATGAGGAGTTTTTGTTTCTTAAACGTGTCGCATTGGGAGCCCATCTTATTGAACTGACTGTCATAGCGGCTCTCAATGAATGCAATGCCACAAAGCACTATCTTGACTTATCTACCACACTGCCTTCAAATTTATCCGAAGACGATATTGAAGAGGTGTTTAATACTATTGTAGCGCAAAAGCATATTAATTCCAGTAACTTTGTCTTTTTGGAGAACATTGGTAAGTAAAGACATTCAATAAAATACAACAGTATCTTTCTTCTTTTTAGATTCCATTTCCCCTAATGGGGCATAGGGCCGCAACGATTCTTTTAAATCCCACTCAGAAGCATCCAATTCTCTACCTATGGCGTTCCGTGTGTAACATGCTTCTACTAGTTCTTTTTTGATTGTCCTTCGCCAGGTTATAGCCAGTCCACCTAGCCGTGGGTTCCGGGTTAAAGCTTGTCGAAGAATAAAATTTCTTGGCTGTCTGATAGTTTGCCCAATCCAATTCCTTTTGCGTACCACAATCTCGCTAACAAAACCATCTGGTCTGGTCTGAGGTCTACATTTGAAATCTGATTTGGCCATCAAATTTGCAGGATTTTGTGCTGTTTCTGTTGAGTTGGCGTGCTGCTTGTACCTTTTTTATGCACCGCTTTTTTTTCGTAACAACAATCCCAAGGTACGTGCAAAAACTGGCGCATTTTATTTCTCAATTTTGTGTCCGAAGGTGGAAATTTTGAGCAATTCCATACCCGCCGTGCATACTCTTAGTTTTGGTTGAGTTAATTTCAATATCTGTTCTTTGGACAGCTATATTGGTGTCTGTGGCCTAGTAAACGTAGAATTTGGTACCAAATTAACATCGTACTAAAGAACGATCGTCATTATTTTTGTATCTGTCCAGTTTGATTCTTATAATGTAAAATTTCTTCCAGCATTTTCACAACCATACCTAACTCAGCTTTTACAACCTTGCCATGAAATGGCGCAGACACTAGCCAAGACAGCCATTGATAATGGCGTATATCAACAATTTATAATGGAAAAAACTTTAGCCAACAAAAGCAATACAAGTGCCGCTCAGGATCTTGATGAAGAAAAGTTTGACAAGCGTGATGAGCGTCGTAAAAAAGCGTCTTCAGGCAAAGCTGGGGGAGGTTCGCAGGGCCGCGAAACCAAAACCAAGTCAACCAAAAAACATCAACGTGGCGGACGTGCAACTGCACATAACGAAAGCGATGACGAGGAAGAATTGCAACAATTACGTAAATCCACCAAAGGCAAATCACTTGAGTTGATTAAGACCAATGATATTACAAAACTTATTAGACCCTCTTTAGAAGAGGAGGGTCTAGAGCATTTGGCCGAATCCATAGCTGAACTGTATTTGCTGTAAGTAATTTTTCTGCAAGTTGCAAAATATAAAATTTAAACTCTTCATTTTCATTAGTCCATTAAATCAAGTTGCTCTTAATAAGGCTCAGGAACTTTATGAAGCGACACCTCAAACGAATCGTCGACAAACCCATGCTGCAATACAAGAACGTCTCAATACGCTTCTGGTGGATATCCGATTATATGAAAAAGGGCTCAAATTGTTTCCACACGAAACACAGGCACAGCTGGTCAAATATTTGCTCAAGTCTCTGGGAAATGATATATGCAATGAATTGGCCATATATGTGGCAAACGAGTGTAATTTGGTGGTGAAAACGCAAAGTTTAAATATCGATCAGCGCAATAAACTGGCTCAAGAGTGTGGTAAGTCTATCCTCGTAGACAGATATTAATTTGCTTAATGTTGTTCATTATCTTGTCGTATTTAGATGCTGAATATCGCAATGTCTTGCTTGAACAAAACAAAGCTCTGAACAAAACCATAGATGACTTTGAGCTGGCCACAGAGGCTGTACTGAAAGCTTGTAGTATGATTATCAAAAAGATTGACAAAAAAAAGGATCGCCAGTTGATTGTGCAACATAAGGAAAAGTTGCAACAGCAACTTCAAGAGTGTAGCGAGCCCGCCTTGGTATTGCACCTGGCTGCTTTAGTACTTTTTACTACCATCACTGGTTCCATTTTGCACGCGTCGGGAAAGTTCGTTTCTGTCATATTGCAGCATATACGCAGTGCTCTAAACGAACCACAGAATGCTCTGCTTTTGCGTTATCATGGTGAGTATTCTTTTTTAATTGGATTATGGAACATTAATATAAATTTCTGGATCGTTAGATTTGGTACTGCAAATGCTGCAGGCCCCTGCTGATAGCTCCGACTTAAAACTTGCCCACGAACAATTGCAAAACCTTAAATCAGATGTTGTGGACCTGGCACTGAGCTTTGAACGCTCTTCAACCTCAAAGGCAGATTAATAATTTGCAAATATTTTTTTTTTTATTAAGAATCAAAAGTTTTGTTTACCGAACTTGGAGATGAGCTAAAAATAATTTTTCAATTCACATTGTTATTTTATTATATACAAAAAAATTCAAAAAAAGGAAAAGACACATAAATTGCATAAAAAATGTATTACTTGTTAGTTTAATTTTGGAATTGGTGCCATTAAAATTTTTTTCAAAATTGTTAATTTTTTCATTTTACATAGGTTTATTAATCTATCGCTATGCACAGGAGTTGTCTATCCGAGTAAACTAATTATACATTATTCAAAAATATACAAAAATGTCAAAAATTTACACAGCTTTGACATAAAACTATATAGACATGAGCAGTCACATTTGCAAACACCCTTCTTCCAACAACTTATTTGTACCCACAACAATTTTAATAGCCATAATTAGTTTTGTTATTTAGTGATTGCTTGAGAAAGTAAAAAACCCGCTGCAGCTTGTTTTTTATAAACTATGTAATCTTTGTAGGATCTGCTTGGCCTTATCGCTTATTTGTCTGAAAAGGAATAATAATTGTATTATTTGCTTTCTTTTATCACTCATAATCATAAAGAATACTCACATAAAGAATGGATTATTTGCGTCGCAATTGTCCAAAATTTGTTTAATATAACTTATGAATAATTCCAAATTTTTTAATGTTTCGCTATCGGAGAGCCAAACAGTGGGCAACGTATTCACTATAATATATGCTTTGCTAATGGCATCATTGGGTGTACATACCTAAAAAGAGCATAAATAGAAATAAAACCATTAGTATTCCTGTAAATATATTTACAATGGCTAATCCGAATGCAATAAAACATTTATATTTTGCTTTTAATATAAAAATGAAAAAGGGTAAAAATTATTATGTTTGCGATATGGCGGCACACCATGTGATAAAATGGTTAAAATCTAAAAGATTGTTTGAAGATCTTAATTTAGCTTATCTTAATATTGCAATAAAGCTATTCACTTTGCCGAACTTTTTGTGTAGTTAAATTTCAAATTAAATTATTTAAATTAATGGTAGGTTTCCACTTTTAACGCGTCCTACATGCAGTGGCAAATTAAAAACTTAATTTTTATGGGTAAAAATATTTAATTTGGTGTCTCTCGTTCGTATATATATTTTTGAGATAACTTTTAATGTAATTGTGACAATT
Organism: Chymomyza amoena; assembly: GCA_037043745.1. Classification (NCBI taxonomy): domain Eukaryota; kingdom Metazoa; phylum Arthropoda; class Insecta; order Diptera; family Drosophilidae; genus Chymomyza; species Chymomyza amoena. The sequence goes on from JBAMAX010002425.1 coordinate 545,991, forward strand.
TAGCTACAAATGCCTTGTCACGCCCTATTCTGTTGTCGTTAGCCATTCATATGTAATAACCCTAATACTAAGGGTAATTTGGGTCAATTTTTCGGGTACTCCCATCTACGTATAGACGTTTACATACCCGCATTGCTAATAGTAAATAGCGGTTCAGCAGCGCTCCTATAGCCAGCTCGCGCAGTGGTTTATCCGACAATATGCCCTGCCAGCTTAGAAAGTTTCGAAACAATTTTAAGCCGCTACAAAACTGCCGCTGAAAAAAAGAAGTCTTCGCCTCCTGAACCCTAGAATTATAATAATACGATAAGGATAGTTTGAAAGATTAGTTTAACTTGCAATGACTTACTGCTTTGGAAATATCGGTATGAACACATCGTTCTCTAAAGCCAAACGCATACGTTCTATTATGGCCTCAAACAGTTTCTTAAGCTGCTTATTACTACTGTTCAGTTCATATTCTCGACCAAGGCGATTAATAAATCCAATGAGACGTAATGTTTGTGTCGTAGATAAAGGATCCCAGCACTCTGTGACTAAAGCTGTTATTAAAAGAAATCATTATTTTTAAGTAATGTTATTAAGTGTACTCGTGGATCCTATAAACGGAGATTAGCTTTAACTAATAATCGAGCCAACTTACAAGTCATTTTCGGCAGCACAATTTTTTCTATTAATGACGGGACTAGGTTGACATCTGGATCTTGTTTTAATTGCTCTATGGTTTCGTCTTCGTGACAAGCATACAACATGCATGCAGTGTACCAATGCATTGTCTCAATATCCGTATACTCCTCCAACAGTGGAGACCATTGTAGCAGTTCGTAGCGCACTAACGGTGACAACAGCTTGGCCAAACATAGGCTTACAAACGCGTCTTGGTATGATTGCATATCGGTTTTACGCCATGCATAAAACTTTAAAAGTATTAATTCAACTTTGCAAAAATCATCAGTTACATCATGGAAGATTGATGCCGCTTGTGACTCGATCTGCGCTGTTGATACTTTAGATTGTTCTTGCTGTTGATCGGCAATCTCATCATCGCTAGACATGCCGTCCAGATGCGTTGCTAAGGTTTCATTGCGTTCGCGTTCGCACCGGCGACGTGTACGTCTTCCCTCGCGTTCAGCAGCTCGGCGAACCTGCTCCTCATACTCTTGTGTCCTCCGTTGTACAGTAGCTAGAGGCTCTGAAAGTTGAAGTCGTTTTCGATTACCAACATAACGTTTGATACTAACATATATACCAAACAGAGAACATATTTTATGGCCAAAGTCGGTTTTTCTTTTTAAGTTCGCAAAAACACACTTACTATTTGATTCTGCCATCTCCTTGGCCTGATCACGCACATCTTGTCGTCGGCGATTTACCAAATATCTTTGATTTTTACCACACAACTGAATAGCTTTCTTTTCCAGTTCATTTATTAGCGGAGTTTTTTCCACAAGACAGTCTACCAGATCGTTCATATAACATTTTACTTCTTGATAGAATTTATACTTTGCCGCAGCTGTTGGTGCATTCTGTTGGCAATCAAGCTCTTGAAGCTTTAGTGTCTTAAGCTCTCTTGCCAAACGGGTTATGGTAGCACTGTGATCATCGTTGCGTTCCTTTAATTCGGTTAGACGGGTTTGAATAGCACTGCATATCTCTTGAGGTGTACGCAAAGCCACCGCCTTTGACTTTTCACTCTTGGCTTTAATGCGCATCGTTGCAGCAGCGTCCAATTTGACCAGTGAATTTTTAGCATAGGCTTGCTCCAACATTGTAGATGTTGACTGTGGCACTAATTGTTTGACTTCATCCATATCGGCGCCTTGTACAGCTGGTTTAATCATAAAACGCGATAGAACTGTCTCATGCTGTGCATGGACAAGTTGTGCGCCTGTTACGCCTTTGCGTATTTGCTGATTTTCCCATTCATGCATTTCACGATCAGAATCTTCCTCGGATACTAAAGTAAAATAAATAGGAATTAAGTACCGATTGGGATATGACTTAGAGTGTAAGTGGAGCACACGAGCGGTCAAAAACTACTACTACCAGCTACATACAATCATTCTCAACAGCATAGAACTGTTCACGACGCTCTTCGCGCTCCTTGCGACCTGTTATGTCGTTCATATCCATACGTTCCTCATCGTCCGACTGGTCGCCTTCGACATCTTCGCGTGGTAAGCGAGTGCTTAGTTTGGGAGCTTCCTTGGGCTCCTCAATGGGAATATAATCGCTGGCGCCTAGTAAAATTTGTATAACGTTATTTTAGTCTTTCACCCAAAATCGTAGCTTACCCTGCTCCCTTGCACGTTGTCTGCGCTTACGTGCCGCATGAATCATCGCTGCATCTGGTATAGAGCCGCTTTCAAGCATTTGCTTTAAATGCTCAGGCTTAGAGAAGCGATGATGCGCTTTGTCAGTGTCCCCGTTCTCGGATTGTTCTTCATCACTAATGTCATTTCGGCCAGCACAGAGGGCCGCACGTCCGTTTAGAACAAGATCATCGGATTTTTTTACCACGAGCTGTATGTGACAAAAGTAGTGAAAGTAAATTTTTATGGCTGCAATGCAGTAAATTTGAAATTAATTAACGATATATATTTGCATAAAAAAAAATAATCAAATGTGATTAGGTCAATAGCATTCTTCATACATTATGTACATAATAAATTTGATTTTTTTTGTACATATGCAATTTTTTTTCTGGTGGTACGTATTTCGTTAAAATTTGTTGATTTTGTAGAAAAATTGAATAATAATAACCTTACCACAAAGTCGTCTGTGCGTATTTCGGTTTGGATCATATCATTATCACACTTTTTACTTTTACTCTGTTCGTTTGAACCACTCGCTAACGACGTACTTTTATATCTACTACTATTGGTAGTGGTAGAATTAGTAGAGCCCAATGTGGTGGCACTGGACGACCCTAAATGTTGTGCTGTACTACCATTCTCACTTCCGATGTGTCCTCCACTGCCTCCGGAACCGCTTGTAGATACTGTTTGCTCCGCTCGTTCTTCACGTTGCTTCTTGCGACGCTCCTTGTTTATCATGCGCATAACTTTTTTGCTATTCGAAGATTTACGCACTTGAAATATCTCGCCTTCGTCCTCTAAAAAAACACAATCGTATTCAGATGCACATGGCTTATAAGAAAGTTTCTACTAGACCGCTTACCATCATCAACGAAACTGAGCAAGGCTTTTGGTTTGGATTTAGTACCCATTGAATTTTCTTCAAGCTGCTTCATGGATTTTAATCCTTTATCACGTTTGCCGGAAGCATGATGCGGTGAAGGTGGCGGTGCCTCATATTCCCCATCGACATCCATTGCCGAAATTGCCGAGTTACTGCTATATGAGGCATTTCCATCTTCGTCTTCATCAGCGTTGCTAGAGAATACACGCCGCTGTATCTTTTTCGGCTTACGAAAAAGCGACATGATCAAAAATCAATAATTTAAACCAAATAATATTCGGGATCAATTAAAATATTTTGCAAAAAAAAGTCTTCTTCTTTACTAGAATATGTCATTCACCCCGAATGCACGCACCGATAAATCCAGGGATACTAAAACTAAAGATTCTTCTTTCAACATTTTTGTATTCGATAATAAATTAGATATGCGCATTGTACTTTCTGTTGGGGCAAGGCTGCACTAATGGGCGTTTGTTCGTGTTTAATTATTTGTTCACTTATTTGTACGTAAACTTTGTGCCGCGATGGGTCTTAAAGGTTGTGAAGTGGTATTGGACAATCCCTGGAACACCTATTATGCTGGGCAAACTGTTAATGGTCAAGTGAAGTTAACTTTTGATTCGCCAAAAAAAGTGCGAGGTAAGTGGAGCCTGCAGACAAAAATAGAATAAAACCTGTAGTAAATTACTCATAACAATGACGACATCAGAGCTATTTCTATAGTACATATTCACATGCTATAGCTTTGTTATTTAGCTTTATATAAATACTTTAATATACTTGTGTATTTATGTATATATGTATGTATATACATATGTATGTTGGGTGCACTAGCCTTCATCTTACAACAAACAACAGCAAAGCCAAACGGTATTTTTTTACCATGCGAAAGCCGGTCTGTTACAGATACATATGTGTGTACATACATCCATCCATTCAGACTATGTATTTACTTATATATGTACATATGTATATGAAAAGGTATGCATACAAAAGAATTTGCAATGCTGGTAGTACATACTGGTACTAAATTGGTATGTCCGTAGGCAGAGACTATTGAACTACATACATATGTATATATACATATTTACACTTTACACGACATAAAGCGAAAGTGCATGCTTTCTAGCATTTTAAAAGCATTCCAGATACTGGATATACTATACTTATGCATATTCAATAGAAACACTGGGTCAATTTTGTTTCTCCATCATCATAAATAAAGCAAAAGATGATGTCATCAATTTGTTGTCAGCAGCAGCCACAGTCGCAAAAATTAAGAGTCATAGAACTTCGTAATGCTAATAAATATAAAAAGTTTGCGGAGAGTATAACAGGAAAAAACTTAAAATCTAGATTATAATTCTACATGAAGGTACATACATATGTGTACATGGGTGGGGTCGAAAAAACTTTCTGGGGCCCTAGCGAATTAGCTGTAAAACGAATTTCGGATGGGACACTTTTTCAAAATAAATAAGGCACTTTTAAATCTTTATACACTGTACCGTATGGTTCAAAGCGTATATTAAGTTTGTGCAAGCTGAAAATGTATTGAACATGCAGAAGGAATCGTCGGAGACCCCAAAAGTTACCTAAAGTATGATCAGCGTGACTAGAGAAGTCGATATACCTCTGTCCGTATGAACGGCTAGATCTCAGAGATGGTAAGTGCTAGAGTAACCAAACTCACATTGGTTCCCTTATTATTCCATAGGAGACAACTTTTGCTTTTTTTGATATCGGGGTTACATTTTATAGCTCCCATACCGGTTTTTCATACATCCTCGAAAAAAACAAAAAGTTTTAGATAGATTATTCATTTGATTTTAAAGATATCGTAACCAAATTTAGCACTCGGGAGTTTTTTATATGTCTCAAGCACAGTATCAAATTTTTTCAAAATCGGTTGACTATATCATATATGTAACTCCCATAGGAACGATTAACAAAAAAAATATTGTTTCTCAAAAATACTTGTTTTTGGTTTTTTATGAAGGAACCTAATTTGGTGTCAAATGTCTTTGGTATTTTTAAGCAATATATGTACCAGATTTTATTCCAAGCTTGCGGAACAGGGCATCCCAAATCCATCCGCGTCCGACTTTAATTACGCCATTTTTTTATGAATTGACGGAATATTTATTTCTCTTTATATTGCAATCTCAAATTTAAAGTTTCCCATAATGTTCAGCTGTGAAAATTTGAAGCTCTTATCAATAAAAAGGAATATTTTTTTTATTTAATCAAAAATTTAAAATACGGAGAGGCGAGTATTAAAAAGAATCCAGATAACGAAATATAGTGGTCGTTAGCCATGTATCATTGCACAGATATGTTGAAATTTATAGTAGGTATTTTATAAATTCTTAGTTGCATCTGATCATCGTCTTGAGTCCAACGAATGCGAATAATACACTTCCGTAAACGACTGAGTTGTAAAAAGTTGTACTTAAATGAGAAAAGATGTACATACCAATGCATATTATCCAAACATTATCTTAAAAACTACTACAAAATACTAATTATCAGATCTAGAAGGTGACTAGAATTGACCGTAGGGGCGATTAAATGGGTTTCCATTTTAAATAGTTTATTATCAGAATGTTAAACTAAATTCTTTTGGATAACATAATAAAATTAATATGGAATTTGTGATTCTATCAATTTATAAAAAATTTATTTACACAAAAACAAAGATGGCGTATCAAATCCAGTATATTTTTTAGAAACTGCAAAAGATATTTAATTTTCAAATTTGGATGCGATATTTTTATAACCAAAAAAAAATTATCATTCTTTTACCGATCGTATCTATGGGGACTATATTATCAACCAAGTTTGACTTAATTTGATACATTAGTGGATAACGCTAAATAACTGATCAACACTAAATTTGATTATGATTTGATTGAAATTTGAAATATTCGTCCAATTTGGCAAGATTATGCCAATTTATAAAAAAAGAAAACGGGAAAAAAGCGACCCCTCGCACAAAATTCAAAATAGATAAAAAATTGGGTTCTCGATTCCAAAAACCTCCATATACATAATTTGCTAGAGATAAAATACCGTTTTTTGGCCTTATGAATGTCTAAGCTTTTTTTTTGTTTGATATTTAAAAAAACTGTTTTGAAAAAGTGGGCCTGTGCAAATTCATTTTAGGCTAACTATATAGTTTGTTTGAAAAATTTTAAAAGTTACCTAAAATATGATCAGGGTGAATAGTGAAGTCGATATACCCATGTCCATCTGTCCGTTTGAACGCCTAGTTTTCAGAGATGGTAAGAGCTAGAGTAACCAAACTTTCACATTAGATCCCATATTATTCCATAGGAGGTAAGTTTATTTTATTTTTTTGATATCGGGGTTAAATTATATAGCTCCCATAGGGGTGTTTGAGACGTCCTCGAAAAAATAAAAGTTTTAGATGGATAATTCGTTTGGTTATGAAAATATCGTAACCAAATTTGGCATTCGAAAGTTTTTTATGGTTCCCAACCAAATTTGATCTAAATCGGTTGACTATATCATATAGCTCCCATTGGACCGATCGGCCAAAATAACTTTTTTTAATCAAAATTCGCTATATTTCGTTTTTAATAAAGATATCGTAACTAGATTTGGCGTTTGGAAATTTTTTAGAGCACTTAAGCAATGTGCCAAATTTGAACAAAATCGGTTGACTATATCATATAGCTCCCATAGGGCCGATCTTCCAAAAAATCAATTTTTTTTTTTAATTTGTTGTGTTTCGTTTGTTTGGTAAGATATTGGGACCAAATTTGATATTTGTCAGCTTTTTATAGTTCCTAAGCACTCTGTACTAAATTTAATCCCAATCGGTTGACTATATCATATAGCTCTCATAGAACCAATCGGTCCAAAAATACGCTTTTTATACAAAATTCGACGTGTTTCGTTTGTTTGCAAAGATATTTGAACTAAATTCGGCATTCAGATCTTTTTTAAGGTATTTAAGCACTGTGTCAAATTTTATTGAAATCGGTTGACTATATCATATAGTCCCCGTAGGAATGATCGGTCAAAAAAAATTTTTGCTCAAAAATTCTTCTGTTTTCGGTTTTTTGTGAAGGAACCGGATTTTATTGCTAGCTAGTGGTACAGGGTATCCCAAAGTCGTCCGCGCCCGACTTTACGTACGCAATTTTTATAGTTGCAATGCTTTTTGTGAACTTGTTTTTAAAGCAAGCTATTTTCTTAAACAGTGGAGAATTTATTACAATGTAAGTCCTAAAATTCTGCTACCGGGAGAACGGTACAAGATATCGGCATAAATCGAAATGTTACCCCTGTTTATCATAAATTGTACCAAAATGTATTTATCAAATATTATTTATTGCTTTTATAAAATAAGTTACAAAAAGAAATTGGATTCAATAGATTTAGTTGAGTAGTTGGTGCGTATGCTGCATCCAACATCCTTTTCAGTACCAATCTTGTGTAGAATTTGGAGCTACCTTCGCCGACTCATATTTGCTCATTTTTGAAATCTTAATACGGTACCCAAAGGATCTTTGATCGGTCGTCTTCACGATACAAAAAAATAAGGAGTATATTTGGAGATGTACACTTAATGATCATTTCATCCCCCATTTACCATTTCGATTTTCTAAATATATTGTTTAATATTATATATTTTATTTTCAGGCATTATAATACGGTTTTTAGGCGAAGCCAACACTGAATGGACTGAGGAGCGGAATGTCACTACAAGTGAGGGAAAAACAGAGAATGAGACGACTTATCTGAAGGGTCATGAAGAGTACTTTAAGATACAGTACTATTTACTAGGCGGAAAGAACAGTAGGTGCATTATCTGCTTTGAAATAATTTATTCTCATATGTTGGTTTTTGTATCATCGTAGGCTCCGAGACAGAGCTGCCGGCCGGCACACACAGCTATCCTTTTACTTGCGCTTTGCCACCAAATTTGCCATCGTCATTCGAAGGCGAGTTTGGTCATGTGCGCTACACTATTAAAGTAACTTTGGATCGTCCTTGGAAATTCGACCAGGATATGAAAATGGCATTTACTGTTATAGCACCTGTTGACTTGAATCTCAATCCACGAGTTAAGGAGCCATTTAAACTTGACCTCGAGAAATCATTTTGCTGTTTCTGCTGCCGATCAGGTCCTCTAGCTGTAGTCGCTACCGTACCAGTAACAGGCTATGTTTCTGGACAAATTGTGCCCATTAACTGTGAATGCGACAATGCAAGCAACGTAGGGATCGCAGCTGTAAAATTCGAGTTACGCAAACTGGTCACCTTTCATACGAATCAACCGCGTAGTGAAAAACGTGAATCAAAAGTGGTCATTGCCACACTAAGTGTGGGTCCCGTTGCTGGAGGCGAATCTCGAACTTTTTCACAGCAGTTGGAGATACCGCCACTGCCACCAACCAATTTACTCAACTGTGGAATAATTGCCTTGGATTATGACTTGCATGTCGAGTGCGAAGTTAGTGGCCCACATCGTAATCTTACTGGTAAGATACCCATAACTTTGGGTACTATACCATTGGCTTCCTTTAAGCCACCTGCACCTTATACTGATGTGCCAGCTCAGGTCGTACCTCAGGCGCAATTAGATGATCCATCATTAGCGCCCACACAGCCAGTAAGTCCGGCAAGTCCTCCAAGCGGTGCGGGAGGTGCACTAGGTTGGAATGTGGCTGACAGCGCTGGTGGTGCACTCTATCCCAATATACGTAAGCAATAAAATTGTCCTTACGTTAAAATGTTTAAAATATTAACAAAAAATATATTATCTTTACCTTGCAGCGCCGCCGCACTTCGTTGAAACAGATTATCGCGGCACTATTGCCGGACGTGAGGATTCGGAACATACTCAAATTATTGGCGATAATGCATTTGCTCCACGTTACCCAACCTTTCAATTTAATAATGCTCCTCAATTCAATCGTTAACGCAATCTCAAAGTTTTAATCGTGTCTCCACGATAACTACTACTACATATGTGGGTGCTGCACAAATCTAAACTTTAATCTTTAATGTGTACTTCCAACCAGTGCATAAGCAACTATGCTAAATATTTTTTTACATTTTCTATATTTTTAAGCTTTCCGTCCATAAGAAAGCCCATACATTTTACGCACATAACAATTAGTCAATTTTCCCAATATATATGTATAATTATTCTACTCTTAAATGAAATTGTTCTTGCTGATCAATTGCAAAATGTTTGTAAATAAGATATACAGTGCCTAAAATAAAATATATAAAGTTTCGTGATAAAGAGTTAATTGGCTATTAGAAGTGAAATTTAAATCGTTAAAATTTTAAAAAATTTTGACACAATAGAATACAGCAAACGAAACGTTTCAGATAAGGAAAATACTTACTTGATGACCCGCTCAGGGATTGTTTGGGACTCTGTTGTATGTTTCGAGTTTTTGTATCAAACTTAGAGACATGCTTTTCAGATCGAAATTGTAGCCTTTTATCTATCCATTTAAACTTAAATGTTAGGATTACATATTTTGGGATATTTGGAATACCCTGTACCACTAGCTTGCAATAAAATACAGTATTGCTTAAGGACAGCAAAAGACATTTAATTGCCGAATTGAGTAACGATAACGATGTTTTGGATTTTTTGCATTCGAAAATGTCTTGAATTTGATGCATCATGGCTATTGAAGATCAGAAATAATTTGGAACGTGAAAATCAGTCAGTACAGTACTTATCTCTTTCGTTCATCTGAAATCATTCGCAGTTTATATATGTTAGATTCGAAGCTGTCGATTGGATCAAAGCTCAATGATTCGTCTAGTGCAAGGTATACTTACACAAGGTAGCATACTCCGGCCGAAGCCGTGTAACGAAAGTTACCAATTTTTAGTTTCGCTGCGACTGCACGAGGTATCTTGCCTTCACGATATTATTATTATTTTAAATGTGTGCGTTTTTACTCTCTCGTTATTTCTTGCTTTCGCTAAAATTGGTAACGACACCGGCAGCATTACTCTACCTTATATAATTATACCATGCTTCTGGTGTACGAAGCTATCAACACGTGCATCAATTCTATGTTGGTCAACGATTTTTTGACCGAATTTGCGTTGACGAACTCAAGATGATCAATCAGGTGGACAAGATCGTTCAATAATTGGATGGTTGATCAACTAGGAGACGAGGTCTCTCAACAATTGAATGTGTTAATCAACGATCAGCGTTCGTCTTCAATTTCAGATCAGAACGTGTTGATCAATGGAAAAATTTTCAAGCTACGCACTGGTGTACGAGCTATGGGCTCTTGGTTTATTATTTGGATAATGTGAAAACAAATTGTGTAAGTGTGCTGAAACCTTAGTGTACGACCGGCAATATGGATCGACTCAATAAATTTTGATAGATGTTTCGGGTATGAAACGCGTCGCCGCCAGACTCGTATCAAAAGACTAGAATTTTTAGCAAAAACATCGTCGAGTGGAGATCGTAAAAGAGTATCATAATATGTGTATGGAACATTGGAATTAACCATTGGCATTATTGTATCGGGTCAAAAGGAGCTTATTTTGAAGACGATAATAAAGGTACATAAAAATGTTGGTTTTTTTTATTCAATGATTCCCGGTCAGGTTTGATCAAATGATATTCTTCTGCAAACAATTTCTCTGGCAAAACCCATTTCCATTTTTGAGCTAATTGACCTACGAAAGATAATTTGATTGGCAACAATGTCAATCAAAGATATGCAATCGATATACCAGAGTCAACCGATTTTGATCAACGAATCTTTCACCAAGCACGATCATTTTGCCGTTCGTTTCTTTGGGAACTATATAATATAGTCAACCGATTTTGATCAAGTTTAGAGGAGTGCGTGCGAATCTAAAAAAAGTTCAAGTATGACATTTTTTTATTTTAAACTCATATTTGTTTAAAAGTGACATTTGTAAAAGATAGTACAATACATTTGTAGGAAAATAAAAAGGTGTAATATTATATAAACTAGAAATAATGTCAAGACACTGCTGATTATGCAACAATCAAAAACAAAAGTAAAATTAAGGGGAATACCCGCTTTCGTTTTTGATTCGTTTTGTGTTTTCATTCGTTTCTGCTTGAAAATGTTTTAAAATTTGGTTTACTATTTTGAGATTTTAGATTGTTCACAATACCGGGTGTTTACTATACTAGCCACGACTGTATTTAACAAACGAATAAAGCTTGAGAAACTTTTTGGGACAAAGCGGCCCTATGGACACATATGGTCTGTTATAGTCAACCGATATTGATCAAATTGGGCACAGGGTTAAATTTGATTACGATGTTTTCATCAAAAATCAAACGATTTTCGTAATAAAAATGATTTTTGACCGATAAGTCAAATATGAGTACTATATCATATAATCAATCGATTTGAATAAATTTCCCTCTGAGCAGAGGAACTCTAAAAAACTACCAAGAACCGAATTTATTCACGATATCTGCATAAAAAAAAAACCGAAGCTCAACGAATTTTGCATTAAACAGGGACAGACATAGGTACATATATCGACTCAGCTGTTGACACATAAAAAATATATATGTATGGGTCTATCACGCCTCCTTCTACCTGTTACAGACTGTTGCACGAACTTATTGCACCCTTTTACTTTTTAGTACAGGTATAATAAATAAATTGCAACGTAATGGTACAGTGCATTTTAAAATTGTCTACGTCCGACACTTTAAATTAATTTCGCCAAAAGTTTTTTTATTTTCCTTTGGGTACTTAACGATAATAACAAAATAATTATTCATACTATGTTCCACTTGAAGAGATTAATTATCTAACTCTGTTAATTTCAATGACTAGCTATAAGAAAAACTTAAAAATTATAAAAATAAAGCAAACTACTAATCGTTTTTGTTACTGCGTTTGTGTTCAAAATAATTAATGTTTGAGTTTTGAAATAAGTTATTTTTTATTAACACCAGTTCGGGTCGTAAGGCTTTCATTAATACCACTAAGTTGAGATTATCCGTGTAAAAACCAAATATGTCCAGTAATAAATAATACGCAAAGGTTCAAAATTTTCAAATATTAATTTTTCCGCTTATCGTTTTCTTCAATATTTATTTAGTACTAAACATCTTGCTTCCTCACATCTGTGTTTATACAACTTAAACGGTTGTCGTATCTGCAAATACGTAATAAAAGTTAGTTAGTTATTTGATCTTGACCTACAAATAACCTACTTAGCCTACCAAAGGTTTCCTATTGTGCTTTAACCCTCTAATGCCCAATAGTGTAGTTCCTTATGAGTACACTATCAAATTATAAAAGATTTCAAAGCTTAATACTTTTTTTTAATTAGCAGAGGTTTTTTTGTACGCTTGCGAATTGCAAGCAAAAATTATTTTTTAAAGTACCCTAATAAAAAATAAAATTGGAATCTTTTAGCATCATAAAATGTTTTCATGAATAATTGATAATTACATAAGCGACTTATTGTTACTTAAATACTGAATGGTTTTTTCAGATTTGTTACGTTTTTTTTAATTTTTGAATTTAAATAACTTGTAAAAAATTATTCGACCATTGTCAATCAAATATTTTTTCAAAAGGGCATTAGAGGGTTAATTTTATTATCATGCCTAGTATGTATACGATTTCTTATCATGAGTTAATTTTGTGTTTAGTTAGCTTTTTAATATTTATTGAACTATAAATATTTTTATGGTCGTCTATTGCTGTGTTAATCTGTAGTGTTTGTTAGCGTACGTCAATAACCTGAATGTGACCTTATTATGTTAGATTCTGCCAACAAGTCTATTTACCTTGCACTTCAGCGTTTTAGTAAATCAATTTATTTTCCTCTACCCACTATTTTCTCATACAGATATTGCATCAGAGTTGGCTTTTCGGTTTTATTTATAGTTGCCGGTTCTTCTTCTGATTTACCATCATTCATGCTTGACAATTTTGCAGCTTTTTTTTCTATGGCCTGCCCTTCAGTAGCTTTTGGTTGCTTGGACTTTAACGTATTGTCAATTTTTATGGAGCTGAATTCTGCTCCACATGATGGTTTTGTGCTGGTGGCTTTAATTCTTAAAGATTGTTGTTTTGATTTCGCTAGAGTGGACGGTGCCTTAGTATCATTAGATGAGGTGATCGCAATCGAATTTTTTGTTTTTTCACATGATTTCGGTTTATGGTCGTCAATGTTGAATTTGGAAGAATGTTCGTGATCTGTTTCTATACTTTTAGTTTCGTCACCTGCTTTGCTGCATTCCAGTTTTTGTTTTTTAGCGCCCATTGTTATCATAATAAATTCATTTTTGGTTCCAAATATTTTTCTTTCATTTTCTGATTTTATAAAACCCGACTTTTTATCTTTGGGTAAGTTTGTCTGGCTGTTTTCATCTTCTGTAACCCTCTCTGTCAAAATATTGGAATCATTCACCGGGTTTCTATCCCCTGTATCCGATTTTGTCCCAACCCCATCACATGTTATAACAGTTGGCTGTTTGGGCGGTACTTCCAGAGGTTTCTCTGGATGTACAGGTACTTCGGGAGCTGCCTTAAATGGCAATTTAGGAATCCCTACAAAAGGTATTTCAGGTTGTGCAATAGGCTTTGGCGAACCCGATTGCTCGCTTGATCCCGCAGGTAACGAATCCTTTGAAGCGCTAGTTTTCTGTTGCCACCTTTGGAATCGTTCGCCCAACCCCTAGTAGTGTTGCTACATGGTAAGCGCGCTGGAAGTAACTTCGATACCTTGTGCCACTCTTTGCCAACGCGAACTTTTATCGTTTTTGTGCGACGCAGACGCTTGGGTTTCGCCTTATCATCCGTACGCTTTTGATGACTTTGAGGTGAACCTGCTTTGAAGCAAATAAAGTGTTCCATACTTGGAAGAGAAGTCAGACGCAAGCCATTGTAAACAAACAATCGACTTCGAAGAAGACCGAAATAGCTTAACAGAAAACTAACCATGTTGTTTTATTGACGGTTTTACTAAAATATTAAAAGAAAAAAAACGAACGCTACTTAATCAGCAGCAAAATGTCGCACTTTATGACAAACACACATAGATACACACACACACACAAACACACAGATACATTTATATGGCAACTGCCGTTGCGAAAACCAACTTATCAGCTTTTGTTGCTGTAAGCACTGCAAGTCGCGACGTTCCATCCGGCCACCCGTTAAAATTGCTACTGCCGTTGGCATGTGCCAACTCACTCAGCCTCCTCCAAAGTCGTCCCCCCGCTTGGTCTAGAAAGTCTCATACAAAAGCTTACGTATCCCAGTTTTGTTGTTTCTTTTTTTTTTCTGCTGATAAATAGCATTTAATATGCTTTTGTTGTTGTCGTTGTTGACTTCGTTATTGTTGTTGTTGTTGTAGACGTTTTTGCTATTATTGTTACTTGCGGTTTGGAACGTGCCCGTTTAACGATTTGCGATTGGTAAATTGGGTAATTGAAAACACTTAACTGTTATGATTTATCTTCTATTTATGGTATCTAAGACGAGAATGTAAATAGCCATACTTAATACCAGCAAATTGTATGACTTTTTTTTGGAAGATTATACTATTAAGTATCTATGGCTTATTAAAACAAGTGGTTGCCTAATTTGTTTTATCTTAGCTGAGATTAGGAGCTGCGAAGTAATAAATTTATTCAGCATAAAATTTGACAAATAGCTAAGCCAATTGGTATACTCGGAACCAATAGTATGGTAAAGGGTGTTTTTTTTGTAGAGTTACACATTTAAATCATAATAAAACAAAGAGATATATTTTTAATATACACTAGGGGGCTCTGCCCCCTGCTGGCATGAGAAACAAATATCTTCTGCTATACACACAACATCTTCTACACTATCAAAAAGTTGAGAAAAAAACTTTTTTATATAATGTAGGGATAGCGGACCCGACGCGATGCGCAGTTCGGAAATATGCAAGAAAATTAATATCAGCACATCCTTAACGATGCCCCCACATCTATCATAATTATTACATTAGAAAGTGTTGGGGCTTCGATGACGAAGAATCTACATATATTGGAACAACAAATTATGATTCCTGCCCGGCAGACGTCTTCCTGCCCAAACTTTTTGAATACTCTTAAAGTGTATAAACATCGTAAGATTCTCTAGTTAGATTATCTAGACAATCATAAGATTTTTGGATTAGTTGACTTTCATGACTCTCTAAAAAGCCGTATGGACGAACTTAAGTATTCTTAAGATAGTTCGCATCTCTAATAAATTCATGTCTCACAGAAACTACATTTCAATCCTTTTGCGGCTACGCTTCTGTCTGCACTTAATGTCCAATACTTGGTGTTGAATAATTTTCTACTATGCTATATTGACGATATTCACAAAAATGCCAATATCTCACTAACCAATACACCCAATAGACATCGCAATAAGCTTAAAACCTCCGTATTGACTACTTCTAACACACACAAAAATCATATTTGAAATTCTTCAACGCGTTCATGAGAACACCGGTGACACGTGAAACATTAACATTAGTTAATCTGACAATGTACACAATGCCACACAAAAAAACAAACTACTCAAAACTTTTTGTGCTATAAATCTTCTATACACTATAACAAACAAAATAAAAAAAATTGGCAAATTCGTCCAGCCATTTTAGAGTTATGCGATCATAAGCGTACAGCATTTCATTTTTATATATATAGATGAAACAGGCTTTATTAGATAGAAAATTGTATGACATTAATGTTTAAACATGATTTCGGCCATGTGTTCTCCACCAAGCATTAACAATCGTGAACACCAAATTTTACAAAAATTTCCGCAGAATTTGCTGTCAAATTTCGCCAATACCTCTTTATATGCTGATTTGCAGATGGGCAATTTTCTGTAATTTATCGACGTAGAAAAGTGTCTTTGCATAACTCCAAAGAAAATATTCTGATGGGGTTAAATCACAGTGTTATTCGAATGAAGGCCGATTATGTACGCCATAAAATGGACGAAATGCAAGATGAGTTTGATGAACGGAACCATTATTTTTATAAAAAAATACAACGATTTGCAAACGTTGTTCTGGTGTAAGTTCATAACGAAATAAGAAACTAATCTCAATAAAAAGCATCTATCAGCTGTTAAATGGCTTGGCAGTGCTGCCAGCTCAAAGTTGTGAATCTCTAAAAAATCACGCTGTAGTTCTCACGCGTCATATTGTTAATCATTATACACTCATTTTCGCCTGAAATCTGAACTATCTAACTCTATCCTAGTTTTGGGATTTATATGTTTCAAAAAGTCTAAAGACGCAAGGAGTAACATGAAAAATATTATTGAAGATAACTAAAAAGCAGAATAGAACCGATCCGAAAAACAAGAAGAAATCTTTGTAATCTAAAAGAAGATAGTTCAACAGCCGATTTCAAATAATTCTAATTGCCTATAATAGTTACTGGTAAGATTATCTTTTAGACCTATATTTTTATATATATTTTTGGACATAGTTATACAATATTATTGAATTGAATATCGATGGGAAAGAAGTTAATAAACTTATTCGGGTTATTTGACAACTTTGAGCAATACTACAAATTAGTTAGAATTATGAGATTGCCCAACTTTATCGTTTGCAATACAGTACAAGTAAAACATTTGAATGCATTTTTTTTTTTAATTTGTAAAAAATTACTACATCTAAGCCAAACTCATTGAAACAAACATTTATTTGTGTGAGTAAGCAGCGAAATAAGAATAAGCGCGTAAGAGAGCACTAACCGCAACCAAGCAAAAACGAGAGAAAAATTTCACATACTTGGCGGCAGATTTTAGTGCCCTATTCTCGTGAGTTATCTAAGTTAAGACACTATCCACCACTGACCTAAGCTGTGCGTTCATGATAAAATATACAGCAAACTGTGAAATACCCTACAATTTCGAATTTTAAGGCATAACTGGTGACAAATCGTGGGTTTATGGCTATGACGTGGAAACCAAACCAAATCATCTCAATGAAAGCTGCCGCACGAACCAAGACAGAAAAAAGCGCGCCAAGTTCGGTCGAATGTGAAAGTTTTGCTTACAGTTTTCTTCGATTGCACGGGCGTGGTGCATCATGAGCTCTTGCCATAGGGTAGAACGGTCAATGAGGGATATTACCTACTATGCGCAATTTGCGCGAAGCAATCCGCCAGAAACGTCCAGATTTGTGGAAGAACAAAAATTGGCTTTTGCACCACGATAACGTCCCTGCTCACACATCGTTGCTTGTGCGCGACTTTTTGGCCAAAAACAACACACTAATGATGCCGCAGCCACCGTGTTCCCCAAATCTGGCCCCCTGTGAATTTTTCTTGTTCCCTAAACTGAAGAGGCCCATGAAAGGCCGAAAAAAAAATCGAAAACGAACCAAAACACGTGCAAGCAAAGCAGCTGTCAACAATTAAATGAACATTCAAAATGGCCAAGCTTGTCGGCATAAGTGAGAGACATGAGTACCAACATAAGGCCACAAAAATAAACGAAATTCGAATATACGTAACTCGCGAAAATTCAAAAATCTGCGATACTTTTTGAACACACCTCGTATGCAGTTTTTAGGCCAATACTCTAACTATGTTTCCCACTGGCCTCTTAAATACTATATTGCGATTATTTCCGACAATTATGTTGCGATTATAACAATATTTGACTAATCGATTTTGTATTATGTCTAATTAACACACGTATAATCTAAAGCTGAAACTTACCAATTGAGAAATTGACTAAAATGCCTAATTCTTCATTAGCTTTTATGTATTTTCATTAAGTGCATCCCTAAAGTACAACAAGACTTATGTCTAAATTATTAATATGAAACGGTTGCCCCTCTCTGAAATGGATGTGCAGATCAAGTGGGAGAGTGATACCAAGGAAGGTTTAAAATCATTTTTTTAAAAGTTTGTTTTGTGTAACTTGAATTCTATTAGTGTGACATTTATCTATATCAGCCCAGATAGGGTCTGTTTAAAAACACTGTTTTCAGAATTTTTCTAGAATTTATAATTTACCCAAAATACAATTTTTAATTGGATTAATACTATAATAATAATAATAGGTATATTTTCTTAAAAAACTTTTTACCACACTTTCTTTATTATTTCAGTTACACAATTTTAGTCTGCAGACCTTTATTGTCAGTCAATCATATCTCCTTTACAGTAAATATTAGAATATTATACTATACTTAATATTTTCTGCAATAATAATGGTACTAGACATAATCTAGGTAATAATATGTAATGATAAATTCTTAGTCAAAAAATTAAATTGAGGTTTAACAACTAACGACATGGACCATACCGACAAGAGTGCAACGATGAACCTTAATATATAATAATATATAGCCCCGATTACGTATAAAGTAATACGTATAAATAAATTTGATAAAAAAGGGATCTTAAGCTTAAATTTGGTTTACGCGATCTCTACCTCAATCAGTGAAAAAAATTTATTGAAAATTAGTTTAAGCACACGAAAAAAATTTGAAAAAAAAACAATAAGTCTTTTCTCTCTTACTGGGTGTAAAACATAAATAGTTACCCTCCCCTAAATTTAGCTACATTAATGGTTTGTCAAAGAACCCATTAAATACGCACAAAACAGATCTGTATCTAGTGAAGCCAGTTCAGTTGATTTCAATGCAAGTTAATCATTTTGAATCAAGATATCTTAATCAAAATGGACATTTCACCATGACCAAATTCTCTTTACTGAAAAATGAACGGAAGTTAGGAAGTTTGAGCCCATAGACAAAACAAAATACTATAAATTATGGTTAAGTTTCCAGCGTAAAAGTTTTTATTTACTTTTAATGTTTCTCATGCTCAGTTGCTGAACAGCTTAAGGTTTTATATAGCTTCTGATATATCACAAAGTCGAAACTATTTTTATGACTTATTTTGGAAGTGAAATGGTTTCAAAAAAATAATTCCATTGTATATACGAGGTGTGTTCAAAAGTAATCGCCGAGCACGCAAAACACTTATAACTTTTACGCCTTTCGCAACCAAATAAAAAATGCCAATCCCATGAAATTTGGTACAGATGTTCGGGAAGAGTGTACCAACACAACAAAACAAAAAAAATGCATAATCGAAAATACGTTGTCCGCGAAATTTGAAAAGTCACCTTACTCTTTGAACACACCTCGTAAAAGTATTTAATATTGTAGATCGGGCTCCATCTTAAGACAAAGATTTAGTGCCCGGCGCATAAGATGCGATTATCTTGAAATAGTGCATTTTCAAAAGTATTGTCGCGCGACCTCGAGATCTCAAAAATTTACTTTATCAAATCATATAAGTATTTTATGAATTGTCGCTAAGAATAATAAAATAAAAAAAGTGTCGATTTCGCAATAATTTGTCTATAATTAGTTATTTTTGTACTCCCAATTCCACAAAACCAAATTTTTCATGTGATTTGAAACCGAATGTTTTCTTGCAAGAGGAATTAAAACGAATTGGCAAAAGAGATTTAGAAAAGTACTTATTCTATACTGAAATAATTTTTTAAGTATTCTTTTATATTTTTTAACCCCCGATGCAAAAAGAGGGGTGTTATAAGTTTGACGTGTCTGTCTGTCTGTCTGTTTGTTTGTCTGTCTGTCTATGGCATCGTAGCTCCCGAACGCATGCAGTGATTTCAATTTAGTTTTTTTTTGTATTAAAGGTGACTTATGTGCGAGTGTTGTTAGACATGTTTGATGAAAATCGGTTGAGCCGTTTAAAAGTTGTGGGGAGTAAAAGTGGGGAGAAAAACATCAACTTTGTCCGATTAGCTTAAAATTTGGTCCTATTGTAGCTGACGACGCCACTGATTATAATCTGAGGTTATTTTTGCTCTATCTCTTCGCGTTTAGAATTTATGGCCATTTGAAGTTAAAAACATAAACTTTGTCCGATTGGCTTAAAATTTGGTCCTATTGAAGCTGACGACGCCACTGATTCGAATCTGAGGTTATTTTTGCTCTATCTCTTCTCGTTTAGAAGTTATGGCCATTTGAAGTTAAAAGCATCAACTTTGTCCGATTGGCCTAAAATTTGGTCCTATTGAAGCTGACGACGCCACTGATTCGAAAATGTGGTTATTTTTGCTCTATCTCTTCTCGTTTAGAAGTTATGGCCATTTGAAGTTAAAAACATCAACTTTGTCCGATTGGCTTAAAATTTGTCTGTCTGTCTGTCTGTCTGTGGCATCGTAACTCGCAAACGCATGCAATGATTTCAATTTATTTTTTTTTGTATTAAAGGTTATGTGCGAGTGTTCGTAGACATGTTTGATGAAAATCGGTTGAGCTGTTTAAAAGTTGTGGGGAGTGAAAGTGGGGAGAATGCGTAAAAAAAGCAATCGAGCTTGACCTTAAATGTAATCTATACCTTAACAAGAATCTAAATTATAGTAAGTATATTATAATATACTAAAGTCTAACCTAACCTAGCCTACCTATAAAAAGTATGAAATAAAAAATTAAATTAAAAATTTAAAAAACCCCCGAACTTAAGTAATTTTCATTTAAAAAGTAAAAAATAATAAAAGAAACTTAATGTTAAAGTACCTAAGAATCTATTAATAATTCTAAAAAAATACGTCGCGTTGGGGGACCGCTCCTAAACTAACAATTTAAATACAAATAGTCTAATTAAGCAACAAAGATTAACTAAAAAACCAAATTTAGAAAATACTTCAAAAACTTTCATGGAATTACTTCAAAAAATTTACATGTAAGATACGACCGTCAACGACGTCTGCCCTCGCGTGTCCCCCAACGCGACGTATTTTTTTAGAATTATTAATAGATTCTTAGGTACTTTAACATTAAGTTTCTTTTATTATTTTTTACTTTTTAAATGAAAATTACTTAAGTTCGGGGGTTTTTAAATGTTTAATTTAATTTTTTAGATTATACAATATATATATGTATGCCAACTTTTAGTTAAAAATTTTTTTATTTCTGACTTAACCCACAAATTAGCATTCATTGTGCATCGGAAAAATAAGGGAAATATACGAATTTATTGAAAATAAAGAAGAAAAGAATATATATTCTTGATCAGCATCAAGAGCCGGGTCGATAAAGCCATGTCTGTCTGTCTGTCAGCTTAAACAAAGGGGTCTCACAGACTTTTACCAAAAGATGCGCATTATAATGAAGTTTTTCTTGCTTCATTTAAAATTAAGTAGTAGAATTTCGCGGTTTATACACAGTCTATGAAGATATCGGATTTAAATTTACCACAGTTATTCGTTATATTTTTAAGGATAGTACTCGGCAAAAAAAAATGGGATGAAAGATTTAAAAAGGATTCTTTAAAATGTGTTTACGTTGAAGAATGTCTCCATTAGAATTTAAAAGGCCCTGCGGAGGTTGGTGTGAGAAGCATGCAGATTACTAAAGAACCTAGAAGTTGTGCTGTACTTTCTCAAAAACGTTCACTGTTTACAAAACCTCAGATTTTTTTCCGAATCTAATCGTTTCCTAACATGAGAGGGCAGATCGTGTTCATCTCTAGCTACAGGAAAAAAGAAAAAAAAAACTCTGCTAAGCATGACTAATATTAAAATAAAACGTTTTTATTCGATTACTGATAATTTAAAAACTTAGTTCCAGGGCATCAATTCGGTTTTCGTCCGAACCATGTCACGCCTGAGCACATTCACGGAGTGGTGCAACACATCTAAGACTCCTTCAAGCATCGTCGCTACTGCATGGCAG
This sequence comes from Chymomyza amoena, assembly GCA_037043745.1. NCBI lineage: Eukaryota > Metazoa > Arthropoda > Insecta > Diptera > Drosophilidae > Chymomyza > Chymomyza amoena. The sequence goes on from JBAMAX010002425.1 coordinate 567,942, forward strand.
CATTTTTGGATGTCAAGCAGGCTTTTGACAGAGTGTGGTACGAAGGGTTACTACAAAACTTAAATATGCCCTTCCAGCTCCTCATTATGAAATCATAAAATCATTTCTTGACAATCGATCTTTCAAAGTTATGGTGAAAGGTGAACTCTCGGAACGAAGGACCATTAAAGCTGGAGTGCCGCAAGGTAGCGTTCTATCTCCATTTTTATTCACCATTTTTACTTTGGACATGCCGAGCTCGACGGGCAGTTCTGAGCTTATAACGACAACGTATGCTAACGACACTGCCATTCTTTCGTCTTCCTCCAGCGTTCAAATGGCTGCTGATACCTTGCAGAACCAACTGGACATTATAGCAACTTGGGCGAAACGCTGGAACATCCAGCTTAATGGTGACAAATCTTCCAGCGCTTTATTTTCGTTAAGGAAAGACCTAAGTCCTGCGGTTACTTTAAATGGAGAGTTAATTCCATTCAAAACATCGCACCCGTATCTCGGAATTCACCTCGACAAAAAATTGTGTTGGAGAGAACACATTAAAATAATAACAGCAAGGTATAGAACCAAACTTGGCAAAATGGAGTGACTACTTGATAGAAGTAGCAAGCTATTTTTGGAAAATAAAAGTATTCTATATAACAGTTTAATAATGCCAGCTTGGTATTATGGCATTCAAATCTGGGGAACAGCTGCCAAGTCAAATATTAAAAAATTCAAACTTTACAAAACAAAACTTTGCGCAAAATTGCCGATGCTCCGTGGTATATTCGAAATCGAAACATTCACAAGGATTTAGGCATTCCCTATATGGGTGATGTGTTGAATAAACTTAGCGACCGTTACGCTGATCGCTTAAGAAACCATCAAAATTCGCTTGCACAGGGCACATAGTCGGTCATAGACCAAGAAGACGCCTAAAAAGACTTCACCCAAATGACCTGAGAAGGCGAGTCTTATCATAACGTCTTCTTGATTTTTGAAAATATTGTGTATATAAAGTAATCTAAGCCATACCACACAAAAAGTTATATTAAGTGTATAGGGACCTACTTTTTTTTTATAAATATTGGATTATAACCCATAGAATCATGGGTTTATTGCCAATAATAAATATTTGTGAAAAAAAAGTTTATTACATCGATAATAATTATTTATATACTTTGAAAAAATCATGAATATTTCTCCATTTTCGCAATCTCAACGTACTTATATAACTCCTCAAGAGTTATCGATCCTTAGCGTTGACTGAACA